>OZ005736.1:38267867-38867867 GCA_963930755.1 Eudasyphora cyanicolor
GTTCTCTCAATAAATGCCTTGATTGATGCGATGTGTGGGAAGTGGCGCAGCACAGTGCTCTGTCTTCATGTATCGATGTGACAAAAATAGAAGGAGTAATTGCAGAACTATGAAATTTGATAACAAGCTGTATTTGGTTATAGTTAAGAAACATTTTAAATTTAAATATGCAAATTATTCCGGGTCCTTAAAAATCCGCCGACTATAACACTAAATTGGAGCATTGTATATTTATGAAAATTAACATGTCATAATATTTCATATATATCAGTTGCGGTACAAAATTTCGACGGGATATAGCGAGTCCTTTTGGTAGCTCCCACACAAAGGGTTCAGAGGACTTAAAAATAAATATATATAGATCGCTCATGAGTGGCGCTGGATTTCGACAAAAGTTTGTAAAGCGTAATAGGCTTCGCTGTGAGTAAATGTGTGCAAAAATTTTGGGAGGAATTGTTTCAAGAACACAGAAGATGTTTCCTGAACACAGCCCCCTAGAAGATCTTGAAAAATGGGTTTTTGGTCTATATATCGTGCGACCCATCAAATTAAATGGAATTTTGCGTAGATTACAACTATGGTGAGAAAAAGTTGAACACTCAATAGGGAAAATGTCTGTATGTCGAACGTCGGGTACGTGGACCATAGTGTTTTTGCGTAGTATTGTACTGTATTGTTTCGTTTTAAAAGTTTAATGCATGTATTTGGTAGAAGAGTTTTCTTCTTTGACTTCTAACGTAATATTATCATCTTCGTCAAAAATGTCATCAATATATCTTCGTTTAAAGGATACTTGATATATTACTCATAAAAATATTGGCAATGTTAAGATTTTTAAGCCGTATTGAATTTATAATAAGAGCAGATTTTTTTTGTAAGGTACGTCATTAAACCTTTGTTTGTGTTGTTTGGAATTTTTTTCCTGGTATGGAAAACGCGAGCTTTTCGGATAACTTTGTAACCGGCTTCCTCAGATAAACAACCTTAAATTAAACCAGTAAGGAAAGGCTAAAGTCGGGCGGTGCCGGCTATATAATACCCTACACCACTCTCGTAATATTGAATAACTCTGATATATAAATTTTGTAATTCATGTATAAATTGTTTACATAAATTTACTTTTGGGACATTTTATACTTAAATAATACCCTGTACCACAGTGTGGTGTAGGGTATAAAAACGATTGGATCTAAAGAGCCAAATCGGACGAAACATATATATGGGAGCTATAGCTAAATCTTAACCGATGTTCTTCAAATTCGGTAGTGTTGGTTCATGGATCAAGAAACTCTACCATTCTAAATTTCAAAATTATTGGATGTAAAATACAGCTTCTACGGGACTAAAGAGCAAAATCGGACGAAACATATATATGGGAGCTGTAGCTAAATCTTAACCGATTTTCTTCAAATTCGGCAATGTTGGTTCATGGATCAAGCAAATCTACAATTCTAAATTTCAAAACGATCGGATGTAAAATACAGCTTCTATAGGACTAAAGGGCCAAATCGGACGAAACATATATATGGGGGCTATAGCTAAATCTTAACCGATTTTCTTCAAATTCGGCAATGTTGGTTCATGGATCAAGAAACTCTACCATTCTAAATTTCAAAATGATTGGATGTAAAATACAGCTTCTACAGGACTAATGAGCAAAATCGGACGAAACATATATATGGGAGCAATAGCTAAATCTTAACCGATTTTCTTCAAATTCGGCAATGTTGGTTCATTGATCAAGAAACTCTACCATTCTAAATTTCAAAACGATCGGATGTAAAATACAGCTTATATAGGACTAAAGGGCCAAATCGGACGAAACATATATATGGGAGCTATAGCTAAATCTTAACCGATTTTCTTCAAATTCGGGAATGTTGGTTCATGGATCAAGAAACTCTACCATTCTAAATTTCAAAACGATTGGATGTAAAATACAGCTTCTATAGGACTAAAGGGCCAAATCGGACGAAAGATATATATGGGAACTATATCTAAATCTGAACCGATTTCAACCAAATTTAATAGCGATCTTAACAGTCGCGAAATACTCTAAACTGCAAAATTTCAGAACGATCGGAGTGAAATTGCGACCTGTAGTCGACGAATAACTTTATATGAACAGACGGACGGAATCGACTCAGCTAGTGATTCTGAGTCTTCTCACTTTAGTGTGACGAGGGTATATATCATTTGCTACGGAAAAAAGTGTAACACGTCGAAGGAGTGACCTAAGACCCCAAGTATGTTCGGAGGAAATCCGTTTTGGGTCATTTTAAGTCGAATGAGCAATGTCCGTCCGTCTGTCTGTCTGTCTGTCTGTCTGTCTGTCTGTCTGTCTGTCTGTCTGTCTGTCTGTGTGTCTGCTGGCTGGTGCGCACGATAACTCTCGAAAGGGGTAACCGATTGACCTCAAATTTGGCATGTGGTAATACTTTTTGCTATCTCCGGCTAAGTTCGAAGATGGGATATATTGGTCCACTCCTTCTAGTACCTCCCCCACAAAGTGTTAAAATGTTGTGAAATATTGATTCTTTAATAACTGCTATACTACTTATTCGAATCTTTTGAAATTCCACACATAGTATTAGCTTATTAGTCGTTATCAACTGGAGAAAAATGGGCGAAGTCGCCACGTCCCTTTTGGTACCTCCCACACAAATGCACCATTTTGCACCAAAAGTTAACAGCTTATAACATTAATAACAGTGTATAAAAATACTTGAAATTTTGTACAGTATTATGCTTCTGTATTGCCTACAGTCCAGGGAAAAATGGGTGTTGTTGTCACGCCCCTTTTGGTACCTCCCACACAAAGGTACCTTTTTGCACCAAAAGTTAACAGCTTATAACATTAAAACCAGTGTATAAAAATACTTGAAATTTTGTACAGTGTAATGTTTTTATAGTGTCTATAGCCCTGTGAAAAATGGGCGTTATTGCCACGCCCCTCTTTGTACCTCCCACACAAAATGCCCAAATCATACCACAATTTAATGTCTCATCATCTGTCAGTGCACATAAATGCTTATAAGTCGGCACAGTGCAATGAATTTAAAGTATCTAATGTGCAGCAAAAAAAAGGTGTATTTGATAAACCCCTTCTGGTACCTCCCACACAAATTGACAGAATAATTCGAGTAATATTCAATATTACATTACTCACAAAGTGAGGGTATACCTTAGTCGGTTTACCCGACTGAAACTTTCTTACTTGTTTTATTTTGAAAGAGGATACGACATTAATATTATTTTGCGAAAAAAATTTAAATCTTTACGATTTTTTTCCGATGAAATTTAATTTTTTTAAAGTTTTCTCAAATATATTTTATAAATATGATTTTTCAACTATCAGGCTCAAAAAAGTTATGGGTTTGTTCTACAAGATAAAAGAGATGGTTTTTGAAAAACTCCATAAAAACCTTTTTAGACCTAAAGCAAAATTACTTTTTCAAAATTTTGTGCGCGAATAATTTGAACTTTTATATTTTATGTTTAAAGAGGGCATACATTTATAGTATCTGGCGAAAAAAAATTAGGGATCTTTACGAATTTTTTTTCCGATGCCGTACAATATTTAATATTTTTGGATTTTTCGGTATAAATGCACAATATTAAAGCGATTTTTTTATATTTTTCTCACCAATTATTTATAAGTATGATTTGTTGTATTTTTTAAGAATTCTGGCAGCTATCTGGCGCAAAAAAAAAATTATGGGTTTGGTCTACACGTTAAGCGTTGGCGACTGTTTTTGAAAAACACCCAAAATTATATTTGAAAAAAAAGTTTTAGACATAAAAAATATATATTTTTTTGAGTTTGTGCACTTTTATTTTACGTTTTTATATTTTTTTTATTTAATAGTAACAGTACATATATTGTTTTTGAAGAATAACATTTTACGGATCTGTTCCAACTGCTGTTAGTTTGAATTGTATTTATTGACAAAAAATATTTTCTAAATTCTAATATTATGGGAATTCACAATTCTATGCTTACTATGCCTACTATGATTAAAATGAAAAATATAAACAAAGTAAATTGAAAGGTACATGTTGCACAGTGGATATAATAGGATACATATAATTCCAATACTCCTCCTCAACATGGATGTTCCTTTACAACAAACAATAAAAATTCTAAGATATTCCAATTAAATTTACAAAATTAACATGCTTAATTTTACAGAGATTTTTAGTTAGAATATCTGCGACCATGTCGCTAGTTGGACAATATTTGAGTTCCACTTCCTTGTTTTGAACGACTTCTCGAACGTGGTGGAATTTGATGTCAATATGCTTGGTACGATTGTGAAAAACGGGATTTTGCGCCAACTTGTACGCCCCTTGGCTATCGACGTTTAATAATACCGGATCACCGTTGCTATATTCGATTTCTGTCAACAATCGTCTCAAGTATATTGCCTCTCTTGCTGCATTTGACATCGCCATGTACTCGGCCTCTGTACTGCTGAGAGCTACAGTGTTTTGCTGTTTGCTTTCCCAGGATACAGCACAACCATTGATGAAAAATATGTAGCCAGTGTATGATTTCCGATCAGTTGTATTGCTTCCCCAATCTGCATCTGCATAACCAAATACACCCTTCTGGCCAGCCATAAATGTCAATTTAAAATCTGCTGTTCCTGCCAGATACCTAAAAATATTTTTCAACGCTACTAGATGTTCCACATGAGGATCAGTGTTTCTTTGAGCAAGCTTGTTTACCGAATGTAGAATATCGGGACGTGTTGCTATCGCTAGATAAGTCAGTGCTCCAATTACTGATTGATACTCATGCTGATTTGCTTTCTTGCAGTTTTCGTTACATTTGACTTGATATCCTGGAGTTAGGGGCAATGAAAAGGTTTTGCAATCGCTCATTCCAAATTGTTCTAGCATGTCTTTAATGTACTGAACTTGGCTTAACTTTATAGAACCTGTGTCACTTTCTCGTTCTATCTCCATGCCCAGGAAATGTTGCAATCGCCCCTTGTCGCTAATATCAAATTGTCCCGCAATTTTTGCCTTTATTTGCAGTATTTCATGTTCATCCTTGCATGCTATGATAATGTCATCAACATATACTGCCACTAAAATCATTTCTCCATTTTTATTCATTCTGTACAAGCATGGCTCATTATTGCAGGGTACAAGTCCAAAACATTTCAAAACAGTGTCTAATTTCTCATTCCATGCTCGTCCTGGCTGTTTTAATCCATAAATAGCTTTTCTTAACTTCAGAACCTTACCTTGACCATTTTTAAAACCTTCTGGTTGCGTGATATACACATCTTCATGAAGTTCACTATTGAGATATGCCGTGCTTACGTCGATTTGATGTAAGTGCATATTTTCCTGTACAGCTACAGCCAATAGCATTCTTATAGTTGCGTATCTTACTACGGGCGAGAAAGTCTCCTTATAGTCGATTCCGTATCGCTGACTACATCCCTTTGCAACCAACCGGGCTTTGTATCGCTCTATTTCACCGTGTTTATTGCGTTTCAATGCAAACACCCATCTACAACCAATGGCTTTGCATTTTGAGGGTAGATCAACTTCTTCCCAGGTATCGTTTTTCTGCAAGGCTGTATATTCGGCTGTCATTGCTTCTTGCCATTCTTTTGACTTGCTGCTCTCCAAAGCTTCTTTCAGTGTCTGTGGTATGTTTTCAGTAGTTATACTATTTAAAACATTATATACCTTTTTGGGTCTGCCAGGTTTTCCCGTTCGAAGTATCTTTGGTCTTCCACGGCCAATTCTTTGGATCTCCTCCTGTCCATCGGAACTTGAATTCTCGTCTGCTGTTCCAAAGTTTTCTTCCTCACAACTGCCACTTTCTACGTTTTCGGATGTTTGCTGATCAGCACTTTCACATTGGCCATCTTCATCTTGTCGTGGTTGAATTTGATCCAAATATAACGTAAGGCAATCATTTTTAGATGCTTCCTTTTCTTCCAGCTGAAACTTATTTTCGTCGAAAATAACATCTCTTCTCTCAATTATTTTTCGCTGATCCTTGTCGTACAATCGGTACGCCATTGAGACTAAGGAATATCCTACCATAACGTACTCCTCTCCCATCTTTTCGAACTTTCTCTTATGGGGTTTATTCAAAGCTACACAATAGGATCCAAAAGTTCGTAAATGACTTACATTAGGCTTCTTACCATGCCATATTTCGTATGGTGTCTTGTCCTTCAAATGCTTTGTGCGAGATCTATTTCGCAAATATGCAGCAGTCATTATTGCTTCTGCCCATAAATTATCATTCGCACCAGCATGCAACATCATGGTTCTTGCCATCTCCACGAGAGTTCTGTTGGCACGTTCTGCCACTCCATTTTGCTGAGGGGTATGTGGCACGGTCAGCTGTCTTGCAATGCCACAGTTATTCAGATATTTGTCAAATTCCTTGTTGATATACTCGCCGCCGTTGTCGCTGCGAAGTACTTTGATTTTCTTGCCGGTTTGTTTCTCTACTAGAACCGGAAATTCTTTAAATTTTCCAAAAACTTCATCCTTTGACTTCAGAAAATAAATAAAAATTCTGCGAGATCTGTCATCTATGAAAGTCAAGAAATATTTCGAGCCTCCAACAGATGAAACACGTATCGGGCCACAAACATCGCTATGAATGACTTCCAGGATCTCGTTTGCTGAAGTTTCCGATTCTTTAGGGATACAACTCTTACACTTCGTATCGTTTGAGCCTTGGCCAATCTTCATGCCGCGTACCATGTCCTTCGATGTAAGTTCACTCAAGCTTTTGTGGTTCAAATGGCCATAACGATTATGCCACATGTTTTCTGTCATCATATACACTTTTTCCTGGCGATTTTCTAGCACAAACATGTCATCAATTTTAGCAGCCTTCAAAATTACTTCATTATTCTTTGTTGTTATAATGGCATCCGATTTCGTAAATGAAGCTTTCAGCTCTGGTGCATACAGCACATTTTGTAGTTTAACTTCATAATCTTTCGATTTTAACAATACTTCACCTCTACCGAAAGCCTTCAAATAATTATCACCTGCCAAAGCAATTAGTTCACTATGTTCCTCAAACTTCTGGATTAATCGTCTGTCATTGTTTCAAAATATCAAAATACCTATCAATTGATAGGTTATATCAAAATACGCTATCAAAATACTATGAGTCTTATTCAGCTTACCTGCTTCTGCGACAGCTATCATTGTAAATGATTGGGGATTCTTCCTGTTTTGATTTGCTTCACATTTGTTGGCGTAATGTCCAATTTCACCACATGAAAAGCATTTGCCTTTAAATTGCTTCTTCTTGTTACCTTTATCCTGAACATTTCTTGATGATGTCCTGCAGCTTCATTACTTTTTCACGACGTCTGTTTGATTTTGCTGCGAAGACCTGCTGCTCCGGCATTTCATCCTTCTCCATCTGGCCTCTTCTTTCAGCTTCCTCCAAAAGTTTCTGTTTCAATGATGCAAAACTAGGCAATTCGTCTCTAGTTTCTATTGCCACAACGAAGTTTTCATATATTCTGGGAAGGCTTGTCAATAGAATGATGGTCAAAAGCTCCTCCTGGATGGCTATTCCGATTTCAGCTAGCTTCTCTGATATTTCCCCAAAATCATTAAGATGTTGTGACATATTACCATTTTCCTTCATAGACAAATTCAGCATCTTTTTGTATAATGCCACCTTCTGCATCGGACCTTGAGGTTTATGGACATTTTGGAGTTTCACCCACGCTTCCCGTGATGTTGAGCAATTCTTAATCAAATTTAACTGGGAGGGCTTCACACTTAAGCATATTGTTGCAAGCGCCTTTTCATCTTCCAGCATCAGTTTTACAGTCTCCTCGTCGTTTTTCGTGACATCGAGTTCCGTATCCCCATTGACAATTCTCAATTGTCCACTATGAATGAGAACGCTTCTCATCTGGATACGCCAGCTCTCGTAATTCCCATCTTCAAGTTTTTCAATTTGGCATGTGGAATTCATTTTTCACAAAATTTAATTTTTTTCACAATTTCAAATGTCAAAATATTCAAATGAGACTGGTGCCCATCAAAAATTATAAATTATGAAGATAAGTCATCCCGAGAACTGTCAAAATATATCAGTTACGGACGAATAGGAATGAAATGTCACACGCGAAAAAACACTTTTCCGCGATGGTAATTTCAACTTTTTTTGCACTAATCGATTGATATTAATTTTTTAATTGTGACAATTACAAAAAATTCGGGAAAATCGGTCCGGAATCCGCGGAAAACCTCACTCTTTGAAGTCCTACTCGTTGAAATTTTTATTCGTTCGTATCTGATAACTTACTCGCTCCGGGATGACATATCTTATTATTCATAATTTTTGGTGCCCATAACCTGTTAGTTTGAATTGTATTTATTGACAACAAAATATTTTCTAAATTCTAATATTATGGGAATTCACAATTCTATGCTTACTATGCCTACTATGATTAAAATGAAAAATATAGACAAAGTAAATTGAAACGTACATGTTGCACAGTGGATATAATAGGATACATATAATTCAATTTTGCAATTTTTTGCAATTGCAATTTTTTTTCATTTTAACAAAAAATACGAATTTTCCAAAGCAATTTTGAATAGCACAATTGCAATTTTCTGCCGACTTGGCATTTTTGTATTATATAGGAATTCGATTTACTATCATATACAAAAGGTTTGGTTTAATTTCCCTAATAACCGAATTTTATACAGGTATTTTACAACATACATATATGGTAGTCTATTTTTTGGTCGATTTGCGTATACAACAATTGAATTTGGCACCCTCTCGCGGTGTCAAAAAGAGGTAAATAAAAAAATATTATTATTATTTATCTTAATTGGTTTGTTAAGATATGGTGAGTACCAATTTTACCATTATTTGAGTCAGTACATTATTGTCGATTTTTGTCAATGGGACAGAGCACTGTGCGCCGTCTTGTTGAAACCAAATGTCGCCGAGATCACGAGCTTCAGTTTCAGGCATCAAATAGTTGGTTATCATGGCACGATAACGGTCGCCATTGACGGTTACGTTCTCACCGGCATCATTTTTGAAGAAATATGGACCGATGATTCTGTTACGTCGATGATTCAACAACAACGTCGATGATTCAACAACATTCAGTTTAAGTACATTTAATTATTGAATTAATGAATAATATTATGATTGCATTGCATTGAATTTAACAGCCTTTTTATAACTATGTTTTCGTTTAGTATCTACGTACTAATGGAAGCTCTTCGTCCAGTTGAGAGTAGCTGAAAAAGCTTACACTCAATTGGACTAAGAGCATCCATCTTGAAATCAATTTTCCAGCTTCGTTTGTTTTTGATGAAGTTCCTTGATCGACCGAAACTTCACGTTTGCTGTATCATCAACTAGGGTAAGAAGCTCCCGCCCTAAGGCGCATTTGAACTACGTTCAAATACCTACACTTTTATATACATCAATAAAGCAAACTTAGAATTATATACTAAAAGCTCCCCTTGTCTTCTTATTTATTTCTATTTTCATACAAAAATCTTCGGATTACAATTTGTAAGGATACAACGAATAATAATAAATACAGTCCACTTTTCAGTAATCCCTAAAAAGATTGTACAAGTTCAAAAAAAAAATTTAAAAAAATTTGATATGGACCGAAATGCCAAGTACAAAAAATGTGTATAACTTGTTTATTTTTGAATGTAATGACACAGAAATGCATGAGAATGCAATGAGAATCATGTAAGCACTATGGAAATCCTATTGAATCCTATTCTCAAAATTGTGCACAGTTTTTATCCAAAAATTGAAATGATTTTTTTTCAAGTCATACAAAATGGTGTATGGAATAAAATAGCATTAAGCCGACTATTTTTATACCCTACACCACACTGTGGTACAGGGTATTATAAGTTTGTTTCACGGCAGATGTTTGTAACACCTGAAAATAACACAGCTAGACCCACCTTAAAGTATACCGATCGACTCAGAATCACTAGCTGAGTCGATCCGTCCGTCCGTCCGTCCGTCCGTCCGTCTGTGGATGTAAAGTTGTTCGTCGACTACAGGTCGCAATTTCACTCCGATCGTTCTGAAATTTTGCAGTTTAGAGTATTTCGCAGCTGTTAAGATCGCTATTGAATTTGGTTGAAATCGGTTCAGTTTTAGATATAGCTCCCATATATATCTTTCGTCCGATTTGGCCCTTTAGTCCTATAGAAGCTGTATTTTACATCCAATCGTTTTGTAATTTAAAATGGTAGAGTTTCTTGATCCATGAACCAACATCGCCGAATTTGAAGAAAATCGGTAAAGATTTAGCTATAGCTCCCATATATATGTTTCGTCCGATTTGGCCCTTTAGTCCTATAGAATCTGTATTTTACATCCAATCGTTTTGAAATTTAGAATGGTAGAGTTTCTTGATCCATTAACCAACATTGCCGAATTTGAAGAAAATCGGTTAAGATTTAGCTATAGCTCCCATATATATGTTTCGTCCGATTTTCCTCTTTAGTCCTGTAGAAGCTGTATTTTACATCCAATCATTTTGAAATTTAGAATGGTAGAGTTTCTTGATCCATGAACCAACACTACCGAATTTGAAGAAAATCGGTTAATATTTAGCTATAGCTCCCATATATATGTTTCGTCCGATTTGGCCCTTTAGTCCTATAGAAGCTGTATTTTACATCCAATCGTTTTGAAATTTAGAATGGTAGAGTTTCTTGATCCATGAACCAACATTGCCGAATTTGAAGAAAATCGGTTAAGATTTAGCTATAGCTCCCATATATATGTTTCGTCCGATTTTCCTCTTTAGTCCTGTAGAAGCTGTATTTTACATCCAATCATTTTGAAATTTAGAATGGTAGAGTTTCTTGATCCATGAACCAACACTACCGAATTTGAAGAAAATCGGTTAATATTTAGCTATAGCTCCCATATATATGTTTCGTCCGATTTGGCCCTTTAGTCCTATAGAATCTGTATTTTACATCCAATCGTTTTGAAATTTAGAATGGTAGAGTTTCTTGATCCATTAACCAACATTGCCGAATTTGAAGAAAATCGGTTAAGATTTAGCTATAGCTCCCATATATATGTTTCGTCCGATTTTCCTCTTTAGTCCTGTAGAAGCTGTATTTTACATCCAATCATTTTGAAATTTAGAATGGTAGAGTTTCTTGATCCATGAACCAACACTACCGAATTTGAAGAAAATCGGTTAATATTTAGCTATAGCTCCCATATATATGTTTCGTCCGATTTGGCCCTTTAGTCCTATAGAAGCTGTATTTTACATGCAATCGTTTTGAAATTTAGAATGGTAGAGTTTCTTGAGCCATGAACCAACATTGCCGAATTTGAAGAAAATCGGTTAAGATTTAGCTATAGCTCCCATATATATGTTTCGTCCGATTTTCCTCTTTAGTCCTGTAGAAGCTGTATTTTACATCCAATCATTTTGAAATTTAGAATGGTAGAGTTTCTTGATCCATGAACCAACACTACCGAATTTGAAGAAAATCGGTTAAGATTTAGCTATAGCTCCCATATATATGTTTCGTCCGATTTGGACCTTTAGTCCTATAAAAGCTGTATTTTACATCCAATCGTTTTGAAATTTAGAATGGTAGAGTTTCTTGATCCATGAACCAACATTGCCGAATTTGAAGAAAATCGGTTAAGATTTAGCTATAGCTCCCATATATATGTTTCGTCCGATTTGGCCCTTTAGTTCTATAGAAGCTGTATTTTACATCCAATCGTTTTGAAATTTAGAATAAACAATTTATACATGAACTACAAAATTTATATTTCAGAGTTATTCAATATTACGAGCGTGGTGTAGGGTATTATATAGTCGGCCCCGCCCGACTTTAGCCTTTCCTTACTGGTTAAAGTGTACATTTCGAGCACAGTGTTTCCATGAATATTATGCAAATTTAGACTTTAACATTAGGCATAAGTAACATACTTAAATTAAATACAATATAAACGATCAAAAACAACTGTCAATAACTTCAGTACGTCAGACTATGTATAAGTTTGAAAATGAAGTACATACGTATAACTAAAGTAATTGCTCCTTAATTTTAATATTATATCGAGTCCCAAAATATTATAATCTGCAGTATTCTGGGTTTTTTATATTTTTTGTAAATCATTGTCATTTATGCATTTAAAATAAATTTTGGTTAAAAAAATCCACTCTGTGTCAGAAATGAGTTTAGAATAATTCCTCCGGCATTTAAACTGTCGTTAATCATTTGCATGTTGAGCCAACACCAACCAAATGACCCACTTCCCCAATCATTTTGATGTCCATTATTTATACTTGTATTTAACATTAAACCATACAATTATTTTTAACACAATTTTCTTTGCTCATCATTTTCTAAGATAAACAAATTTAAAAGACTAAAATGAATTGTGTGCAGCGTCGAAACGAAACGCTAGATGATTATCATAAATAAATGTACATAATTTTGTATATTTACTTTAATTACAGAAATGGAAACAAAATTGGATTCACGGCAAGGACAATTTCCGGCCTCATTTCCGGACACCTTTAAGAATTTCTTTGCCATGATGAATGAAGATGAAGACCACATGGATTTGTTTTCCAATATTTTGGAAGATAAGGTAAGTCATAACATTTTGTTATGTGAAAACTGTCCAAAAGAGGGTGATCCAAACCCAAGCGAAGACAATTTGAGTTGGAAGGAAAAATAATTAAACTGTCAATTATGTATATGCGGTTATGATAGAAGGAAATTGAAAAAACCCTCAAGTTATTGCGGACGAAAATGGATGTAATGATGTTACATACGTGTATCTATTGTTTGTGTATATTTAATATTTTTAGGGATAAGGAAATTTAAATAAATTTTTAGCTTGCTTTAAGGCGTTATGAGAGGCTATAGAGAAGTTGACCACTGTCGTCTTCCTCTATGCTATAGAGGAGTCGACAACTGTGGTCTTCCTCTATGCTATAGAGGAGTCGACCACTGTGGTCTTCCTCTATGCTATAGAGGAGTCGACCACTGTGGTCTTCCTCTATGCTATAGAGGAGTCGACCACTGTGGTCTTCCTCTATGCTATAGAGGAGTCGACCACTGTGGTCTTCCTCTATACTATAGAGAAGTTGACCACTGTCGTCTTCCTCTATGATGTAGAGGAGTCGACCACTGTGGTCTTCCTCTATACTATAGAGGAGTCGACCACTGTGGTCTTCCTCTATGCTATAGAGGAGTCGACCACTGTGGTCTTCCTCTATGCTATAGAGGAGTCGACCACTGTGGTCTTCCTCTATGCTATAGAGGAGTCGACCACTGTGGTCTTCCTCTATACTATAGAGAAGTTGACCACTGTCGTCTTCCTCTATGATGTAGAGGAGTCGACCACTGTGGTCTTCCTCTATACTATAGAGGAGTCGACCACTGTGGTCTTCCTCTATGCTGTAGAGGAGTCGACCACTGTGGTCTTCCTCTATACTATAGAGGAGTCGACCACTGTGGTCTTCCTCTATGCTATAGAGGAGTCGACCACTGTGGTCTTCCTCTATGCTATAGAGGAGTCGACCACTGTGGTCTTCCTCTATGCTATAGAGGAGTCGACCACTGTGGTCTTCCTCTATGCTATAGAGGAGTCGACCACTGTGGTCTTCCTCTATGCTATAGAGGAGTCGACCACTGTGGTCTTCCTCTATGCTATAGAGGAGTCGACCACTGTGGTCTTCCTCTATACTATAGAGAAGTTGACCACTGTCGTCTTCCTCTATGATGTAGAGGAGTCGACCACTGTGGTCTTCCTCTATACTATAGAGGAGTCGACCACTGTGGTCTTCCTCTATGCTGTAGAGGAGTCGACCACTGTGGTCTTCCTCTATACTATAGAGGAGTCGACCACTGTGGTCTTCCTCTATACTATAGAGGAGTCGACCACTGTGGTCTTCCTCTATACTATAGAGGAGTCGACCACTGTGGTCTTCCTCTATACTATAGAGGAGTCGACCACTGTGGTCTTCCCCTATACTATAGAGGAGTCGACCACTGTGGTCTTCCCCTATACTATAGAGGAGTCGACCGCTGTGGTCTTCCTCTATACTATAGAGGAGTCGACCACTGTGGTCTTCCTCTATACTATAGAGGAGTCGACCACTGTGGTCTTCCTCTATACTATAGAGGAGTCGACCACTGTGGTCTTCCTCTATACTATAGAGGAGTCGACCACTGTGGTCTTCCTCTATACTATAGAGGAGTCGACCACTGTGGTCTTCCTCTATACTATAGAGGAGTCGACCACTGTGGTCTTCCTCTATACTATAGAGGAGTCGACCACTGTGGTCTTCCTCTATACTATAGAGGAGTCGACCACTGTGGTCTTCCTCTATACTATAGAGGAGTCGACCACTGTGGTCTTCCTCTATACTATAGAGGAATCGACCACTGTGGTCTTCCTCTATATTATAGAGGAGTCGACCACTGTGGTCATCCTCTATATTATAGAGGAGTCGACCACTGTGGTCTTCCTCTATACTATAGAGGCGACCACTGTGGTCTTCCTCTATACTATAGAGTCGACCACTGTAGTCTTTCTTCATCTATACTAGAGTCGACCACTGTAGTCTTTCTTCATCTATACTAGAGTCGACCACTGTGGTCTTTCTCTCTACTAGAGTCGACCACTGTGGCCTTCCTCTCTACTAGAGTCGTCAACAGGGGTCTTCCTCTTTACTGGAGTCGACAACAGTGGTCTTTCTCTATACTAGAGTCAACCACTGTGGTCTTCCTCTATACTATAGAGGAGTCGACCACTGTGGTCTTCATTTATACTATAGAGGAGTCGACCACTGTGGTCTTCATCTATACTATAGAGGAGTCGACCACTGTGGTATTCCTCTATATTATAGAGGAGTCGACCACTGTGGTCTTCCTCTATACTATAGAGTCGACCACAGTGGTCTTCCTCTATACTATAGAGGAGTCGACCACAGTGGTCTTCCTCTATACTATAGAGGAGTCGACCACAGTGGTCTTCCTCTGTACTATAGAGGAGTCGACCATAGTGGTCTTCCTCTATACTAGAGTCCACCACTGTGGTCTTACTCTCTATTTGAGTCGACCACTGTAGTCTTTCTTCATCTATACTAGAGTCGACCACTGTGGTCTTTCTCTCTACTAGAGTCGACCACTGTGGCCTTTCTCTCTACTAGAGTCGACCACTGTGGCCTTTCTCTCTACTAGAGTCGACCACTGTGGCCTTCCTCTCTACTAGAGTCGACCACTGTGGCCTTCCTCTCTACTAGAGTCGTCAACAGGGGTCTTCCTCTTTACTGGAGTCGACAACAGTGGTCTTTCTCTATACTAGAGTCAACCACTGTGGTCTTCCTCTATACTATAGAGGAGTCGACCACTGTGGTCTTCATCTATACTATAGAGGAGTCGACCACTGTGGTATTCCTCTATATTATAGAGGAGTAGACCACTGTGGTATTCCTCTATATTATAGAGGCGACCACTGTGGTCTTCCTCTATATTATAGAGGCGACCACTATGGTCTTCCTCTGTGGTCTTCCACTATGGTCTGCCGACCACAGTGGTCGACTCTATAGTATAGAGGAAGACCACAGTGGTCGACTCTATAGTATAGGGATGACCACTGGCCTGTCTTCCTCTATACTAGAGTCCACCACTGTGGTCCGTCTTCCTCTATACTAGAGTCCACCACTGTGGTCTTCCTCTCTACTTGAGTCGGCCACTGTAGTCTTTCTTCCTCTCTACTAGAGTCGACCACTGTGGTCTTCCTCTCTACTAGAGTCGACCACTGTGGTCTTCCTCTCTACTAGAGTCGACCACTGTGGTCTTCCTCTCTACTAGAGTCGACCACTGTGGTCTTCCTCTCTACTAGAGTCGACCACTGTGGTCTTCCTCTCTACTGGAGTCGACCACTGTGGTCTTCCTCTCTACTAGAGTCGACCACTGTGGTCTTTCTCTCTACTAGAGTCGACCACTGTGGTTTGCTCTTTACTAGAGTCGACCACTGTGGTCTTTCTCTCTACTAGAGTCGACCACTGTGGTTTGCTCTTTACTAGAGTCTCGAGAGGGAAGCTTATTCCAAAATTATAATTTACATCCTTAAACTCTTGTAGTAGTTACAGATGTTCCTTTTTTGATTAATATTTCATTTCCTTTCCTCTTTTCAACCTTCTTATGCCGATCAATCCTATTTCCTTGCTATTCCATGTTTAAGCCTTTTCATGAGAAAAGACAAAGTGCACAATGGTTTCAAACATTTAATTTTAATGCAATTTTCCTGTTCCATGGGGAAAAATTCATGATTGCGGCACTGGGATAAAATCTACAATTCAGCGTTTCGTGTTTGGTAAATAATAGATGAAAAAAGCGGATTTTTGCCTTGCAATATGCAGCGAATATAAAAACGGAAACCCATTTAATGAATGACGTCCAGTGTAACCCAATTTTGTAAAAACCGCAAAAGCGATACACACACAGTTTGCTTCCATAAAATCAGAGGGGAATTTGAAATTGTATATATGTTTACGAGTATACATACATACATATAGGCTTTTTCATCCAGAGTTGGGCTTTTAATAACCCAATTAAGGCCGCGTTTTCGGAAGAGGGAGAAAAGAGTGAAAACTGGAGCACTTCAATATTTCACAATGCATAAAGTTGGTTAGCTTGAAATTGAAAGTGAACTGAATGTGAACTTTTTGTTTATATTTTACCCACTGCCTTTCATTTTATTAAAATTCCCTTCAATCTACGAAGCATAATAAATGAATCGGACTTTATATACGAATAATCGTAAGTTGAATGCGGTCTACTTAAAGGCATCAATTTATTAATTATGCTTAGCATACTTTTGGGCATATATATATATTTCATTAATGATATTGAGATTTGTTAGGAGCTTTGCGTTTGGATTTGCTTAAATAAGTAAGCAGAGAGGGAGAGAGAGAACGCGAATAATATTGCAAAAGTTTAGAGTGGGGCAATGTTACGCTTTACTTCACAACTCATTGAAGCGGAAATGGCAAATGCTTTTTAATGGCTTTCCATGGAGCAAAATGTTCAAGAGCAACACGAGCGTAATACTAATTGAATGCATGAAGGAAAGTATTTAAGCAATTTTGATGAAGCATTGTAATTTAATAAAATACTTGAATTAATTTATGGTAAAGTATTTTTATGAAAATTATTGTTACATAATCTATAAATTGATGATGGCGAAGAATTTATTTAGTTAACATAATCAAAGTCTACTCCATGGCTATGAGATAACCCAGAGTGTCAATAAACATTAAAAAATCGTCTACAAAAATCTTACCGACAATGGCAACTACTCAGTCGACATACAACATCTAGAGTACATCAAAGGGATTGCAATTGTGAAACCTCAATTCAAACGCATTGCCCGCCTGACTACATAGATAGGCGTCTGTTCTACTATGTCTCTCTTTGGATGTTAGACTAAAGGCTAAACTGGATTCATGATTATGGTTGACGACTTTGTCTGGTGGCTTTTACTTGTTTGTTTTTTGTTTATCTGCATTTAATGTAAAATGTATGTCTAGTATTCCAGATTTTATCTGTTCCAGTTGTAGAGAATATACGCAAAATAAATTATGCCTACTTTAGAAATTATACATGGCCTAGTTTTTCTTATACATTATAGAGTTCAGGCATTCAGACATCGTTATCCGTAAAACACTGTCTACGGGTGGGTAGTGGTGCTCTAGAAAGATTCTGCGGCGTTGACACAAAATCTCTGTTAGCGGTGACCAAGATGCATGAGTTTAAGAATGAAAGAGGGAATTTTCACTTCATATAAATACGATTATACGATATTTGTGCATAAATAGTCAGCAATACGAAATGTGTAATGATCGTGTTAACCTACTGCAAATTTCCGAAAAGGCAATAAGAAACCAGTAAGGAAAGACTGAAAGTCGGGCGGGGCCGACACTACACCTCCCTAACAATACGAAAAGTGGGAAAGCGATAATAATTTGGAATAACTGGATCGGTTCAGCTAACAAAGTACTTAGCTCCATCTCCTCATCAAGGCTTATTCATAGGTGGAGTCGAAGATATTTATCATAATAAACTAGATCTGTAACGATATCCTTAAAATGCGCAGTATTCTTTCATTGATCAAAAAATTCGACGGAACAAATAGAATCGAACGAACAAGCGCATTGTGAAATTTTTTGAGATTTTTCCGATAACTCGTTCAGAAGTTATCGATATTTAAATAATCGTTGAGATATCACTTTGTGTATCGGGTTTTTGGTTATAACTTCTTAAGTAATCGTCCGATTTGAATAATCTTTTTTTAATGTTGATATTTTTTGGTACTTTTTTTTTAAATTGTACCAGGGCTGTGGAGTCGAAGTCGGCGTTGTTTTTGCTGCTTTACATTGTATATTTATACCCTCACTTTAGTGTGACGAGGGTATACAGGGTGGCTGATATGTATTGCAACCAACTTCAGGTTGCTATCATTTCTAAATCGCTAGTCTGATAGCTGACAGATTTATTTCAGTGACAGTTCATTTAATTGTTTACAAGCTTACAAAAGCATTTTGATCTATTGCATTCAGAAAAAAAGTTATTCGTGATGGAATTCAAGCGTGATAGTGTGATTGTCTTATATTTGGGTGGAAAAACACAAGTGGCTATCGTTAGAGCCCTCCAGCATTTAAATGTGAATAAATCTTTTGTTTCTCGTACCATTGCTCGTTACCGTGATACAGGCAGTGTTGCATCGCGTCCAAAAAGTGGACGAAAAAAAACGGTAACAACACCAGAAATGATCCGAAAAGTGAAGGCCAGATTTGATCGAAATCCACGCCGCAGTGGTAGAAAAATTGCTCGTGAGCTGAACATATCGCGAGAACGGATACAACACATATTAAAAAATGAGCTTGGACTAAAGCCATTGAAGTTCCAAAAAGTGCAAGAGCTCACCGATGCACAAAAAAAAGTTAGACTGGAAAGAGTCGCTTATTAGTCGCTATCAACTCGAGAAAAATGGGCGAAGTTGCCACGTCCCTTTTGGTACCTCCCACACAAATGCACCGTTTCGCACCAAAAGTTAACAGCTTATAACATTAAAACCAGTGTATAAAAATACTTGAAATTTTGTACAGTGTAATGTTTTTATAGTGTCTATAGCCCTGTGAAAAATGGGCGTTATCGCCACGCCCCTTTTTGTACCTCCCACACAAAATGCCCAAATCATACCACAATTTAATATCTCATAACGTTTTTACCATTGCACATGAATGCTTATAATTCGGCACAGTTCAATGAATTTAAAGTATCTAATGTTCAGCGAAAAATAGGTGTATTTTATAAACCCCTTCTGGTACCTCCCACACAAATTGACAGAATAATTCGAGTAATATTCATTATTACATTACTCAAAAACTTTCTGAAACTTTCTTACTTGTTTTAAAATATTTTGTATAAATATATGAATGGACACTCATGTGAATGAATATGTTTGGGCCGGAATATAATTGATTCAGTACATTTTATAAAATCGAGCTCGGAGTCGTTGGCGAAGTCGCGGTTGAATTTTGCAAAATTATCTAATTCAGCTATTTTCGCGATCAAAAATTTTGATTGATATGTATGAACATGAACATACTTAAACAAAATAAGTACAAAAATAATAAAAACCAGTAAGGAAAGGCTAAGTCGGGCGGGGCCGACTATATAATACCCTACACGACTCTCGTAATATTGAATAACTCTGATATATAAATTTTGTAATTCATGTATAAATTGTTTACATAAATTTACTTTTTGGAGTGTAAGGGTGGTGTAGGGTATAAAAACGATTGGATCTAAACAGCCAAGTCGGGTGAAACATATATATGGGAGCTATAGCTAAATCTTTACCGATTTTCTTCAAATTCGGCAATGTTGGTTCATGGATCAAGAAACTCTACCATTCTAAATTTCAAAACGATTGGATGTAAAATACTGCTTCTATAGAACTAAAGGGCCAAATCGGACGAAACATATATATGGGAGCTATAGCTAAATCTTAACCGATTTTCTTCAAATTCGGCAATGCTGGTTCATGGATCAAGAAACTCTACCATTCTAAATTTCAAAACGATTTGATGTAAAATACAGCTTCCATAGGACTAAAGGGCCAAATCGGACGAAAGTTATATATGGGAGCTATATCTAAATCTGAACCGATTCAATAGCGATCTTAACAGCTGCGAAATACTCTAAACTGCAAAATTTCAGAACGATCGGAGTGAAATTGCGACCTGTAGTCGACGAACAACTTTTCATGGACAGACGGACGGACGGACAGGCATGGTTAAATCGACTCAGCTAGTGATTCTGAGTCGATCGGTATACTTTAAGGTGGGTCTAGCTGTGATATTTTCAGGTGTTACAAACATCTGCCGCGAAACAAACTTATAATACCCTGTACCACAGTGTGGTGTAAGGTATAATTATACATTTGAAAGTATAATTTCATGAAATTTGTAAAAACAAAGCCGACTCCGACTCCACAGCCCTGAATTGTACTCTCTGATTTTTGCGAATTTCTTATATTTTAAACTTCTATTAATTCTCTAACATATAAATTTTGGATGAAAGTGGGCCTATATTTATTTATATATTTTTTAAATTTGAACGTGTTATCACGAGAAATTTTCCGGTCAAATGGTCACTTCATTCATGCGAGTTAACGCCTTTAGATTTCTTTTTATGGGGCCACAGCAAGTCACTGGACTATGCCAACAACTTTAGACGAGCTCAGAGACAACATCCAACGCGAAATTGCCAACGTTCCGGTCGTAATGTGTGGAAGAGTGGTGGAAAATTGTGTCCAGATAATAGATCGGTGTAGGCGGGCTCTTGGTGGTCATATGACCGAAATCGAATTTCATTCTTAAAATGTAACATTTGCCCTACACCTGGAATATATTTGAGCTCTATATAAAATTGTTATGTCCTTAATGAAAAACCCTTTACTTATGCTAGTGCATATCGACAGTTCCATTCCAAAACATGCTAAGTCGAAACATGTGTTTTTTCAGGAGAGTCAATCAAAGTTTTACGATTTTTTTTAAATTGTTTGGAATTCCTTTATAATGCAAACCGAATGACCTCTAATATTTTGTGAATAACTTTTGATTAAGTTAACAGATAAACACTGACTGAATATAATCTAGAATATTTAGAATTTGAAAATGCAATGTCCCTAAAAACATGCTAAGTCGACATAGTATATGTAAAAATCGTACGGCAGGAAATTTTTTAAATTGTCTTATTCTTATAAACTTTGGGCATGTGCAGTGGAACGTATCAACTAACTCATGCATGTTCTCATGGCAAAGGAAGAATGTTGTAGCAAAACACATTAATAGATTTATAGCTCTTGCGTTTTTAGTTTTTCGACAATAATTCTGTGCTACACTCTTCCTGATAGATTATTAATATCCAAGAACTTTAAATAACAAGATTTTCTCACAAAAATGCATGATAATTGCGTCTGAAGGTACTATCTGGCGGATGATTCTTATGGATAAAGTTATAACTCATACGCAACCATTTTTTCAGCAAATGCAAACATAAATGGGAATACTGCCGCTTATATAACGGGTAGCTACAATAACAGAAAATTTTTCTTTGTAAATATAGTACATAATGATAAATTGTCTGATTCTTAATGCACGAAAAGTTTCAAATAATTCTTGGTTTATTTCCATGAATCATTGGTCGGATAAGAGTATAATCCTCCACACGTGTATTTATAAATGTAGGATGAGCAAGGACCGTATGCAAGTATTCCAAGAAATAAAAATATAAAACTTAAATTAACTGCACCTATGTACCACATAATCCTTGCCTGGAGTTGTAACATTTTCAGGTTAACTGAAAATGTAAGTTATCATTTCTCATTTAAACATTCTTGTGCGAAGAGTATTTATTTCTTGTACGTTTTCATTTTCATGCACAAAGAATATAGTTTGCCATTACTTGTTTTCAGTTAATTCCTTTTTTTTTACAAAAATTGAATTATATATGGGTAGGTCTTGCTCAAGTGTCACAGGGCAAAAATTAGATATTTCTCAAATTATCATAAAATGTTGCCCTAGTATGTGGGAGTAATGACCAACAATATTAAAAAATATTACAAGAAAATTGGAGGCAGGGGACGAGGTCAAAGTTCAGAAAAATCGATTTTTGCCTCTGTAATGGGATTTTCAAGTTAATTTTAATGCTACAAGGCATAAGACATTGAAAATAGAAAATCACTTTTCTTAAAACATTTTCCGCGTACTTTTTATAAAAAATACTAATTTTATTTTAACATTTTTTTCGGTCACTTTTCACGGAAACAAAAATATTAATTGCGATATCTCAGAATCGATCTAATTTTTTTCCTTAAATTTTTTATAAAAAATGGTCCATATGTACTCTACCGATGGTGTAAATTTTGGAGTGGGGACGACATAGGTTCAGAATTTACATTATAATAACTGAAAATCTTCACCAAATTACAAAGAAAAAATGATTTTAGTATACCCTCCACCATAGGATGGGGGTATATTCATTTTGTCACTCCGTTTGTAACACCTCTAAATATTGATCTGGGACCCCATAAAGTGTATATATTCTTAATCGTCGTAAAATTCTAAGACGATTTAGCCATGTCCGTCTGTCCGTCCGTCCGTCACGCTACAATCTATAATACTTGAGCTAGGTGGCTGAAATTTGGTATAGATACTTCTTATAGCTGCAGATAACTTGGGATTGAAAATGGGCGATATCGGCCCATATTTAGATATAGCTCCCATATATAGCATCCAACTTGTTGTTGTTCCTACTGTTCTCATCTACTATATTTTTCCTACTGTTCTCATCTACTATATTTTTCCTACTGTTCTCATCTACTATATTTTTCCTACTGTTCTCATCTACTATATTTTTTCTACTGTTCTCATCTACTATATTTGTTTGTGTTTTTCGGTGTTATTTTCTTTAGGTTTGAGTTATTTTGTGAGGTCACATGCTATCCATGGTGGAGGGTATATAAGATTCGGCATGGCCGAACTTAACGCTTTTACTTATTTTTCAAATATTTTTTTCTTTGTAATTTTCAGAAGATTTTCAGTTATTATAATGAAACTTCTGAACCTATGTCGTCCCCACTCCATAATTTACACCATCGATAGAGTACATATGGACCATTTTTTTTAAAAAAAAATTAAGGAAAAAAAATTATATCGATTCTGAGATATCGCAATTTATATCTTTGTTTCCGCGTAAAGTGACCGAAAAAAAAATTAAAATAAAACCAGTAAGGAAAGGCTAAACTCGGGCGGGGCCGACTATATAATACCCTACACCACTCTCGTAATATTGAATAACTCTGATATGTATAAATTGTTTACATAAATTTACTTTTGGGAGATTTTATACTTAAATAATACCCAGTGCCACCGTGTGGTGTAGGGTATAAAAACGATTGGATCTAAAGAGCCAAATCGGATGAAACATATATATGGGAGCTATAGCTAAATCTTAACCGATTTTCTTCAAATTCGGTAGTGTTGGTTGATGGATCATGAAACTCTACCATTCTATATTTCAAAATGATTGGATGTAAAATACAGCTTCTTCAGGACTAAAGAGCAAAATCGGACGAAACATAAATATGGGAGCTATAGCTAAATCTTAAACGATTTTCTTCAAATTCGGCAATGTTGGTTAATGGATCAAGAAACTCTACCATTCTAAATTTCAAAACGATTGGATGTAAAATACAGCTTTTATAGGACTAAAGGGCCAAATCGGACGAAACATATATATGGGAGCTATAGCTAAATCTTAACCGATTTTCTTCAAATTCGGCAATGTTGGTTCATGGATCTAGAAACTCTACCATTCTAAATTTCAAAATGATTGGATGTAAAATACAGCTTCTACAGGACTAAAGAGCAAAATCGGACGAAAAATATATATATGAGCTATAGCTAAATCTTAACCGATTTTCTCCAAATTCGGCAATGTTGGTTCATGGATCAAGAAACTCTACCGTTCTAAATTTCAAAACGATCGGATGTAAAATGCAGCTTCTATAGGACTAAAGGGCCAAATCGGACGAAACATATATATGGGAGCTATAGCTAAATCTTACCCGATTTTCTTCAAATTCGGCAATGTTGGTTCATGGATCAAGAAACTCTACCATTCTAAATTTCAAAACGATCGGATGTAAAATACAGCTTCTATAGGACTAAAGGTCCAAATCGGACGAAACATATATATGGGAGCTATAGCTAAATTTTAACCGATTTTCTTCAAATTCGGCAATGCTGTTTCATGGATCAAGAAACTCTACATTCTAAATTTCAAAATGATTGGATGTAAAATACAGCTTCTGTAGGACTAAAGGGAGCTATATCCAAATCTGAACCGATTTTCTTCAAATTCGGCAATGTTGGTTCATGGATCAAGAAACTCTACCATTCTATATTTCAAAACGATCGGATGTAAAATACAGCTTCTATAGGACTAAAGGGCCAAATCGGACGAAAGATATATATGGGAGCTATATCTAAATCTGAACCGATTTCAACCAAATTCAATAGCGATTTTAACAGCCGCGACGTACTCTAAACTGCAAAATTTCAGAACGATCGGAGTGAAATTGCGACCTGTAGTCGACGAACAACTTTATATGGACGGACGGACGGACGGACATCGTTAAATCGACTCAGCTAGTGATTCTGAGTCGATCGGTATACTTTAAGGTGGGTCTAGCTGTGTTATTTTCAGGTGTTACAAACATCTGCCGTGAAACAAACTTATAATACCCTGTACCACAGTGTGGTGTAGGGTATAATGATTGGATGTAAAATACAGCTTCTTCAGGACTAAAAAGCAAAATCGGACGAAACATAAATATGGGAGCTATAGCTAAATCTTAAACGATTTTCTTAAAATTCGGCAATGTTGGTTAATGGATCAAGAAACTCTACCATTCTAAATTTCAAAATGATTGAATGTAAAATACAGCTTCTACAGGACTAAAGAGCAAAATCGGACGAAACATATATATGGGAACTATAGCTAAATCTTAACCGATTTTCTCCAAATTCGGCAATGTTGGTTCATGGATCAAGAAACTCTACCGTTCTAAATTTCAAAACGATCGGATGTAAAATACAGCTTCTATAGGACTGAAGGTCCAAATCGGACGAAACATATATATGGGAGCTATAGCTAAATTTTAACCGATTTTCTTCAAATTCGGCAATGTTGTTTCATGGATCAAGAAACTCTACCATTCTAAATTTCAAAACGATTGGATGTAAAATACAGCTTCTGTAGGACTAAAGGGCCAAATCGGACGAAACATATATATGGGAGCTATAGCTAAATCTTAACCGATTTTCTTCAAATTCGGCAGTGTTGGTTCATGGATCTAGAAACTCTACCATTCTAAATTTCAAAATGATTGAATGTAAAATACAGCTTCTACAGGACTAAAGAGCAAAATCGGACGAAACATATATATGGGAACTATAGCTAAATCGTAACCGATTTTCTCCAAATTCGGCAATGTTGGTTCATGGATCAAGAAACTCTACCGTTCTAAATTTCAAAACGATCGGATGTAAAATACAGCTTCTATAGGACTGAAGGTCCAAATCGGACGAAACATATATATGGGAGCTATAGCTAAATTTTAACCGATTTTCTTCAAATTCGGCACTGTTGTTTCATGGATCAAGAAACTCTACCATTCTAAATTTCAAAACGATTGGATGTAAAATACAGCTTCTGTAGGACTAAAGGGCCAAATCGGACGAAAGATATATATGGGAGCTATATCCAAATCTGAACCGATTTTCTTCAAATTCGGCAATGTTGGTTCATGGATCAAGAAACTCTACCATTCTAAATTTCAAAACGATCGGATGTAAAATACAGCTTCTATAGGACTAAAGGGCAAAATCGGACGAAACATATATACGGGAGCTATAGCTAAATCTGAACCGATTTTCTTCAAATTCGGCAATGTTGGTTCATGGATCAAGAAACTCTACCATTCTAAATTTCAAAACGATTGGATGTAAAATACAGCTTCTATAGGACTAAAGGGCCAAATCGGACGAAAGATATATATGGGAACTATATCTAAATCTGAACCGATTTCAAGCAAATTCAAAGCGATCTTAACAGCCGCGACATACTCTAAACTGCAAAATTTCAGAACGATCGGAGTGAAATTGCGACCTGTAGTCGACGAACAACTTTACATGGACAGACGGACGGACGGACGGACATCGTTAAATCGACTAAGCTAGTGATTCTGAGTCGATCGGTATACTTTAAGGTGGGTCTAGCTGTGTTATTTTCAGGTGTTACAAACATCTGCCGTGAAACAAACTTATAATACCCTGTACCACAGTGTGGTGTAGGGTATAATTAGTATTTTTTGTTTGATATTTATCCAAAAATGAGCTCGAGGTCTATGTGTTTTTTTTATTATTTTCATTCAATATTTCGTCTTTCTTCGAAAGACATCATCAGGATGACTGTTAAAATATACATATAAAACGTATAAACAACAACAAAAAACAATAGCATTTTTGATGAAAAGTACGCAAAAAATGCTTTAAGAAACGATATTTTCTATTTTCAATGTCTTATGCCTTGAAGCACCACACTGTGGTACATGGTATTATAACTTTATGCATTTGTTTGTAACATCCAAAAGGAGAAGAAACAGGATCATCGATTTTTATTCCGATCGACTTAGAATCACTTTCTGAGTTGATTTAGCTATGTCCGTCTGTCTGTGCATGTATTCTTGTAGTCAAAGTACAGGTCGCAATTATGGTCCGATCTCGACGAAACTTTACACATATATTTTGTTTGGCCCAAGCACGACCCCTATTTGGTTAAAATCGGTTCAGATTTAGATATAGCCCCCATATATATGTTCGCCCCGATTTGAAATGTTAGCGCTGTAAAAACTTTATTTTATATCCGATCAGTATGAAAATCGGCAGAAAGAGGTTTCTCATTATTCTCAGAATGAACACTGTTAAAATTGGAAGAAATCGGTTCTGATTTAGATATAGCACCCATATATACGTTACCCCTGATCGGATAAAAAAAAATGTTTTTTTTGTATCCGATCAGTGCTGCAAAAAGAGGTTTCTTATTACATAAAGGAACACTGCTAAATTCGGAGAAAATCGGTTCTGATTTAGATATAGCCCCCATATATATGTTACCCCCGATAACTGAGAATACTAAGACGAGAAGCAGTCAGAGTTTTATGATTTTTTTAAATTTGATTCTATTAAATTTCCAAAAAAGTAATAGAAATAGACAGAAAGTAAATGGAACATATGGTCTCAAACCAAAAATAAATTCTGACTGAATAACACAGACCAACAGTAAATAACAACAACACATACAAACACATGAGGTACGATGACGTCGGCATTAGCCGTTGACAAAACTACATTTGTTTTCGTGGTTCGCGATGTGAACCCAAGCAAAAAACAAAAATGTATTGGTATGAGAGTTTTAGTATGTTGACTTAGTTCGGAAAAATACGGGTTTGGTTAGCAGTTCTTGTTAAATTCAATTTACTGCTTCCATAAGTATTTCAGCTGATTTAATTTAAAGACATACACTATTGCTACTGAATTCTGAAGATGATAGAGTGGTGTCTATCGAAACTGCAGTCAATTCTATAAAGCAATTAAAACTCTCTACCAATTTTTGTATTTGTTTCTATTACTTTTTTGGAATAGACAGAAAGTAAATGGAACATATGGTCTCAAACCAAAAATAAATTCTGACTGAATAATTGGTAATAATTTAATTAAAACGAAAAAAAATAAATCGACTAATATTTTTATGGGATCAAGGTGGGGGGATTCATAAGTCGGTTTACCCGACTGAACTTTGTTACTTGTTTTTTTATTCCTGATATCTTCTACGAGTATTAATGAAATTGCGAATTGAACAACTCTATTCAGCTTTTCTTATAGTTTGTTGTCGCCAAATAAGGCCATCCACATATTACATCTTCATAGCGAATGTGGGCATTTAAATAGTTGTGTGCGGTTTTATAGCATTTACCTCGCCTGTCATGCAATTATCTCAAAATGAAATCGAAGACAAACAAATTTCTCAAAATATTTTATCATAAGTCTGACATGGTGGCGCAGGAAGATTTTGGCCGTAAAACACTTTCAGGGACCAAGTCAAAGTGTTTTTTAACGTTGACTATAACGGAGCATTTTTATAAGGACGTATGAATAAATTTAAGGTAATTCATATTACTAATACTAACGCTTTGAGAGTTGTCTATTGTCTACATTCAAATATAGTTCTGTGCTAAACTCTCGCCGGTAAATTATTAATATTCAAGGAATTATAATACCAAGATTCGCTCACAAATGCAATATAATATTGGGTACTATGTTGCGTATGAGTGTTATGCATGAAATATATAACTCATACACAACAGGTGTTCAACGGTTGCGAATATAACTGAGAATACTACTACGACTTATACTTTTGCTGTAGGCACATTTCGATATCTCCATATAAATATGTGTTTTTTCAAGAAAGGCAGTCAGAGCTTACTGATTTTTTGGAATTTCTTTGTAATTCATCCGAATGACCTCTACTATTTTGTGAATAATTTTAGATTAGGTTGACGGATATACACTGACTGAATATAATCTGGAATATTTAGTAATTAAAAGTGCAATGGAATAAAGTTATCTACTAAAAAGTCGTACAACAGGAATTTCTTTAAATTGTCTGGTCATTTGAAATTTAGTGCATGTGCTGTGGAATGTATCAAATAATTCTTAGCTGATAATTCTTCAAACGTTTTTAGCATAACTCCTTGTCGTAGAAAACTTTCAGGAACAAATAAGCATTTAAATCCTGTCTAAGTGTCTTTTACGTTGCCATTAATAGATTCATAGCTCTTGTGTTTTTTGTTATTCTACAATAATTTTGTGCTGCACTCTTTCGGATAGAATATTAATATGCAAGAACTTTAAATAACAAGATTTGCTCACAAAAATTCATGATAATTGCATCTGAAGGTACTATCTGGCAATACGTAACCATTTTTTTTAAGAAATGCAAACATAAATGAGTATAAGTATAATGGGTAGCTACAAATTCTTCTTGTTAAATATCGTACATCATGAGTAATTGCCTGATTCCTAATGCATGAAAAGTTTCAAATAATTCTTGGTTTACTTTCATGAAACATTGGTCGGGTAAGAGTATACTCCTCCACACGTGTATTTATAAATATAGGATGAGCAAGGACTGAACACAGTATTCCAAGAAATAGAAATATTAAACTTAAATTGACTGCACTATGTACCACGTAATCGTTGCTCGGAGTTGAAACAATTGCAGGTTAACTGAAAATGTACGTTATCATTTCTCATTTCAACCTCCTTGTGTGAAGAGTATTTATTTCATGTACGTTTTCATTTTCATACGCAAAGAAAATAGTTTGCCATTTCTTGTTTTCAGTTAATTCCTTCTTTTTTACAAAAATTGAAGTATATATGAGGCAGTGTATAATTGTTTATATTGTATAATGTTTTTGAAGTATGTATTTTACGGCTGGTTGTGAGGTTGTATAATGGTTGGGAAAATGTTTTTCGTTATTTTATGCACTAGTAATAACACTGTCCAACAAATTAAGACTTTTTGATTGGAACAGAATAGCGACCCTATAATTCTGAAAGGGCATGTTGAGTATATCATTTTTGTAGAATAAACTTATGGTCCAGCTGGTCTGAGTTTTTTTTACAATGGGTTAAAGTTTTCATTTTTTGGTCGAAGGTAGCATTATACTAAATGAAAAAAAAAATGATGTAAGTTAATGTCTGAGAGATTTATTATTGTCAGAGTTACATGGTGGAATTTTATGAGGATCATTTTTGTGGAAGATCTTAACCCTCTAGCTCCCCTCTTAATGGGTCAATTTAGCCTTTTTTCCAAAAAATTAAAAAAGTCCTTTTAAAAAGGACTTTTAAGAATTAAAATATTGTACGAAAATGTTTGCCGGAAAATTTCAGTGGGGGTCGCCAAAGACACCAAAGTTGTAAATATAGCTCTTTACGCTTAATTAGTAAAATTATAGACCATATTATACCAATAAGTAATATTTATAATGTAAATTTAAAGTCGTAACAAATTAAAATATGTTTAACGAAGTCTAGTTGCTAAAAAATTTATTTAGAAATGGCAAGAAATATTTGGTAAAATCTTCATAATTTGTTAATAGTATGTATTTTTTTTGCTTCAAGTATTTCGAGTAAAAAGGAATTGGTAAAGACTAAAATGAGGAAAAAAAAAGCAGTATGGTATCTATGGATAAATATATAAGTTATTAGCCATATTATAACAATAAGGGAAATTAAAAAACATTTTTCATATTTTTTGTTTTGGCCATATTATTTATTCAATAGACTATGGGTACTATAAACGCGTTACACTGTACAAAATTTTAAGTGTTTGTATTTTAATTTATCGCGACTTTAAATTTACATTATATTATTTATTTATAAGTTGGCGTGTAATTTTGCTAGTTAAACGTAAAAAACTTAAACTACTACTTTGGTGTCCTTGGCGACCCTTACTGAAATTTTCCGGCAAACATTTTCGTAAAATATTTTAATCCTTAAATGTCCTTTTTGAAAGGACTTTTTTTAATTTTTTCGAAAAGGGGGCTAAATTGACCCATTAAAAGGGGAATTGGAGGGTTAAGATCTTCCACAAAAATGATCCTCATAAAATTCCACTATGTAACTCTGACAATGAGAAATCTCTTAGACATTAACTTACATCATTTTTTTCATTTTGTATAATGCTACGTTCGACCAAAGAATGAAAACTTTGACCCACTGTAAAAGAAAACTCGGACCAGCTGGTATAAGTTGGCATGTAATTTTGCTGATTAAACCTAAAAAGCTATTATTACAACTTTGGTGTCCTGGGCGACCCCCCTGAAATTTTCCGGCAAAAATTTTCGTAGAATTTTTTTAATCCTTAAATGTCCTTTTCGAAACGACTTTTTTTAATTTTTACGAAAAAAGGGCCAACTTGACCCATTAAGAGGGGAGCTAGAGGGTTAAGATCTTCCACAAAAATGATCCTCATAAAATTCCACTATGTAACTCTGACAATGAGAAATCTCTCAGACATTAAGTTACATCTTTTTTTTTCATTTAGTATAATGCTACCTTCGACCAAAAAATGAAAACTTTGACCCACTGTAAAAAAAAACTCAGACCAGTTGGACCATAATTTTATTCTACAAAAATGATCTACTCATCATGCCCTTTCAGAATTATACGGTCGCTATTCTGTTCCAAAAATGCTGTTGGACAGTGTAATAATAATTTATAATAGGAAAGTATTTAAAAATGTAGAATTTGAATGTTTGAAGGTTCTTCCATTTGGTTTCTTTTTTGAACAACTTGTTAATTATCTGGGATTTGAATACTTTAGACTTAACTTTGGGGTGCACCCTGATTCTTGTTATACGAACAATCCACTAACGAATCAGGCTTTTAAGGCCTGAATCGACTTGCAGTCTTTAAGCTGCAGATTCTGCATATTTTAGCTGATTATTCACCGATTGCGTTGATTTTTGTTATTTTGTGCATTACTACAAAATTTGACTTTATGATGCCACAAAAGTGACCACAAATTGTCCATATTTATTTACCAACAAATTTTTACGATAAAGTTTTTTAATTCCAATTTTCGTGAAAGTTACCTTTGGTATTTTGACTATATTATATACATATATTCTGATTACTTCGACTTGTGATTTGAGTCCTTTGGATTATTTTCTGTGGGGAGCCATTAAGGATAAATGTTACATAAAGCATACAGAGACAATTGAAGTGTTGAAATATGAAATCGAAGTTGCCATTGAAGAAATTCGGCCCGCAACAATCGCAAATGTACTGAAAAATTGGGTTGATCGGATGAGGTACTGCCAAGCCGGTCGTGGTAGTCACATGAATGATATTGTGTTCCATTATTAAATGACAAATCTTCATCCTTTCCAATAAAACCAGAAATTTAAAAAAATTATTTTTTTACAGCCGATTCAAATTTTAAATGTCCATTCGAGCCAGAATATGGGCTAAGTTTAAGGCAATTATAATGGCTACAGATATTGCAAATATCTCTTTAATGGTGCACAATATTCCATTTGTGTGAGGGCGTGGGGGCAAACGAGGTGCGCCAATATCGCCCACTTTTATCTGGACTCTAGGTACTGTAAAATCATTACACTGTACAAAATGTCCAGCATTTAAATGAATTGGTATTAAAGCAATAAGCAGTTAACTTTTGTTGCAAAATGGTGCATTCGTGTGGGTGGTACTAAAAAGGACAACTTCGTTGTTTTTTCTCGAGGTGATAGCGATTAAAAAAATAATACTATGTGTGAACTTTCCGAAGAGTCGAGTAAGTAGTATATTTATTAAAGAATCAATATTTCAAATGGGCTGATAATTTCACGATTTGGGCCGGTCGATTGGCCACCAAGATCGTGTGATATCACACCGTTAGACTTTTTCCTGTGGGGATATGTAAAGTCTAAAGTTTATGCGGACAAACCCGCTTCGATTCAGGCCTTAGAGCAAAACATCACGCGTGCATTTGCCAGTTACCAGTCGAAATGCTCGAAAGAGTCATTGAAAATTGAACTCAACGGATGGACCATCTCCAAAAAATAAATGCCAAAGAATGTTCTTTCAAATGATAATAAACATTCCCCATTCAATTTAAATTGTCTGTGTTTTTCTTTAAAAAAGCAGAGAACCTCGAAATGGATCACGCTATAGATTGAGTGGATCATTGTAATTCATTTTCGACTTTAGCCTGGGATAAAAGAAAATATTGACAAATACCATATTTGAAATCAATCGGTAAATCCTGTCGAAAGTTATGGTTCGCTCCAACCAGATGGAGAGAAATTCCAGATGGAAAGAAGAACAGGCTGATGGTATTTCCGATAAATATTCTTGGGGTCTTTTAGGTCACTCTATCGATGTGTTACACTTTTGGCCCGCAGCTTCTGATTTATACCCTTGTTAACAATAGTGGGGGTATAAAAACCAGATTATATTGAAATTCACTTATTTCTACTACAAGTGCTTTAATTTCTACATTTATCCATAGATTTTCTTCAGACAGGAATTCTTTTCTTCGTTAGGTGCTAGCTTTTAAAAAATTGGAACAAATTTTTTCGATGCCAAAAAAAAACTTTTTTTATTAAACTTATGTTTCCACGTGAAAGTATCGTTTTTAACATTTGTAGTGCTCCTATTAAAGTGTATCCTGATATTATCCAGCATATAATTAAAAAAAACTAGTAAGAAAGTTTCAGTCGGGTAAACCGACTAAGGTATACCCTCACTTTGTGAGTAATGTAATATATAACATTACACCAATAAATCTGTCAATTTGTGTGGGAGGTACCAGAAGGAGTTTTCCAAATACACATATTTTTCGGTAAACAGTACATTCTTAAATACATTGCATTGTGCTGAACTATAAGCGTTTGTGTGCACTGGTATATTAAAGTTACGAGCTATGTAATTTTGGTATGATTTGGTCATTTTGTGTGGGAGGTACAAAAAGGGGCGGGGTGATAACGCCCACTTTTTACGGGACTATAGGCACTACAACAGCATTACACTGTACAAAATTTCAAGTATTTGTATGCACTGGTATTAAAGTTACAAGCCGTTTACTTTGGTACGAAACGGGCCATTTGTGTGGGCGGTACCAAAAGGAGCTGTACAATGATGCCCATTTTTTACCGGACTATAGGCGCTACAAAAACATTATACTGTAGAAAATTTCAAGCATTTTTATGCACTTGTATTAAAGTTATAAGCAGTTAAATTTTGATGCAAAATGGTCCATTTGTGTGGGAGGTACCAAAAGGGGCATGCCAACTTCACCCATTTTTCTCGAGTTAATAGCGACTAATATACTAATATTATGTGCAGAATTTCAAAAGATTCGAATAAGTAGTATAGAAGTTATTAAAGAATCAATATTTCACTAAATTTTAACCCTTTGTGTGGGAGGTACCAGAAGGAGTAGACCAATATGGCCCATCTTCGAACTCGTTCGGAGATAGATCAAAATATTACCACTTACCAAATTTGAAGTCAATCGGTTACTCCTTTCGAGAGTTATCGTGCGCACCAACCAGCAGACACACAGACAGACAGATAGACAGACAGACAGACAGACGGACGGACATTGCTCATTCGACTTAAAATGACCCAAAACGGATTTCCTCCGAACATACTTAGGGTCTTAGATCACTCCTTCGATGTGTTACACTTTTTTCCGTAGCAAATGATATATACCCTCGTCACACTAAAGTGAGGGTATAAACATGGTCCAAATACTAAAGGCACCTTCCAATAAAATGGGAATTTTAATGCCTTTTTTAATTTTTATACCGTACACCACACTGTGGTACAGGGTATTATAAGTTTGTTTCACGGCAGATGTTTGTAACACCTGAAAATAACAAAGCTAGACCCACCTTAAAGTATACCGATCGACTCAGAATCACTAGCTTAGTCGATTTAACCATGTCTGTCCGTCCGTCCGTCTGTCCGTCTGTCCATGTAAAGTTGTTCGTCCACTACAGGTCGCAATTTCACTCCGATCGTTCTGCAATTTTTGTTAAAACTGTATCAGGGATGGTCCGTCGTAAACTGTGACGTATATGACATACATTTGAGACGTATTCGACATACGTATACAACGTCGTAAACCTAATGTCGGAAACTTGACTTTGTCACTAACAGTAAATAATTAGCAAATCAATAGAAAAGAAAAAATATTTATTTTGAACTTTCAAGTTTATTTATTGATTCAAATGAATTATTATTTGTTTATAAATTAGGTTTATTCTTCACTCGAATCTCTTCAATGCCTTCAAAGTTGTCTTTTTTCGCGTATTTTAAGTGAAAAGTAAACTTCCAGCAACTTTATAGATCGTTCCGATTCTAATAGATTTCGAAAATCAGAATGCAGATGGGACCCATTGGAGAAAATGCCTTCTAATTATGCAGTTGACGCTGGGATCATCAGTAATTTTAGAGCAAATGATGCCAATGCGTTATGTCGACTTTTTGCCATATTCCAGAATAAGTCAGGGCTTCTATTTTTTGAAGCAAGCACAGGAATGGGTGGGTGTCAAAGTTTGTTGGAGAGCGGCAGACAAACTACAAACTTTGATAATTGCTTTGAAAAAATTGTCTCGTGTGAATCAGAACTTATATAATATTTTACAAAAAAAAACTGAAACTGAACGATTTATTGTTCGTCAAGAATATAAATTAAATGGTCTACAAAAGATGTGAAGAAAAGTGAATTTTTATGATCTGAAAAGATGTGCGTGCCATTGTTGAAAAAGTAGATTTATCGCCGAAAGTTGTTGATTTTCCGATTTGAACTTATTAATTAAGGGTTGTACTCTATATCATACCATTGCGTAAATATTGGTATTCGATCAAAAACATATATTTTCTCAAAAAAAATTAAATGAATTTGTATCTCGGATTTCGATTAGTTTTTTTGTATATGGTGTCTACCAGATTTTTACGTGAAGGGCTGAAGTCTGCAGCGTCCTTAGAATTGATATTACAGTTTACGACATTTCATACATTTCAGACGGGTTTATGACGTATGTGACGTTTACACCTTTCTGACAGTCGTAAACATACAAAATCATGTCGTGGACCATCCCTGAACTGTATTCATAAACGATTATTAGCTTTGGAAACCATTATTAAATGTGTGAATTTTAATATTGGTTCGACCCTACTTTAAGCGTTTGTTAAAGAGACATTTGCATTTTCTTCGTTTGTATTTGCAAAACATTTTTGTGAAATTTTTTAATGAAATGGAAAAAAATAGTATAAGACTGTTTTTGAACATATTTTCTAGAAATGGTTTAGGTAGAAAAATGGTTTAAGTAAGAAAAAAAATACGTAGCTGTGTCTTCTAGAAAGTGTTTATGTCAAAACGGGATGTACCATTTAGTGGGAGGTATATTAAAACGTGGACCGATTTGTCGCATTTTTCCAGAAAGAGTTAAAGGCATTGTGCAACATAAGCTGTTCCTGACCCCAAACATTTCGTAAGGATTGGTTCCTTTTTTCGAGCAGTACTTTGATTGTCACAGACGGACGGACGTGGCTAAATCGACTTTGGGCATTATTCTGCGTCCATCGGTATATAAAATGCATTTTTGCAATCTTCTTTTTCCACATATTGTAAATAAACGAATTTTCGCATTCTTTTTTCCAATATTGTTTTATAAAAGACGATAAACTTATATCGTTGCATAACCACAACACAAGAAATGCAAATTGTACAAAATTCACTAGTGATAGGTAAACAATCAACATATCGCTCACTTACTTCAAGAGTGTCATAACTCAAAATGTAAAATTGTCAGAATGTGTAACTTTATATCCGTATAAAAAAAATAAATAACATGAAATAAGACGTTTAAAAAAGGTGGTATAATCCGAAATATCATTGTTTACAATATAAACTAAATTTCGTTGAGATTTATTTATGGATATTTTCAAAATTAGCATTTCTGTAAGGCAACCTCAAAAATTTAAAATTTTGAGTTATGACAGTCTTGAAGTGAGTGAGCGATATGTTAAATATTATTCGTTATTCGAATACCTTTTTCTATGTAATAAAAAAATTATCTGAATTCGTCATTTATTTGATCTTTAGTTGTTGTTTTTTTTATTTATCGGAAAAGTGAGCACAAATTTTTGTTAATTAATACAGTTGTTTTTGAAATAAACAATAAAATAATGATAATATACGACTACTCTTACAATTGATAATTGTATTAATGCATCATTGGAGAGAAAATGGTGTGTGAAAAAGATGGTGTTGCCAGCATTACATTGACGAAGTCATTAAAATGTTTATTAGTTAAAATGCAGTTTATGAATATGATTTTTAAATAATCGTTTATTAGGCCAAAAGTGTTTGTTAACTAATGTGCACTTTAAATCATAATTAGGATTTTTGTATGAATACGGCTGTTAATATTCAAGAAATTATAATACCGAGATTAGCTCGCAAATTCAAGATAATTGTGGATACTATGTTGCGTATGAGTCTTTTTAATGAAGTATATAACTCATATGCAACTGGTGTTCAACGATTGCAAATATAACTGAGAGTACTACTACGACTTATACTTTTGCTAGTACATATCTATACCTCCATTCCAAAACATGCTAAGTCGAAACATGTGTTTTTTTTTCAGCAGAGGCAATCAACGTTTTATGATTTTTTTTAATTTGTTTGGGATTCCATTATAATGCAAATCGAATGACCTCTACTATTTTGTGAATAACATTTGATTAGGTTGACGGATAAGTACCAAATTTTGACTAAATATAATCTGGAATATTTAGAGATTAAAAATGCAATGTCTCTAAAAACATGCTTTGTCGAATAAGCATACTCTGAAATTAAGTTTTCTACTTAAAAAACGTACGTCAGGAAATTCTTTAAATAGTCTTATTCTTAAAAACTTTGTGCGTGGACAGTGGAACGTATCAAATAATATTTTTGCCTGTTCTCAAACGTTTTTACCATAACTCCTTGATGGCGAAGGCAGAATGTTGTCGTAAAACACTTTCAGCATCAAATTAACATTTAAATCCTCTCCAAGTGTTTTCTTCGTTGCCAATAAGAGATTCATAGCTCTTGTGTTTTTAGTTTTTCAACAATAACTTTTGTGCTACACTCTTCCTGATAGAATATTAATATCCAAGAACTTTAAATAACAAGATTTGCTCACTAAAGTGCATGATAATTGCGTCTGAAAGTACTATCTGGCGGATGATTCCTATGAATAAAGTGTATAACTCCTACGCCCTCATTTTTTCAAGGAATGCAAATATAAATGAGAATACTACCACTTACATATCGGGTAGCAACAATAAAAGAAAATTCCAACTTTTTGCATATCGTACACCAAGAGACTCTATAAATTGTCTGATCCTTAGTGCATATGCCGTAAAACATTTCAAATAATTCGTTGTTTAGTTCCATGAAACATTGGTCGGGTAATAGTATACTCATACACACGTAAATAATGAGCAAGAACCGTACGCAGCATCCCAAGAAATAAAAATATTCAACTTAAATTTATTGCAGATATGTACCACTTAATCGTTGCTCGGCTACCTAGCCGTTGCTCAGTTTAAATGGTAGCAAGAAATTCACGTTATTATGTTTCATTTGAACATTCTTGTACGAAGAGTATTTATTTTCCTGTAGATTTTCATTTTCATATGCAAAGAAAGTAGTTTGCCATTTATCATTTCAGTTAATCCTTATTTTTATCCCCTAACCTTAGAGAGGAGGGTATATATCATTTGCTACGAACCAAAAGTGTAACACATCGGAGTGACCTAAGACCCTAAGTGTGTTCGGCGGATATCCGTTTTGGGTCATTTTGAGTCGAATGAGCAATGTCCGTCCGTCCGTCTGTCTGTCTGCTGGCTGGTGCGCACGATAACTCTCGAAAGGACTAACCGATTGACTTCAAATTTGGTATGTGCTAATATTTTTCTCCATCTCCGGCTAAGTTCGAAGATGGGCCATATTGGTCCACTCCTTCTAGTACCTCCCCCACAAAGGGTTAACACTTAGTGAAATAATGATTATTTAATAACTTCTATACTACTTATTAGAATCCTCTGAAATTCCACACATAGTATAAGCTTATTAGTCGCTATCAACGCGAGAAAAATGGGCGAAGTCGTCACGTATCTTTTGGTACCTCCCACACAAATGCACCATTTTGCACCAAAAGTTAACAGCTTATAACATTAATAACAGTGTATAAAAATACTTGAAATTTTGTACAGTATTATGCTTTTATATTTCCTACAGTTCAGGGAAAAATGGGAGTTGTTGCCACGCCCCTTTTGGTACCTCCCTCACAAAGGTACCTTTTTGCACCAAAAGTTAACAGCTTATAACATTAAAACCAGTGTATAAAAATACTTGAAATTTTGTACAGTGTAATGTTTTTATAGTGACTATAGCCCTGTGAAAAATGGGCGTTATTGCCACGCCCCTTTTTGTACCTCCCACACAAATGGACCATTTTGTACCAAAAGTAAACAGCTTTTAACTTTAATAGCAGTACATACTTTAATGTTATTAAATGCAATTTAAATTGGTAATCATTTTATTAAAACAAGAAAATAAATAAATTTACTAATATTTTTTGGCACTCAAGGTGAGGGTTTACCGGATTGAACTTTCTTACTTGTTTATTTTCTGCATTTCTAAAAAAATAGACTCTTTAATGCCACAATAGTGAACACATATACATATCGCTCACTCACTTCAAGAGTGACATAACTCAAAATTGAAAATTGCCAAGAGGTGTAACTTTAAGTCCGTATAAAATGATAAGTAACATGAAATAATATGATTAAATACGCATGAATAATCCGAAATACGGTTGTTTACATATAGACCAAATTTCGCTGCGATTAATTTATGGACATTTGAAAAATTCGAATTTTTGTAAGGCAACATCAAAAAATTTAAATTTTGAGTTATGTCACTCTTGAAGTGAGTGAGCGATATATTGTCCACATCCATTTACCAAACAATTTTTATGAAAACGTTTTTTATACCCTACACCACACTATGGTACGGGGTATTATAACTTTATTCATTTGTTTGTAACACCTAAAATGAGAATAGATAGCCCCTTTGTTTATTTTACCGATCGTCTTTGGATCACTTTCTGAGTCGATTTTGCTATGTCCGTCTATCTGTCTGTCCGTTTGTCTGTAGATGCATTCTTGTAATCAAAGTACATGTCGCAATTATTGTCTGATCGAGATAAAATTTGGCACCTATGGACCAACCCCATTTAAAATTGAGGAAAATCGGTTCAGTTTTAGATATAGCCTCCATATACATGTTATCCCCGATTTGATATGTAGGCGCTGTAGAAACTGTATTTTATATCCGATCAGAATGAAATTCGGCATAAAGAGGTTCCTTATTATATGAATGGACACTGGGGAAATTAGTTCAGTTTTAGATATAGCCCCCCTATATATGTTACACCCGATTTGGCATGTAAGCGCTGTAGAGACTGTATTTTGTATCCGATAGGTACGAAATTCGGTAGAAAAAAGTTTCTTATTACTTGAATAAATACTGTCAAATTTTTGGTAAATCGGTTAAGATTTAGATATATATGTTCCTCCCGATTTGGTGTCAAAGCGATATAATTTATTATGACTAACATCTTCAACTCCTCCTTGGAATAACCCTCGATGAGGAGATCGAGCTAAGTACTTTGTACGAAACAAATTATTCCAAAATACATATTTTCGGAATGCCCCTTTGATCATTAATAGGGAGGTATAGGATATTATATAGTCGGCCACGCCCGACTTTTTGTCTTTCCTTACTGGTGTTAATTCTAATTTTCATGAAAGTTACCTTTAGTAATGTGACTATATGTTTTAAGTATAAGCCCATCAGAGCCAGAATATTTTTTAAGTTTAAGGCAATTATGATGGCTACAAATATTGCAAATATTCTTTCACGTCGAAATAGTGATATAGTCTTTCAAATAAATTGGAAAAAGGTATATTTTTTTAAAAAAATCCTTTGAATCGTTCGAAAAAAATCCATTAAAAAAAGCAATTTTTGTACATTCCACACAAATAGGCGTTTTACTTCAAAATCTATCAGCTTATAACTTTAATATGATGCTACAAATATTGCAAATATTCTTTCACGTCGAAATAGTGATATAGTCTTTCAAATAAATTGGAAAAAGGTATATTTTTTTAAAAAAAATCCTTTGAATCGTTCGAAAAAAATCCATTAAAAAAAGCAATTTTTGTACATTCCACACAAATAGGCGTTTTACTTCAAAATCTAACAGCTTATAACTTTAATATGATGGCTACAAATATTGCAAATATTCTTTCACGTCGAAATAGTAATATAGTCTTTAAAATAAATTGGAAAAAGGTATATTTAAAAAAAAAAAAATCGTTTGAATCGCTCGAAAAAAAATTCCATAAAAATAGAAAATAAACTTATTTAATACCTTTTGGGGCGTGAGAAAATTGCTCTTTTTTTCTCGAGGTGATGGCGACTGATAAACTAATACCACTGATGTGTGGAATTTCAGAAGATTCGAGTAGGTAGTAAAGAAGTTATTAATGAATCAATATTTCACTAAATGTTAATCCTTTGTGGACTAGATGTAGTGGACCAATACGGCGCATCTTCGAACATAGCCGGCGCTAGAGGAAAATGTTACCGCACACCAAATTTAAAGTCAATCGGTTAATCCTTTCGAGAGTTATCGGCCGCACCAGCCAGCAAACAGACGGACGGACGGGCATAGCTTAAATGATTTAAAATTACCCAAATCGATTTTCCACCTAACATACATGGGGTCACTAAAGTGAGGGTATAAAAATGTTCGAGTGTTCTTGCCCTTAAAATAACGGCGAAAGAAGAAAGTGGCCGTAAAACACATATAGAGACAAAGTACGGCTTCCTTCTTGTAGAAGTGATTTTTTTCTCGTTGACAATAAGAAAGCATTTTAATAAGGTACTTTATGTCACTGGCAAAAATAATTTGAGATGTCCAACACTTGTCTATGGAATTATTCAAAAAATTGTGTGCTTAACGATAGAATATTAATATGCAAGAACTTTTAATACCAAGATTTCCTTACAAAGATGCAAGATAACACTAAGCAGCAAAAATATTTGGTTTGGTATCGCAGACCTAAAGACTTTTTTATAACATCCACTATAGGAGGGGGTATATTAACTTTTTAGCTCCGTTTGTAACGCCTATAAATAGTTATCTGATACCCCATAATGTATATATATTTAATCGTGGTAAAATTCTAAGACAATTTACCAATGACCTTCTGTAATCACACCACAGTCTACAAAAATTGAGCAAGATGACTGAAATATGGTATAGCTACTTCTTAAAACTGCAGGTAAGTTGGGATTGAAAATGAGTAATATCGGTCCATTTGTTAATATAGCCCTCATATATAGCATCTCTCCGATAATGATCGGGCTGAAATTTGGTAACTGGGTTTTATTTATACCCGGAATCCTTCACACGAACAACGGTAGTCATGGGCCAATGCTTTGATATAGCCCCGCCATACAAAGGTTCCTCTAGATATGACTTCGTAACACCACATAAACCTCACATTTCAACGATTTGGCCTGAAATTTGATATAATGAGTTTATTTGTACCCGAAACCGTTCATATGCGACCCATGGTAGGGGTTATATAAGATTCGGCATGGTCGACTTTAATCCGTCTTTACTTGTTTTAGTTTAGAATGAGGCATACCATTTTATAAAACTAAAACAATTTTTTTATGGTAAAGTTTATTTTTTTTTAAATCCCAATTTTCATTCAGAAGTCGAACTATACTTCCGCCACGCTGTTTCACTTAACTGGCTCAGTAATACCACAAAGCCTAAATATGCCAACAACATCACAGATAGATGGCAATCAAAGCAATATCATCGAAGGGGTCAAATCCATAACTGTGTTAGAGTGTAAAAGAACGATACACCCAAGAAAATAATTGGTTGGAATTCGATTGTAACAATAAAAAATAGTACCAGCAACAAAATTATATTGCCTACAACGTCTGTCGGTTGTATTTATAAATAATTAGTTGAAATAACAATAATAACTTGGATACGATCAAATGAAAATGATTGCAACTAAATCGATGGTTGTATCAATCGAATTAAGATTGGTTTTTTCATTGACACTCGGTTAGTTATGGTAACCTATTTTAAATTTTCATTATAGTACCATATGATCGATTTTTGGTTGTGACAACCAATGTTTTATTCTTGACAACAGAAATTGTATCAATAGACCAAAGATTATTATTGCAACGAATAATTGGTTACTACAACAGAAAAATATTAATAAATAATCGTTTATTGGTTATCCCAATAATTTCCCAAATGTATTTTGGGAAATACAACCGAAAGATTGGTTGCTGTTCTTTTGCTGATACATGACAAACAAAAAATAAAATTACTCGACATAAAAAATCTTCAACATTGTGTTCAAGAACTGTATAGGTAATCAAAAATAATCTCGTGTGGATAATAATGTGTGGAATGCAGAATATGTTGTGCAAAATGTTTTACATAAATAAAAAATAAAAGCAACAATCGTGAAATTCAAAGCACAGGTTTAAGCGAATTTTGCATACAAGTTTTGTGTTTTTTTCGTGTACTAAAATGTTTGTCAAATATTTCCACATCTCATATAGTGATGAATAGTCACGAATTTGTAATATGTGATTTTTAATTTTGTTATGAATCGTTTTGTTTTAATTAATTGAAAACTGTTTTAATATGACTGACAAATTGCCAGAACAACCATTTTTTTAAAACAGTTGATTGTGGCAACTACAACAGATAATTTAAGCCACCATTTTCGTAGTTGGCGCAACCAAATATGATTGTTGTCAACATGGAAACAGAAGTATACCACAACCAACATATTGGTTGTCCTGGTGGAATCGCATGATAGTAGATCGAACTACAAAATTCGGTTGGCAAATAATTCGGTTGAGGCAACCAAACTGTATTCTGTGTGTAGATGAATACCTAGCTCATGGTCAACTGCATATTTTCTGGGTACCATGACAGGAGTGAGCATTCCTAAAAATAAATTTAGAATACTGGAAACCTTTCGAAACCACGAAGGATGAGTTGAAGCACTGGGCAGTGATGGCTCACAACACTGTGTGGAATAGCGCAACAAAAGGAGCAACAAACAAGATCGAGATTAGTAAAATGTGTGCCACAGTCCAAAAACCAAAAACCTCGATACTATTTTTCTTGTAGGTCTTGGCGAGTAGAACAACGTTTGTTCTACGAATTTTACCGGACACCCCAAAATCCGGATTTACAGGTAAAATATCGATTTGCTTGCCTTTTTCCACTTGAACGCCTATAACTTTAATTATTATTATAACGATGTATACTTTGTTTATTTGAAGCTGTATAAATATAGGTTTATTTGTCCTACAAACACATTTTTTTTCATTCATTTTAAATTCTTTTAGAGATTGAAAATCGGCTAATAATAACACTGTGCTCGAAATGGACACTTTAAAAATGTAACAGAAATGAGACCCTATAGATATACCTATTTCGACATTGCTGAATCAAGTGGTGCTAGCCGTTTTTCTAGGTTAGCTCTTGTTTTCGCGATATTGGATCACAAAGTCTGCAAGGAAATCATAGAGGTTATTTGTCTCGGAGGTGATTTTAAAGTGGAAGGCTACGGAATACACGCTGTATTCCGAAGAACGAAATAAAGGGAACCCTTCGAGAATTATTTCTTTCAATATAGTCGTCCACGCTTCTAATCAAATCTTACCATATGTCAAACGTCATACAAATCGTCCACATTTTTAGATGGTGTCTTTGAGAAAAATATTCGTCGCAAAAAATTACTATGAGTCTCCTTACAACATATTTATGAAAAATTAACAGGTTTCATAATTAAGCAGGTTTTGTTTGTTACCTTTGAAATTTCCATTGACACTAACCAAAAAATAATGTACAAAAATTTAAATCAAAACCAGTAAGGAGAGGTTAAAGGGCGGGGCCGACTATATAATACCCTACACCACCTCGGCAATGTACATTAAGAATTTCTTTTTGAATAGTTGGAATAATTAGTTTCCTTTCTTTTAGGAAAGTACTTAGCTCCCCCGCCACGTCAGGGCTTATTCCAAAGAGGAGTTTAATATAATGTGTGGAATTAAAAATTGAACTAATAATAATATTCCACATATTTGCATTTACTGTGATTATTATTAGCCTTAACACAATAAATAGTCCGATTTTTGGTCGTACACAATATAAGTAATATATGCAGGGTATGTTAGGTAGGTACTACCTTGGAATAATTGGTACTACCTTGGAATAATTGGTTTAAGTAATGTTTTAATTTTCATTTCCGCTGAAGCCTTTCAGGTCTCTAAAATAGCGCTTATATAAAAAAATTAGGAACATCTTTCTGGAAAATTTTGATCGGAAGTAAAGTACAACTTATATAGTGCTTTGGTACCAAATATATAAATCTGAACGGATTTTCCTTGAATACTTATTCATGTAAAAAGAAACTTCTTTCTGTCAAATTTCGTACTGACCGGATATAAAATACAGTCTCTACATGTCAAATCGGGGGTAACCGATTTCCCTCAAATTTGGCAAAATTAATTCCTGTAATAAGAAACCTTTTGTATAATACACTTTTTACAGCGCTTACATATAAAATCGGGGGTAACATGTATATGGGGGCTATATCAAAATCTGAACCGATTTTCTCCGAATTTATCAGTATTCCTTCATGTAATAAGAAAAATCTTTCTGCCGAATTTCATACTAATAGGATATAAAATAAAGTTTTTACAGCGCTTACATGTGAAATCGGGGCTAACATATATATGGGGGCTATATATAAATCTGAGCCGATTTTCTCCGAATTTGACAGTATTCCTTCATGTAATAAGACACCTCTTTCTGCCGAATTTCACACTGATCGGTTATAAAATAATTTTTTTACGGCGCTTACATGTGAAATCGGGGGTAACGTATATATGGGGGCTATATCTAAATCTGAACCGATTTCTTCCAAATTTAATAGTGTTCATTCATATAATAAGAGACCTCTTTCTGCTGAATTTCATACTGATCGGATATAAAATAAAATTTTTACAGCGCCTACATGTCAAATCGGGGGATATATCCAAATCTGAATCGATTTTAATGGTATGTGTAAAGTTTCGTCAAGAGCGGGCCATAATTGCGACCTGTACTTTGATTACATAGCGGACATAGCTAAATCGACTCAGATGATTACAAGTCGATCGGTATAATAAACAATAGATCTATCTCTTCTCCTTTTGGGTGATACAAACAAATGCACAAAGTCATAATACCCTGTACCACAGTGTGGTGTAGGGTATAAAAATATGATTGATTGCAGCTATGTACCACTTAATCGTTGCTCGGCTACCTGGGAGTTGAAACATTTACAGTTTACAGCAAGAAATTTACGTTATTATGTTCCAATTGAACCTTATTCTGCGAAGAGTATTTATTTTCCTGTATGTTTTCATGTTCATATCCTTATTATTTACAAGAATTTAAGTATATATGAATATCTATTCACATAGAGATAGTGGTATAGTCTTTAAAATGAATTGGAAAAAGGTATATTTTTTCCAAAAAAATCGTTTGAATCGCTCGAAAAAAAATTCCATAAAAATAGAACATAAAATTATTTAATACCTTTTGGGGCGTGAGAAAATTGCTCTTTTTTCTCGAGGTGATGGCTACTGATAAACTAATACTACTGATTTGTGGAATTTCAGAAGATTCGAGTAGGTAGTAAAGAAGTTATTAATGAATCAATATTTCACTATTTCGAACATAGCCGGCGCTAGAGGAAAATGTTACCGCACACCAAATTTAAAGTCAATCGGTTAATCCTTTCGAGAGTTATCGGGCGCACCAGCCAGCAAACAGACGGACGGACGGGCATAGCTTAAATGATTTAAAATTACCAAATCGATTTTCCACCTAACATACATGGGGTCACTAAAGTGAGGGTATAAAAATGTTCGAGTGTTCTTGCCCTTAAAATAACGGCGAAAGAAGAAAGTGGCCGTAAAACACATATAGAGACAAAGTACGGCTTCCTTCTTGTAGAAGTGATTTTTTTCTCGTTGACAATAAGAAAGCATTTTAATAAGGTACTTTATGTCACTGGCAAAAATAATTTGAGATGTCCAACACTTGTCTATGGAATTATTCAAAAAATTGTGTGCTTAACGATAGAATATTAATATGCAAGAACTTTTAATACCAAGATTTCCTTACAAAGATGCAAGATAACACTAAGCAGCAAAAATATTTGGTTTGGTGTCGGAGACCTAAAGACTTTTTTATAACATCCACTATGGGAGGGGGTATATTAACTTTGTAGCTCCGTTTATAACGCCTATAAATATTTATCTGATACCCCATAATGTATATGTATATATTTTTAATCGTCGTAAAATTCTTAGACGATTTAGCAATGACCTTCTGTAATCACACCACAGTCTACAAAAATTGAGCAAGATGACTGAAATATGGTATAGCTACTTTTTAAAACTGCAGGTAAGTTGGGATTGAAAATGAGTAATATCGGTCCATTTGTTAATATAGCCCTCATATATAGCATCTCTCCGATTTGACTTATTACCACAAAAGTGATAATGATCGGGCTGAAATTTGGTATTTGGGTTTTATTTATACCCGGAATCCTTCACACGAACAACGGTAGTCATTGGTCGACTTTAATCCGTCTTTACATGTTTTAGTTTAGAATGCATATTTAGAAATGCATACAATTTTATAAAACTAAAACAATTTTTTTATGGTAAACTTAATTTTTTTTTAAATCCCAATTTTCATTCAGAAGTCGAACTTTACATCCACCACGGTGTTTCACGTAGAAGTTCGCGCAATCACGGAGTGCGTGAACTGGCTCAGTAATACCACAAAGCCTAAATATGCCAACAACTTCACAGATAGCCAAATGGCGATCAAAGCAATATCATCGAAGGGGTCAAATCCAGAACTGTGTTAGACTGTAAAAGAACGATATAGGAACATCTAACTCTTCATGGTCAACTGCATATTTTCTGGGTACCATGACACAGCGGAGTGATTGGAAATGAAAGGGCAAACAGCTTGGCTTAAAGGGGCAGAGCATTCCTAAAAATAAATTTAGAATATTGGAAACCTTTCGAAACCACGAAGGATGAGTTGAAGCACTGGGCAGTGATGGCTCACAACACTGTGTGGAATAGCGCAACAATAGGATCAACAAACAAGATCGAGATTAGTAAGATAATGAGTGTTCTAACGGGACACTCAAGCTTACAATAATATCTTCATCGCATAGGACTAGTAGAAAACGACGAATGCAGGGCATGCACGATTGAACATTTTCTGTGTCGGGTCCGACATATTACCGGACTTGACTCATCTTAGAAGATATGACTGGAAGATTCTGAGAAAATTCGTGTCTAGCACCGACTTTCTGTAACTCGTGAGTTATAAACATATCGTAAATAAGGAGCGCACAATTATCCGAAACACTGGCTTAAGTGTGTGTCCATGGACATGGGACGTTTAAAGGTCTCCACTCTTCAACCTAACTTAACATAAGCAATTATCAAAATTTACTTTGGAAAATCAGTCATCGATTCGCGCGACTTATAAATGGTCCCCCATCTAACGTTTTTTTTCAACTAGTGCTTATTTCGTGAACGGTAACACTTAGCTCATGTCTGATTTGACAGATAAATAGTTTTATCCTTCCGCTGAACGAATATGTATATATGTATATTGCGAATATTGCGACATTACTTTGAAAATCATGGTAATGTTGCAGAACTTGTGCGAAAATTGTGTACGGATTTTGGAAGAAGAGAAGCACCGTCAGCTCCGTATGTTCGTTATCTTGTGAAAAAAGTGAAAGAAACTGGCATCCTCATCGATAAACCAAAGCGTGAAAAGCCAAAAACAGTGCGTACACCCAAGAATATTGCTGCTTTGGTTGAAAGTGTAGGTGAAGTGCCATCAACATCAATTCACCGTCGTTCTCAACAATTGAACATTTCGGAGACATCATTGAGACAAATTTTGCATAAAGACCTTGGTATGACGCCATACAAAGTCTAATTGGTTCAGGAGTTGAAGCCAACTGACCATCCAATGCGTTTTCAGTAGTTTTTTTTATAGCATTTGCAGATGATGTTTTATCCTAAAACTGAATTCAGCGATGAGGCTTAGTTCTGGCGTAATGGGTTGCGACGGGAGTGAGACCAACCCACAAGAGATCCTACAGACTCCATTACACCCGGATAAATGTACTGTTTGGTGCGATTTACACGCTGGTGGCATTATCAAAAATGAAGCCGGAAGTCGTGTTACGAATTGAGATCGTTACCACATAATGATCAGTAATTTTTTGTTTGAAAATATGGATGATATTGATCCGCACGGGATGTGGTTTTAACAGGATGGCGCTACGTACTGTAATAAAAAAAACACTATGTGGTACAGGGAATTATAACATAGTGCATCTGTTTCCGATTGGATTTATCGGTGTCGGCGTGTCCGTCTCTAAGACTTTCTTTTGTCGAAGAAAAATGCCCAAAATTTCCAGACCTGCCTTGGTATTTCGTCCATAACTTTAACATATCTTGAGCTCCCAAAATCCTGTTTTCCCCAAAATTTCTGTTTTAGATTTGTGAGAGCTGCCGCATATTCTGTTTAAATATAAAATAATCGAAATTGGAGCAATATTTTAATTAATGGTTTTAACAGAAACAGAACAGAACATTTTTGCAATTTTTAAGGCACTGGATGCACTTTTTACGGTTAGGTTTGTTCCACATTTTTATACCCTCACTTTAGTGTGACGAGGGTATATATCATTTGCTACGGAAAAAAGTGTAACACATCGAAGGAGTGATCTAAGACCCTAAGTATGTTCGGAGGAAATCCGTTTTGGGTAATTTTAAGTCGAATGAGCAATGTCCGTCCGTCTGTCTGTCTGTCTGTCTGTCCGTCTGTCTGTGTGTCTGCTGGCTGGTGCGCACGATAACTCTCGAAAGGAGTAACCGATTGACCTCAAATTTGGTATGTGGTAATATTTTTTTCTATCTCCGGCTAAGTTCGAAGATGGGTCATATTGGTCCACTCCTTCTAGTGCCTCCCCCACAAATGGTTAAAATGTTGTGAAATATTGATTCTTTAATAACTGCTACACTACTTATTCGAATCTTTTGAAATTCCACACATAGTATTAGCTTATTAGTCGTTATCAACTCGAGAAAAATGGGCGAAGTCGCCACGTCCCTTTTGGTACCTCCCACACAAATGCACCATTTTCCATGAAAAGTTAACAGCTTATAACAATAATAACAGTGTGTAAAAATACTTGAAATTTTGTACAGTATTATGCTTTTATATTGCCTACAGTCCAGGGAAAAATGGGTGTTGTTGTCACGCCCCTTTTGGTACCTCCCACACAAAGGTACCTTTTTGCACCAAAAGTTACAGCTTATAACATTAAAACCAGTGTATAAAAATACTTGACATTTTGTACAGTGTAATGTTTTTATAGTGTCTATAGCCCTGTGAAAAATGGGCGTTATTGCCACGCCCCTCTTTGTACCTCCCACACAAAATGCCCAAATCATACCACAATTTAATGTCTCATAACGTTTATACCAGTGCACTTAAATGCTTATAAGTCGGCACAGTGCAATGAATTTAAAGTATCTAATGTTCAGCAAAAAAAAGGTGTATTTGATAAACCCCTTCTGGTACCTCCCACACAAATTGACAGAATAATTCGAGTAATATTCAATATTACATTACTCACAAAGTGAGGGTATACCTTAGTCGGTTTACCCGACTGAAACTTTCTTACTTGTTTCTCCTATTCAATGTCTACAACTTTGCTTCAGGCAGAAAAGAGATATTCCATACGGTATACCGAGAAAAAATATAGAAAAGGTGCTAAAAATCCACCTTGAGCAAGCAAATTCTTATGGCCATAAAATTATTGATTGAGACCACTTGACTTAACGGTCTAGCTATAGTAATTCTAGATGTTACCAATAACTGCCATGAAACAAACTTATAATTTCCTATGCCAGAGTGTGTTGTAGGATATAAAATGTAATGCAATAAGAGTTTCATAACTCTAGTCTGTTGAATTATTCAAAAATACTTGTGTGCTAAACTCTTGCAGATAGAATATTAATATCCAAGAACTTTTAATACCAAGATTTTCTTACTAAAATGAAAGATATTTGTTACTGAATATATTATTTTATTATTCTTATGAATAAGGTGTATAAATCATGCTTCCATATTTTCTTAAGGATTGTTATTGTTGTTATATCGGGTAGCAACAATAACAAAGAATTCATACACTTCAAAGCATATATCAAGAGATTCTATAAATTGTCTTTGCCTTTAGAATTCCATGCATCTGCACTAAAACGTTTCAAATAATTCTTGATTTCTTTCCATGAAACATTGGTCGGCTAATAGTATATTTGTAAATGCAGGATGAGCGAGAGTAGATTGCAGCATTCCAAGAAATAAAAATATTAAATTTTAAATTGATTACAGCAATGTACCACGTAATCCTTGCTTGGCTACTTAGGAGTTGAAAAATTTTCAGTTTAACTGATAGCAAAATATTTACATTATTGTTCTTTGTTTCAATCTTCCTCTGCCAAGAATATTTATACTGTTTTGTACGTGTTCATGTTCATATGGAAGGAGAATGGTTTACCAATATTTTATTTCAATTAATTTTTATTTTTCTGTACATGTTCATGTTCATAGGGAAGGAAAATGGTTTACCATTATTTTATTTCAATTATTTTTTTTTTAACATACAGGGTTTTTCCAATAAGCGTGATAAGATTTTTTTGAAATAAAAACACTTATTGTTAAGGAAATTCAAAAGTTTTCAAATTTAATATGAGTACATATATATAATATAAGTACAATCGATACAATTGGGTTCTAAAGAAAACGTCATTCAAATGGCCTCCACGAATTCGATGAACCCAATTTTCGAGCACTTTTTCCACTAAATCTAGTCGTATGTCATGAATGGCACGATCAATATTGACTTGTAAAGCTTGAAGAGAGTCTGATTTATTGCGAAAGACCAATGACTTCAAATAACCCCAGAAGAAATAGTCTAATGGTGTTAAATCACAACTACTTGGAGGCCATTCAATATCACAATTTCTTGAAATAATCGAATCTCCAAACTTTTCTCGCAACAATTCATTGTTTTATTTGCTGTGTGGCACGTAGCCACAATCGGTCAATGGCAAAAAGATAGCTCTTAACGAGAGCTAAAATATTGCTCATGGGTGTTAAGGTCGTTGGTCGAATGGAAAGTGTTCATTTTTTGGATTTAAAAAAAATGGACTTAGCATCATTTTCAAATGTAAATGGAAAGTTTATTTTTGCTCTAGCTCCTTAACTGTCGACTGGAAAGTATCTTTTTGGATTTAAAAAATGGCTAAGTCCACGAAAAGTTGCAATTGGAGAAAGATTATTTTGATAACAAAACTGAATAATTTGTAAACGTTGTTCTGCGTATATCTCTCCATGATGAAATTGTAAACACTACTGAATACAATGAAAAACAAATGACAGATCATGATATAGTACAAATGACCGAAGCGTCACTTCAACATCATATCATCCGTATAGGAAAACAAGTTATAAGTATACAGGGTGGCTGATATGTAATGCAACAAAGTAAAGCGCTATATTTTTTTTTAATTTTTTTTGTTCAAAAGCAGAAAATGTCGGAAATAACATAAAATTTTAGAAACAGTTTAGATTTGTTCGAATTGGCTACCTTTGGCACGAATTATGGCCTTCAAACGGCCGACAAAGCCATCACACGCTGCATGAAAGTGGATCTGCGGTATTTTGGCCCATTCCCGGCGAAGCGCCGTCTTGAGATGATCGATACTTTGGTATTTTTTAGTGCGAACCTTACTCTCTAAAATGCCCCATGTGGCCATTGTGCGGTAGAAATGAAGCGAGGAACCTCCTTTTTAAGCCATTCTTGGTTGACGCGTGCTGAGTGCGATGGTGCTGAGTCCCTTCAATACTGACTTTAGGACATTTTCCCGATAATATTCGGCATTTATTTTGACCCCGGTCGATGAATATGTATGAATATGAATGGATGTATATGGGGCATTGTGAAAATGTGTGAAGTGCGCGAGCAAAGTGTTCAACAATAAGAGAGATACGAATATGAAGCAAGGTAGTCAATAAAGTATCCGCCGCCCATAGCACAGTGGGAGGAATTAAACAAGTAAGAAAGTTCAGTCGGGTAAACCGACTTATGAATCTCCCCCCACCTTGAGTCCCATAAAATATTCGTAAATGTATTTATTTTTTGTTTTAACTAAATTGTTATCAATTTAAAGTATGAGTTTGGGGGTCGTGGAAAGGCTCTGGTCTGTCGCTGCAAAATTTTTTCCACATGGTCTTTTTTACCCGGCTTTCCTGGACCGCAAAATTAGAATACAAATTTATTTTGTATTGTAATTCATATAAATAAATTCCTTTCAATAATTTTAAAATATGTACCGGTATTAAAGTGAAAAGCTCTTAAGATCTGGTGCAAAATAGTCCATTTGTGTGGGAGGTACCAAAAGGGGCGTGCCAATAACGCCCACTTTTCTCTGGACTATAGAAACTATAACAACATTACACTGTACAAAATTTCAAGTATTTGTATGAACTGATGCTAACCCCTAAATGCCCCGTGCATCTTTAAAGATACAACCATTAAAAAAAATCCTGCGGCCACGGATTTAGATATTTTTTCTTATAAAGTGAGTCTATGTTATCTAGAATATTGTAATTGTACATAAAAAATGATTTTTTACATTTGCCTGTAATAGGTAAGAAACAAATTATATAAAAAAAATAATAAAAAAAAAAATTTTGGTTAAAATTAAATAAACGTGATTTTTCGCAGTGTAATTTCTAAGAACAGGTAATTATTTTTCAATTTAAAAAAATACCTGTTGCATCTAAAATATATTCTTTAGTGATATTAAGTGATTCAAACAATTCCATGCATTGGTCCCCCCCACAGGGTAACTTTTACTGGTTGTATCTTTAAAGGTACAGTGAACACTCACTGCATATTTTTGATTTCTGTTACGCACACCGTGTTTCCTATATTTTCATTTATGTTTTATTCTTTGTGAGAGCAAGTTCACTTGTGTGGAGCTTTGGAATAGTGTAGATTCATAGAAACGCTTTCATTAACGATGGCAGGTTATATCCGTGTTGGAAGAGTTATGATGATGACGTCTGCGAATTACTTAGTAATAGTGAAGATGTAGGTGACGATAGCATCGATGGCATTGAGTACAACAGCGATGATTTAAGTGATGAGGAGGGAAAAGGGAAGAGGGTTGCCTCTCAAAGTATGGTAGATATGGAGATCATTGTTAATGAAGATGAGCATATCAATCAGAATGAGATTGACCTAAATACATCCGTTCAATATTTCTTTCTCAATATGATTAATGATGATACCGATCAGGGAGATTTGATTGAATTAGAATCAGAAAATTTCGAGCATCGTAATTCTCAGCCGTATACTTTATTCGGCAATGCCCCAGATACAAGATTTTCAAATACTTGGCATGAATTCCCCTCAGAATTCCGTAATGTAAAAATTAATGGTAAATCTTCTGAATTCGAGAGGATTATTTGGAAGAAAGGCAATATACAGTTTAATGACCAACAAGTTAGATTTAGAGGTGATAACAGTTTACCACAAAATGTAATGGATTTGGAAACACCATATCAAGTTTGGAGCTATTTGTTTCCTGAGTCCTTGGAACAACATATAGTTGACGAAACAATAAGATATGCTGAACTTAACGAGTCATTTCGTTTTGATATATACGAAAATACATTGGAATACTTTTTTACATGACGTATCATAATCTTCCAAACGTTAGAGTTTATTGGTCTGATAAAAATAACCATTCGACGCACAGTGGGCTAAAATGGAAAAAATGGACATAATTCTGCCATTTCAAAACCACTTATCGTATGGCGATGAAATTTTAGGTGTGTATACAAGAGGTGTTAGAGAGTTTAAGTGCGTAACTTGGGCCCCCTATCTCATACAGGGGCGGAGCTACAGGGCCGTAAAGTTGACCACCTCGGGTATACACAATTTTCATCGGCTTCTAACTTTTGAATGGAGTGTCCGGTTTTAGTGGCGTTTTTTCCTGTGGATAGGTTGAAGATATCTTGAATAGTTTTCGAGATATGTGGATTTTAAATTTGAATTTTTCATTTATTCTTCGACTTTGACTTGGAATTTAGCCAATATCTCAGTCAAAAGTTTACCGATTTTGTTGTGGATTGCCAATAAAATGTACAATATCATGAAAAAAAGAATCGATAAGATAAGTGAAGAAATAAGAAAGTTATGGCCCTATAAAGTCAAATTTTTGAAAAAATTTCATTTTTGGAGATTTTTTGGCGAAAAATGTCCAATTCGACGTTTCACAGAATATGTTAGAGAAAATCCAAAGCCAAAATTTTAATTGGTGTGGTTGCCACCCTTCTCCGATTTGGACCTTTTTTTTACATAAATTTCAAAAGTTTGATCGATTTTCTCCAATCGCAAAGCTAAATTGTTAAATTTTTCTTTTTATTTAATTGTATTTGGGTGTAACCAAATCGACTGCAAAGGGAATCCCGAGCGCGGCTTTTCATATCGAAGATATAGGACTAAAAGTAAAATATCCCATATTTGGGGATTTCGGATGTATTTTTTGGGAATTGGTGGGTTTTTCCATTAGAAATGTCCAAATGTTGCTCTTGATTATTATTTCTAATATCAAAATAAAGAACTCTAAAAAAAAATTCATCGAAATATATACATTTTTAAGAATTTTATTCCGTATTTACGTTTCTGTCTATATGGAAATTTTTTTTTAATTTTTCCCTACCTTCTTGTACTTATTAGTTATTATATTATTAGTTAAATATGCACTGATTTCTTGCTGATCACATGTTTTTATCAAACAATAATAAAATTTAGTAAGATTTACCATTCAGAAAACATTGTTTTGTTGTACTATTTTTAGGAAACCCTTAATCATTGACAGGTATAACCAGTAAGGAAAGGCAGAAAGACGGGCGGGGCCCACTATATAATACCCTGCACCTCCCTAACAAAGCGATACGGGTCATTGCGATAATAATTTGTAATAATTGGTAAATGGGTAGGAACATATTATCTAATTCTGAAACGATAATCGCTAAATTAAGCAATATTTGTTCCTAAATTTAGACATCTTTCTGGAAAATTTTAATTATCGGAAGTAAAGTACAACTTCTATAGCACTTTGAAACCAAATCAGGAGGAACATATGTATGGAGGTTATATATAAATCTGAACCGATTTTCCCTGAATACTCATTCATGTAAAAAGACCTCTTTCTGTCGAATTTCGTACTGATCGGATATAAAATACAGTCTCCACAGCGCTAACATGTCAAATCGGGGGTAACATATATATGGGGGCTATATCTAAATCTGAACCGATTTTCTCCGAATTTGGCAGTATTCCTTCATGTAGAAAGAAACCTCTTTTTGCCGAATTTCGCACTGATCGGATATAAAATAACATTTTTATAGCGCTTGAATTTCAAATCGGGAGTAACGTATATATGGGGGATATATTTAAATCTGAATCGATTTCTTCCAAATTTAAAAGTGTTCATTCATATAAAAGGAAACCTCTTTCTGCCGAATTTCATACTGATCGGATATAAAATACAGTTTTTACAGCGCTTACATATTAAATCAGGGGTAACATATACGATGGTATATGGGGGATATATCTAAATCTGAACCGATTTTAGCCAAATTCAATAGGGATCGTCCTTGGCCCAAAAAAAAATATGTGTAAAGTTTCGTCGAGATCGGAGAATACATGCACAGACAGACGGACATAGCTAAATCAACTCAGAAAATGATTCTGAGTCTTTTGAAATTTATGTAAAAAAAAGGTCCAAATCGGAGAAGGGTGGCATCCACACCAATTAAAATTTTGGCTTCAGATTTTCTCTAGCATATTCTGTGAAACGTCTCCTTTAAAATGAGTATAAATTTGCATACTACTACAAGACCTAAATACGAAATGGACTTTTTTCGCCAAAAAATCTCCAAAAATTAAATTTTTTCAAAAATTTGACTTAATAGGGCCATAACTTTCTTATTTCTTCACATATCTTATCGATTCTTTTTTTCATGATATTGTAGATTTTATTGGCAATCCACAATGAAATGAAAAACACTAAAACCGGACACTCCATTCAAAAGTTAGAAGCCGATGAAAATTTTGTATACCCGAGGTGGTCAACTTTAGGGCCCTGTAGCTCCGCCCCTGTATGGGATAGGGAGCCCAAGTTCCGAACTTAAGCTCTCTAACACCTCTTGTATACACACCTAAAATTTCATCGCCATACGATAAGTGGTTTTGAAATGGCAGAATTATGTCAATTTTTTTTTCATTTTAGCTAACTGTGCGCCGGAAAAACCCGCTCAAGGTGAACCTGACCTTCAACCTTCGGCTAATATAATGGTCCGGCTGCTTAGAGAAGTACCAAGATTCCAAAATTATATAGTATATTTTGACAACTATTATACAACGGTACCATTAGTAGTATATTTGCGAACACTAGGCATACTTTCAGTTGGTACCATTCGACGTAACAGAATCAAAAACTGTAAACTTTCAGAAGAAAAGGTAATGCAAAAGTTCGAGCGTGGTACCAGTCAAGAGTTTATATGTAAAATTCATGGAATAGATGTAGCGTCACTGTCTTGGAAGGACAATAAAATTGTAAATCTACTTTCTACCTATGTCGGAGTAAATCCGATATGTGAAAGTTCTGGAAAGGAAACGATAGAACCATTAACCATAAAGAGATTTGACAAAAAGGACAAAACTGTCAAAATGATTCCTTGTCCTCAAATTATAAAAGACTATAATCGCCACATGGGCGGTGTCGATTTGATGGATTGCTCCATGGGCCGTCATAAGATAACTATGAAAATCCGTAAGTGGACAAATAGAGTGTTCTATCACCTTTTGCACATGACAGTTGTTAATTCCTGGTTGTTGTACAAAAGAATAAATAAAACAAGTAAGAAAGTTTCAGTCGGGTAAACCGACTAAGGTATACCCTCACTTTGTGAGTAATGTAATATTGAATATTACTCGAATTATTCTGTCAATTTGTGTGGGAGGTACCAGAAGGGGTTTATCAAATACACCTTTTTTTGCTGAACATTAGATACTTTAAATTCATTGCACTAAGCCGACTTATAAGCATTTATGTGCACTGGTATAAGCGTTATGAGACATTAAAGTGTGGTATGATTTGGGCATTTTGTGTGGGAGGTACAAAGAGGGGCGTGGCAATAACGCCCATTTTTCACAGGGCTATAGACACTATAAAAACATTACACTGTACAAAATTTCAAGTATTTTTATACACTGGTTTTAATGTTATAAGCTGTTAACTTTTGGTGCAAAAAGGTACCTTTGTGTGGGAGGTACCAAAAGGGGCGTGACAACAACACCCATTTTTCCCTGGACTGTAGGCAATATAAAAGCATAATACTGTACAAAATTTCAAGTATTTTTATACACTGTTATTAATGTTATAAGCTGTTAACTTTTGGTGCAAAATGGTGCATTTGTGTGGGAGGTACCAAAAGGGACGTGGCGACTTTGCCCATTTTTCTCGAGTTGATAACGACTAATAAGCTAATACTATGTGTGGAATTTCAAAAGATTCGAATATGTAGTATAGCAGTTATTAAAGAATCAATATTTCACAACATTTTAACCCTTTGTGGGGGAGGTACTAGAAGGAGTGGACCAATATGGCCCATCTTCGAACTTAGCCGGAGATAGAAAAAAATATTACCACATACCAAATTTCAGGTCAATCGGTTACTCCTTTCGAGAGTTATCGTGCGCACCAGCCAGCAGACACACTTACAGACAGACAGACAGACAGACGGACGGACATTGCTCATTCGACTTAAAATTACCCAAAACGGATTTCCTCCGAACATACTTGGGGTCTTAGGTCACTCCTTCGACGTGTTACACTTTTTTCCGTAGCAAATGATATATACCCTCGTATCACTAAAGTGAGGGTATAAATAGGCATGGGTTCAAGGCTGTGCGATTGATTGATTATAAATTAGAGATAGCTGATACATTATTCTTCCTAAAATCGTCACAACCTTCTGCTCGCGGACGTCTACGTATTGAAGCAGATATTCTAGAAAAACGTAAAAAACCAAACGCTCAAATTGAACCAAATTGATCATTGCACAGCGATTGATAAGAAGGGTAGATGCAAATTTCCGAACTGCTCTGGCCAAACAAGGATGTATAGTACCAAATGCAAAGTGAATTTGTGTTTAACTGCAGAAAAAAATTGTTTTTATAACTACCATAATTCGTAAAAATTAATTTATTGTATTATTTTTATGGTATACAAATGAATTTACAAAATGTATATGTTTTATTTTCATTTTATTTATGTTCTCTAGTTTTAGTTTTCAATGTATTTTAAATAATAATATTTAATAAATTATGTTAAACAATAATATGTTAACAAAAATGTATTTAAACATTTTTAAATAATTGAAAAATCGTTTATTTTGGAGTATTTTTATAGGAATTTTAGCTGTGGATCAACGCCTGGTGTATCTTTTAAGATACAACCACTTCTTTTCAAATAACATGTTAAAATTTTTTTTTTCAAAAAAATAAAAATGTAGTTCTTGTTTTTTCACTAATTTACACATAATATATTTTTCCACAAATATCGGCCACCTCGGGCATTTAAGGGCTAAAGATATACACAGAAACTTTTGGTGCAAAATGGTCCATTTGTGTGGGAGGTACCGAGAGGGTCGTGCCAATAACGACCACTTCTCTCTGGATTTTAGGTACTATAAAAAATTACACGGTACAATATTTCAAGTATTTGTATGAACTGCAACACAACTTAGCATGATGGTAGAACATGTATGAGAAAAGCAAAGTTTTGAATTTGGTCCTCAATGGTACACAAGTGCGGTGCTATAGGGCCTCGGTTACCTTGATTGAAAAAATGCTTAAAGGCGTGTAACTTATGACACCTAAGTGTAATTTCCTATAGTCTGCAATTGAAAATTGATTTTTTTAAATTTTTTTCCGGCGTTGTCGTAATAGTCGGATCAGAATATGCAACGATTTATTTTAAATCCATGCTTTGAAGAGGCACAAAAATGTCTTATATGATGGGAAAAAGGAAATTCGATCTGATGTAACTAACAAAACCAAAGGTAAAACCATTTGAAGCTATATTCATGCCCTCACCTTACAGGGCGGAAGGTATATATCATATATCACCAATAGTGCAACACATCGAAGGAGTAACCCCCGACCCAAAGTATGTTTGTTGGAAATGCGTTTTGCGACATTTGAAGTCATTTGTGGTTTTCAAGACAAAATATAATTTAATGTTATGACCAAGAATTTAGCTTTATTATAAAGATAAGGATTTGCCACAATATTTTTTAAGAATAATTTCGGGCAAGTGGCCGAGAGGCCCAATTTTCGACCACTTTTTGCAGCATTTGGGGCTGCATGTCAGCAATAACGCGCCGAATATACTCTTCTAAGATGTCAATCGTGTCGGGCTTATCTGCGTAGAAAAACGACTTCACATAACCCCACAAAAAATAGTCCAGCAGTGTTAAATCACACGATTTTGGAGGCCACGACACAGGCCCACGACGTGAGATAATGCGCTCACCAAAAGTTTCCTTCAATAAATTGATTGTTTCGTTGGCTGTATGGCATGTAGCGCCGTCTTGTTGGAACCAAAGGTCGTCCACATCAACATTGTTTGTAGCCGAGCAGCAGAAAATAACAAGACCTGAACGACTTGAGTTCTAGATAGGAACTAATTTTATTTACAATATTTTAACTTAACTTAAGACTAACCAAATAATTATTAACCTATCTTATAAGTAAGACGAAAAGAGAGAAGACATTTTTATAGCACAACGACCTACGCAGTGCACATCTATGTGCACCGCTGGTCGCCAAAGATAACAATCAACATATAGACATTGTTGTTGTTACAAATAAAACTATAAAATACGACAATTTATGACTTGTCCCTTTTCTTCACTACAGAGTGTGTGATGCCTATTTCAGCCATATGTCTGGCATAAGTTTCACCCATGTATTTGTATTTCTTATTATCAAATCACATAAGACAAAATATCATCACAACTCTATAGCTACCTGCTCAATTCAGTTCAGAGAACTGAACATTCTGCCGGCCTTAAAAGATCCTGATCTTTTAACAAAAATTGTAATATATTAACAAGAAAGAAATGGAAGAATAAAATATAATTCTAAAAATAAATTTAAATTAGAAAAATTGTTCAATGATGGCAGGAACCCAATCTCGGCTGCATTCTGGTTGCCATCTGAATTTCCATCGGCTCGTGTTTTTGTCAGGCTCCTTCGGCTTCAGTTGACGATGCACACTAGTTGCGAGTGTTTTGTCCCCTCCCTCGGCGTTGGGAGTCTCACTCATCGGTGTAGCATCTTTACCAATTGTCAGCTTGGCCCTCAATGACTCTGACGTTGAAAGTTGTGTTGGGACAACCCTTTTGTCGCTAACCAACTCAATAATGCAGTTGACGCCACCTTCAGATGTTATCATTTGTGACTGGTGATGATAAGCGAGCTTCATATCACCTTCAGCTTCTTCGTCGAATTCTTCATCTTTGGATTCTTCTTCTACTGTGAAACTGTTGAAGCCATCCGCGTCATCAATGGTCATCTTAACTCGTAATGATTTTGACAGCTCAGGACCGCTGCCCACGCTGCATACATGTCTTTTTATTTGTAAATGCAGGCGACGGTTGACGTTTTCAGATGGTGTTCGTTTGGTGGATGTTTTATTTTTGTTATTATTTTTTGTATATAAACCATCCGAAATCATTTTCATTCGGATGGACCTTCCCCGCCTCCAGCTCAAATTTGGACGGTCTTTATTCCTACTACAATGGGTATTTGAGGTATTTTTACCGACTCTGCTGATGTTTCCAGTATATTCCGTCTTACTAGAAACATCATCACCGACTTTAGCCTTTTCGCTAATTTCCAAAGTGCTTTCAGACTTTTCCTTGAGCAACTTTGATTTATCTATTCTCATATCAACAGTGCTGATGTTTCCCGTATCTTCCGTCTTACTGGAATCATCATCACCCCCTACAGCCTTTGAGCTAGTTCCCACAGTGCATTCAGAATCTTCATGAAACAACCTTGGTGGTTCGATAAATTCATAATCGAAAAAAACTAATTTCTTTTCAATCTCCCTATGGAGATGAGTGAAATGTCTCCCATAGCATTTTGTACAAGAAACATTTCGGGTACATGTCCTTTTGACATGACCAACCTCCAAACATACGAAACACACTTTGTGTTCCACAAGCTTATCCCATTTTTCATCAATGGGAAGCATCCTAAACCTAGTACACCTATTTAGTTGGTGGGATACTAAGCACCCAATTGGACATTTCCTAAATCCCATCCTTGGTAATTCCAATGCCTCAGCATTTAATTCTTCAGCATTTTCCTTAAACAACCGTGGTGGTTCAATAAATACAAAACCAAATAAATATTTTTTTTCAGTCTTCCCACAGTTGCTAACCACCTCTTCTTGCAAAGCATTTGCTTCTAAGCGACAGTCCACACTGTCAAATTTACCCATAACGTCCCGACTAACAACTTCCCTTCGGAAATATGGAATTTTTTTCCATAGCTAGCTAAAAGACGGAGTTCCCTATCGTTCCTCTATTCTGCTATACCCTCTACAAATATGAGCAATTTTGCTCAGTTTTCTCCTACGAGTATAAATATATTTTTAAATTATTTTATTATTTATTTTTGTGTTCATATCCACTAATGAGTATTCGAAGTCCCTTACCACTGGTGGGGGGAAACTTTGAATTCATTAGTGTTTTTAGGGGTCACCATGTTTATAGGAGAGCTAACAGAAATAAGAAGACCTGAACGACTTGAGTTCTAGATAGGAACTAATTTTATTTACAATATTTTAACTTAACTTAAGACTAACCAAATAATTCTTAACCTATCTTATAAGTAAGACGAAAAGAGAGAAGACATTTTTATAGCACAACGACCTACGCAGTGCACATCTATGTGCACCGCTGGTCGCCAAAGATAACAATCAACATATAGACATTGTTGTTGTTACAAATAAAACTATAAAATACGACAATTTATGACTTGTCCCTTTTCTTCACTACAGAGTGTGTGATGCCTATTTCAGCCATATGTCTGGCATAAGTTTCACCCATGTATTTGTATTTCTTATTATCAAATCACATAAGACAAAATATCATCACAACTCTATAGCTACCTGCTCAATTCAGTTCAGAGAACTGAACAAACATCCTCCAATTCAGGCACGAAAAAGTCACTAATCATGGCTCTATAGCGTTCCCCATTTATTGTAACATTATGGCCGGCTTAATTTTTGAAGAAATGTGGACCAATGATTCCCTCTGCCCATAGAGCACACCAAACAGTGACTTTTTGTGGATGTAACGGCGTCTGAACAATGGCTTGTGCATTATCATTACTCCAAATGCAACAATTTTGTTTATTAACGCACTCATTCATCTAAAAGTGAGCTTCATCGCTTAACAAACTTTCTGGTGAAAATCGGGATCGGTGGCCATCTCATAATTCCGGAGTAAGTCTATTCAATATGAAATGACAAACCAAACTGAGCTTAAATCAAGTGACAGCTGTCAAAAAGACCAATTGCGAAAAAAGTATTGCCAGATTGCAAACCGCATGTCTAAAAAAACACCCTGCATTGGTTATGACGACATAAGCTGTTTACTCTTGGTACACAATAGTACCTATGTATGGGACGTACCAAAAGGGGCATGGCAATAACGTCGGGAAAACCATTACACTGATCAAAATTTCTGTTAAAAAGCATTTACTATTTGGTGCAAAATGGTTCATTTATGTGAGAGGTACCAAAAGCGGAACCGCTATTATGCCTATTTTTCACAAGGAGATAGCGACTAATAAATTAATAATATGTGTGAAATTGTGAAATAGTAGCAAACAACTTATTAAAGAACTAATATTTCACAAAATGTTGACCCTTTCTGGAAGAAGTACTCAAAGTAGTGGACCAACATGGTCCATATATGGCCCATACAAGAATTCATCACAGCAAAAATTTTACAAATCGGTTCATATTTTGTTATAGTCACCCTATACAGGTCGCTCCAAAATATACGTATTTAAGCCATAAATACCATACTTTCTAGGCATTTTAACTGAATCTTTGCAGTTTTTATTTGTTAAGACTACGACTGTTATAGTCCACCTATAGATGTCGCTCCCAAAAAGGCTCATTTAATCCGTTAACACCACGTTTTTAAACAACTTGGCTAAACTTTGCAGTTTATATTCTGTTTTGCCAAGAATTCATCTCAATGAAAAGTATACAAATAAAATTTATTATTTAAGCCATAAATACCACATTTTTCAGGCTAAAGAATTTGCGTCCTAAAAATTGCAGCGTTCGTTTTTTTTAATAATTTACTCCAAAAAAGGATTGTTTCATGATTTGCTCCATATCCAAAAATTTTTCCCGGTACTAAAAATGAATGAAATCCATGGTGGAGGATATGTATGATTCTGCATGGCCGAACTTAACGCTTTTATTTGTTTTTGTTTGGTATGTTGTATTTATGGCATATTTAAGAGCTACCCCTAAACGGGGACTACATTAAAATATAAACTGATTAGTATAATTTTTATTGAGATGAATTCTTGCCAAAATAGAATATAAACTGCTAAGTTGCAGCTAAATTGCTTACAAAGTGTGTTGTTTATGGCTTAAACAAGCTTTTTGGGGGCGACATCTATAGGTGGACTGTAACAAAATATAAATTGGTTCAAAAGTGGTTGCTGTGATGAATTCTTTTCTAAATAAAATACGAACTGCAAAGGTTCAGTTTACATGTTCAGAAAATGTAGTATTTATGGCTTAAATAAGAGTATTTTGGAGCGACCTCTGTAGGGTGACTTTAACAAAATATTAACCTCTTTGTAGAATGCAATATTTCAGCTAAATTGCTTTAAAAATATGGTATCATTGTCTCAAAAACCTTTTATTGGAGCGACAACTATAGGGGAGCTATATCAAAACATTGCCCGATATGGCCCATTTGCAATCCCAAACAATCTGCAACTATAAGAAGTATTTCTACCAAATTTGATCAACCTAGCTCTATTATTACGGGCTGTAGCGTGATATCAACAGACAGACGGACGGACAGACAAACAGGCAGACGGACATGGCTAAATCGTCTTAGAATTTTACGACGATCAAGAATATATCGCTCATTTGGAAAAAGAACGTCACAACCCAAAATATAACATTATAACTATTTGACGGACTGGGATGACATAACTTCTGAAGTGCGCCAAATCTTCCTCAGAAATCGGCCAAATCATGGTTCAGCTTGTTGATATTGAAATGTAGGACAATTTAGTATGACCAACTTAAAAATAATTATTTTGAGTTGTGACGTTCTTTTTCTAAATTAGCGATATATACTTTATTGGGTCGCAGAGCAATATTTTAAGTTATTGCAAACGGAATGACAAAGTTAGTATACCCCCATCCTATGTTGGAGTGTATAAAAAACTATTACCACGTACCTAATTTGAAGTCAATCGGTTATTCTAGTCAGACAGACGGACGGACGGACGGACATTGGTCAAATAACTTAAAATAACCCAAAACGGTCTCTTAGCTCACTTCTTCGATGTGTTACACTGTAGGCCCACAGCAATTGATATATATCCTCGCTTACAATAGTGTCTGTATAAAAGCATAAGTACCTATCTACATTTATCCATAGCTTTTTTCAAATAGGCATTGTTATACCCTACACCACACTGTGGTACAGGGTATTATAAGTTTGTTTCACGGCAGATGTTTGTAACACCTGAAAATAACACAGCTAGACCCACCTTAAAGTATACCGATCGACTCAGAATCACTAGCTGAGTCGATTTAACGATGTCTGTCCGTTTGTCCGTCCGTCTGTCCATGTAAAGTTGTTTGTCGACTACAGGTCGCAATTTCACTCCGATCGTTCTGAAATTTCGCAGTTTAGAGTATTTCGCGGCTGTTAAGATCGCTATTGAATTTGGTTGAAATCGGTTCAGATTTAGATATAGCTCCCATATATATCTTTCGTCCGACTTGGCCCTTTAGTCCTATAGAAGCTGTATTTTACATCCAATCGTTTTGAAGTTTAGAATGGTAGAGTTTCTTGATCCATGAACCAACATTGCCGAATTTGAAGAAAATCGGTTAAGATTTAGCTATAGCTCCCATATATATGTTTCGTCCGATTTGGCCATTTAGTCATATAAAAGCTGTATTTTACATCCAATCGTTTTGAAATTTAGAATGGTAGAGTTTCTTGATCCATGAACCAACATTGCCGAATTTGAAGAAAATCGGTTAAGATTTAGCTATAGCTCCCATATATATGTTTCGTTCGATTTGGCCCTTTAGTCCTATAAAAGCTGTATTTTACATCCAATCGTTTTGAAATTTAGAATGGTAGAGTTTCTTGATCCATGAACCAACATTGCCGAATTTGAAGAAAATCGGTTAAGATTTAGCTATAGCTCCCATATATATGTTTCGTTCGATTTGGCCCTTTAGTCCTATAAAAGCTGTATTTTACATCCAATCGTTTTGAAATTTAGAATGGTAGAGTTTCTTGATCCATGAACCAACACTACCGAATTTGAAGAAAATCGGTTAAGATTTAGCTATTGCTCCCATATATATGTTTCGTCCGATTTGGCCCTTTAGTCCAATATAAGCTATATTTTACATCCAATCGTTTTGAAATTTAGAATGGTAGAGTTTCTTGATTCATGAACCAACATTGCCGAATTTGAAGAAAATCGGTAAAGATTTAGCTATAGCTCCCATATATATATGTTTCATCCGATTTGGCTCTTTAGATCCAATCGTTTTTATACCCTACACCACACTGTTGTACAGGGTATTATTTAAGTATAAATTGTCCCAAAAGTAAATTTATGTAAACAATTTATACATGAATTACAAAATTTATATATCAGAGTTTTCAATATTACGAGAGTGGTGTAGGGTATTATATAGTCGGCACCGCCCGACTTTAGCTATTCCTTACTGGTTTTTTGCTTTAGGATGCATTTTTATCCCCTCACCTTAGAGAGGAGGGTATATATCATTTGCTACGAGCCAAATCCGTTTTGGGTCATTCGATGTCGGATGAGCAATGTCCGTCCGTCTGTCTGTCTGCTGGCTGGTGCGCACGATAACTCTCGAAAGGAGTAACCGATTGACTTCAAATTTGGTATGTGGTAATAGTTTCTTCTATCTCCGGCTAAGCTCGAAAATGGCCATATTGGTCCACTCCTTCTAGTGCCTCCCCACAAAGGGTTACATATTTAGTGAAATATTGATTATTTAATAACTTCTATACTACTTATTTGAATCCTCTGAAATTCTACACATAGTATTAGTTTATTAGTCACTATGATCTCGAGAAAAATGGGCGAAGATGCCACGCCCCTTTTGGTACCTCCCACACAAATGGACAATTTTGAACAAAAAGTTACCAGCATATAAATTCAATACCAGTGCACACAAATGCTTGCAATTTTGTACAGTGTAATGGTTTAACAGTACCTACAATAGAGTGAAAAATGGGGATTATTGCGACGCCCCTTCTCCCACACAAATGGACCATTGTTTACCAAAAGTTAACTGCTTTTAACTTTAACACCTGTGCATACAAATACTTGAAATTTTGTACAGTGTAATGCTTTTATAGTACCTAAAGTTCAGAGAAAAATAAGCTTTATTGGCACGCCCCTTTTGGTACATCCCACACAAATGGACATTTTTGTACCAAAAGTTAACATATTTTAACTTTAATACCAGTGCATACAAATTCTTGGAAATTCGTACAGTGCAATGCTTTTATAGTACCTAGAGTCTAGAGAAAGGTGGCCGTTATATCTTTAATAACAGTACATACTTTAATGTTATTCAATGCAATTTAAATTGATAATTTAAAATTGATAACATTTAATTAAAATAAAACAAATAAATTTACTAATATTTTTTTTGGACTCAAAGTGAGGGGGTTCATTAGTCGGTTTACCCGACTAAACTTTCTTACTTGTTTTCTATGTTTATTGGTTTTATAGAGCCAGCAGAAATTGTTTTTTTGCAAAAAAAAATATTTTTTTCTAGTCGTTTTAACGACAGTTACCAAACTTTTGCTTCTGCGTGAAAGTGATATTTTCGACATTTGTAAAAAAATTACCATAATTGTTTTTTTTTTAATTTTGTTATCGCATTTATGTCACCATATTATACGATTCTTTGGGTGCTGTATTAATTGCAAAAAAAACCACAGGTCCCCACAATACACCTTCGTGGCAACTCAATGTTTATACCCTCACTTTAGTGTGACGAGGGTATATATCATTTGCTACAGAAAAAAGTGTAACACATCGAAGGAGTGATCTAAGACCCTAAGTATGTTCGAAGGAAATCCGTTTTGGGTCATTTTAAGTCGAATGAGCAATGTCCGTCCGTCTGTCTGTCTGTCTGTCTGTGTGTCTGCTGGCTGGTGCGCACGATAACTCTCGAAAGGAGTAACCGATTGACTTAAAATTTGGTATGTGGTAATATTTTGATCTATCTCCGGATGAGTTCGAAAATGGACCATATTGGTCTACTCCTTCTGGTACCTCCCACACAAAGGGTTAAAATTTAGTGAAATATTGATTCTTTAATAACTTCTATACTACTTATTCGAATCTTTTGAAATTCTGCACATAATATTAGTATAGCTATTAACTCGAGAAAAATGGGCGAAGTTGGCATGCCCCTTTTGGTACCTCCCACACAAATGGACCATTTTGCATCAAAATTTAACTGCTTATAACTTTAATACAAGTGCATAAAAATGCTTGAAATTTTCTACAGTATAATGTTTTTGTAGCGCCTTTAGTCCGGTAAAAAATGGGCATTATTGTACAGCCCCTTTTGGTACCTCCCACACAAATGGACCGTTTCGTACCAAAAGTAAACGGCTTGTAACTTTAATACCAGTGCATACAAATACTTGAAATTTTGTACAGTGTAGTGCTGTTATAGTGCCTATAGTCCTGTAAAAAGTGGGCGTTATCACCCCGCCCCTTTTTGTACCTCCCACACAAAATGACCAAATCATACCAAAATTACATAGCTCGTAACTTTAATATACCAGTGCACACAAACGCTTATAGTTCAGCACAATGCAATGTATTTAAGAATGTACTGTTTACCGAAAAATATGTGTATTTGGAAAACCCCTTCTGGTACCTCCCACACAAATTGACAGATTTATTGGTGTAATGTTATATATTACATTACTCACAAAGTGAGGGTATACCTTAGTCGGTTTACCCGACTGAAACTTTCTTACTTGTTTTTTTTTAAGTTTAGCGGGTCGAAATTATGCTTTGTAAGTGGTTTTTATGGATGATATTAATTTGCTGAACACACGGAGTAATTTTAAGAAACGAAATATTTTGGTACATAAGTATCAACAAAAAAAGAGCAATGTAGTGAGATTTTATCAAATGATTTTGTTAACTACATACATACGTATACGAGTATAGTGCTTTTAGATCCCATTATTTCTTTATTCGAATAAAAAATAAATATCATACGTGAACAAATTCTGTAAATTTTCCTATCCTTTGGAATTCCTTTACGATTCATTTAGTTCTTAGCTTCGTTCCATGAAAAAGGGTCAGGTCCATAGAGTATTCTTCCACACGTGTATTTATAAATGCACCATAAGCGAGGCTAATGCACGCAAAGAAAAAAAACGTTTGGGCGTCGTTTATGGCAAACATTTTTCTTTGTCTCAAACGCTCTACTTTTCCCGTAACGGTTGAAAATTTTGCGGTGAATGCAAAAGTTTATCGTAAACGTAGTTTCTCTTACTGTAAACGAACATTCTTTCGTTTCAAAATTTTCGTAATTTATTTTATGGTAAACGAAAAACGTTTACGGAACTATATTGTATTTAAACATTGAATATATTAAAGAGAGTTGAGAGAACAAAGAGCTAAACTTGTTTTCATTTTGTGAGAGTGCGGTTTTATAACTTTTTTATTACTTATATGACGGAATAATATGTGTAGATGTATGTGTACAGAACTCAAAAGATGCAGATGTGTGTGTATACAACACAAAAAGCGACGTTGCAACGTTTTTGAAAAAAGATGGAGATGTGTGTGTGTACAAAACACAACAAGAAACGTTGCAACGTTGCATACATGTTTGTCCGCGTTATCTGTATCCCTCCCTCCCCACTGTTATACAATTTCACAACATTTGCAATCGTACTCAGCATGCGTAGAGTCCTATGCTGGTGGGCCTTTAGTTTTGTATGGCGCTTGTGGTGTTCGGTATATGTGCGCGTGTGTGGCAAAAATAAAAATATTTTTATCAGTGAACTCAAAATGATTTTATGCAAAGAATTAATTAAACCAAAGAATCTAAATTATCGGAGGCGCGAAATCTCGCAAATATACTGCGGACTCCACTTTAATGTTATAGGTAAATTAAGTGAAGAAATGTGGGAAAATAACCAGATAGTTAATAGCAAAAAAATGGATCGACCACTGCATGAAAATATTGAATATTTTGTGGAAAGCCGGAATAACAAAAACAATAGATTTTAACGGAAACTGAGACCGTCTATTGCTTTGTTAACGACTAACTGGTTATTTTTCCACACGTCTTAAATTGTGAATAAGCAAATTAAAATCATTAACAATCAATCATCACACGTTTAGGTACTGAAGCTGCTAATGGTAATTGTGAAATAAATTTATTCAGGCACAATGCAACTGGATAATTCTGGAAACTGCTGATATTTTCAACACTAAACAGTTAAACTTTGCTTTTTAATGACATTATGCAACACGTTTTTTTACCCGAAGTTGTTCATGTTACTTTCTGATGTAGTTTAGTATTCTATTCATGGACGTGGAAACTTTTGAATTGTCAGCATTTGGGTCAGAATATTGACTTATAAAATTCGCTTGTGACTACAAAGTTTGATATATGGTAAGATAACATCTCGCTACATTTTTAATATGTTCTAACATACATGCTTTCTTTTTTACAGTTTATCTACAACTCAATTAGAAGATAGCAGCCAAATAGCAGAGGTGTTTGTCGGGGAGCTCCCGGGACATTTAACTAAAAATTGTGACATTTTTGATTATAAACATAATTTTATAAAACATATTAAATATCATAATTCAATCAAATTATTCTTTTGTGACAATCGTTTTCTCATTCATTGTTAAACTGACATTGCTTGTGACAAACGCAATGATTGTTTGCAACACACGTTTTACAGGGTTTGGGATAAACAGGCATTGCTTGTCACAAACACAATAACCGTTTGCACCAAAAGTTTCACAGGGTTTGTAATAAATATAAATCATTTACGATAAATACACTAACCGTTTGCTATAAACGTTTCCTTGGGTTGTGGGATAAACATAAATCGTTTGCGACAAACATACACCACAAACGAAATTCTTTTGTCTAATTTTTCGTTTGGGAGTAACGAATTTTTTCTTTGCGTGTGGTATCCAGCATTCCAGGAAATAAATATCTGGAAGCTGAAATTATTGTACCTACATATGTACATTTCACTTAATCCTTGTTCAGCTACCTGGAAATTTTAATATTTTATAAGTATCCATATGTATGTATGTCGCATTGTACAAAGGATGCATTTATTTAAGAAAGTTTCATTAGAGTAATCCTGAAAGTTTCCTTACTTTCATACACGGGGAAAATCGAAATTTTTAATATCTATGAATTGAGAGAAAATATATTTGGAAACAAAATTTACAAATGTCATATATTTGTGAACAAATACTTGTTATATGAAAATCAAAAAAGTTTATTTGGGACGAATATATTAAAATTCGAAAAAAATATTATTTCGATTTGACGTTTGCTAATAAATTATACTCGTATATTGCAACACAAACAAAATATAGGAAGATTTCTAAATATATTTTATTTAATGAGGATTTTTGAAACTTTTGCGAATTTTAGTTTACATTTTTTCTATTTTTATTAATCCAATATTGAAATGAATTTATATCAGTGTTTTTGGAGATGATTTTTGTTCTTTTTATTTGTTGGCATGGTGTTGTGTTGTAATTGATAATTACTATAGGTGTGTGGTCCGAACTCAATTCGGTGCTATCAACTACACCTATACAAACCAATGAAGAACTTGGTGATGCAGTTGAAATGTTTTCATCCTTAATTCATGAGGCTGCTCTATCTACTAATAATACTTCAAGACCATCTTGTCAGCCATATACAGCTTTGATTTCGGCTGAAATCCGAGATCTTAGATGCACAAAACGTAGGCTCAGGCAGAAATTACAATACAGTAGACACCCAGAAGATAGGCGCAATTATAATCGATCACTGAAACGCCTCAAAGAAATATTAAACGAAAATAAAAATGAAAAACAGGCAATTTTCTAAGAAACCTGGATCCTAATAAAAATGGAGAATACAGTCTATGGAAAGCCATAAAATATCTCAAAAGACAATTACATAAACAGAAATGTATCTCTAAGAGACATTGACAACACATGGCGCAGATCGGACGAGAGAAAGAGTGAAGGCTTTTCAAAACATTTGACATGTTTCTAAACCATATACTTCGTCTAATGTCCTTCACGATGTTGAAGTAATGGAGTTTTTAGACGTTCTATGTCAAATGTATCTCCCAATAAGACACATAACTCCAAAGGAAGTAATAGATGAAATAAACAAGTAAGAAAGTTTCAGTCGGGTAAACCGACTAAGATATACCCTCACTTTGTGAGTAATGTAATATTGAATATTACACAAATTATTCTGTCAATTTTTGTGGGAGGTAACAGAAGGGGTTTAAGAAATACACCTATATTGCGCTGAACAGTAGATACTTTAAATACATTGCACTGTGCCGAATTGTAACCGTTTATATGGACTGGTATATTAACCTTGAGATATTAAATTGTGGTATAATTTGGCCATTTTGTGTGGGAGGTACAAAAAGGGGCGTGGTGATAACGCTCATTTTTCACTGGACTATAGGCATTATAAAAGCATTACACTGTACAAAATTTCAAGTAATTGTATACACTGATATTAATGTTATAAACTGTTAACTTTTGGTGCAAAATGGTACCTTTGTGGGAGAGGTAAAAAAAGGGGAGTGACAATAACGCCCATTTTTCACTGGACTGTAGGCACTATAAAAGCATTACACTGTACAAAATTTCAAGTATTTCTAAACACTGGTATTAATGTTATAAGCTTTTAACTTTTAGTGCAAAATGGTGCATTTGTGTGGGAGGTATCAAAAGGTGCGTGGCAATTTCACCCATTTTGCTCGAGTTGATAGCGACTAACAAACTAATACTATGTGTGGAATTTCAGAAGATTCGAATACGTATAATAGCAGTTATTAAAGAATCAATATTTCACAACATTTTAACCCTTTGTGGGGGAGGTACCAGAAGGAGTGGACCAATACGGCCCATATTCGAACTTAGCCGGAGATAGAAAAAAATATTGCCACATACGAAATTTGAAGTCAATCGGTTACTCCTTTCGAGAGTTATCGTGCGCACCAGCCAGCAGACAGACAGACAGACAGACAGACAGACGGACAGACAGACAGACAGACAGACAGACAGACAGACAGACGGACATTGCTCATTCGACTTAAAATTACCCAAAACGGATTTCCGCCGAACATACTTGGGGTCTTAGGTCACTCCTTCGATGTGTTACACTTTTTTCCGTAGAAAATGATATATGTATACCCTCGTCACACTAAAGTGAGGGTATAAAAAAGTCGGTAATGGGAAATTTCCGGGATACCACCAAAAAATTGAATGACTTTTCTAACTTTAATTTTCAATTCTATATTGAGGCTTCGTCATTTTCCTACACAATAGAAATGTGCGGAGATAATAATGATTTTAAGGCCGAATAAAAAAGAGAATCGTCCAATAAGTTTGCTGTCGACATTCTTAAAATTATTTGAGAGCATTTTTTAAGGAGTATGAAACCAATTCTGGAGGAACACAATATCATTCCCGAATTCCAGTTTGGATTTCGAAATGGTCACGATACGCTAGAACAATGCCATCGCACAATCAAAGTAATAAGCGAAACATTGGAGAACAAACAATATAATTCGGCTGTGTTTCTTGATGTTAGTCAGACCTTTGACAAACTTTCCGCATCGAGCATCCAGGGCTTCTCTATAAATTGAAATCCTTGCTTCCAACACCATTTTTTCTCGTGCTGAAGTCGTTCTTGGAAAATAGAAGCTTCTATGTAAATATAAATAACGAATTATCTAGTATTCGCCATATAAAAGCAGGAGTGCACATGGTAGCGCTCTAGGTCCTACACTATACTCAATTTTTAGCTTGGATATGCCATTATCTGAAAACGTAACCATAGCTACATATGCTGATTATACTGCCTTGGTATCATCGAAAAAATCTAAAAAAATTGAAAAGTGGTTGAAGAAATGGAGAATATCAATCAATTCAGAGAAATCGGTTAATGTGATTTTTTCATTACGAAGAGGGCATTGTCCCGCTGTCATTCTCAATGGCATTGAGATTCCAAAGAAAACCCATGTCAAATATTAGGGAAGGCATTCAGACAGGAGACTTACATGGAAACAACACATAAGATCCAAGCAAGAACTTCTTAAGATCAAAACCAAAAAAAATGTATTGGTTATTAGGACCAAGCTCAGAGCTAAACCCGGAGAATAATAAAATTATAAATCCATTCTGAAACCCATTTGGAGTTACGTAATACAACTATGGGGTACATCTAGTAACTCGAACATAGAGATTTTGCAGCGATACCTGTCGAAAACCTCGAGATTCATTACAAATTCCCCTTGGTTTATAACAAAAAAGGCACTACATAGAGATTTCAACATACCAAATATACGTGAGGAAATTAGTAAAAAGAGTAGTAAATATTTAGAGAGGCTTAGCAATCACCAGAATACATTGGCAATTTCGCTTCTGGATGATAGTAATGAAACACGTAGATTGAAAAGAGTTCATACTCTCGATTTACCGTTCAGGCGTTAGATTAGAAAAGTTATATATTAATTATTTTCATAATATACACACATTTATGTAAAAAAGTAATTACTCATAATATCAAATGAATTGTATTATTAACTTTAAAGTTTTAGCAAACACAATATAATTTTTTATATAATTTGCTTATTGTTAATGTGACAGATTGCAATAGAGGCAAAGATGGCGTAAAGTCAGGAGAATATCCTAGTGACAATTCAATAACGATATAAAGACCGAAATAAAAACAAACGAAAATACAGTATTTTTTTTAACAAATGTCTTTTAAATTTCCATTTTCTTGGAAGTTGCCATTGGACCAAATTTTTTGAAGTATAAACTCGATAAAGCTTGAATATATTTAAATTAAATTAAAGGAAATTATGAGGACTAAAAATTTTAACAATGACACTTTCACTTAGAGACAGAAGTTTAGTAACTGCCCTTAAAACAATAGGAAAAAACTTGATTACTTAAAAAATTTTTTTTTTTTTTGGAAGAAAATAACATGCAACTTTGTATTTTCAATTTGTAAAAGCTGGCATCCTAACGAAGACAACAATGTCTATTTGAAGAAAAGCTATGGATAAATGTAGAAGTTATAGCACTTTTGGTAGAAATATAATAATTTCAACATAATCCGGTTTTTATACCCCCACTATTGTGAACAAGGGTATATATCAGATGCAGCGGTCCAAATGTGTAACACATCAATGGAGTGACCTAAGATACCCCAAAAATATTTGGCGGAAATCCGTTCTGGGCCATTTTAGGTCATTTGACCAATGTCCGTCAGCCTGTCCGTCTGTCTGTCTTGTTGGTGCGCACGATAACTTTCGACAGGATTAACCGACTGACTTGAAATTTGTTTAGGGTCAATATTTTTTCTATCTTAGGCTAATATCAAAGATGGACTACGTTGGCCCACTCCTTCGAGTACCTACCCCCACAAAGGGTCAACATTTTCAGAAATATTGATTATCTCGTAACTTCTATATAATCTTTCACAATTCCACACATAGTTTTGGTTTTTTGGCCTCTATTATCTTGAGAAAAAGTGCAAAGTTGATATGCCCCTTGTGGTACCTTCCATACAAATGGACCATTTTGCACAAAAAGTTAACGGCTTATAACTTTGATTCCAGTCCATACAAATACTTGATATTTTGTGAAATGTAATGCTTTTATAGTACCTACAGTCCCGTAACAAATGGGCCTTAGGTTAGGGTGGCAGCCGTTTTTTTTTTATTTCTTCAGCTCACATAGCCCAGTTTATGTCCCCAGTGGTACCCTTCATCGAATCCAACCTGTTTGATATACAAATGTATCGATAGCACGAATATTGGTACTGGAAAGATCTGTTAGGCTGCCTAGACAGGCCCACCCCAGTAGGTCCAGTCGTCGTTTACTCAAAGCGGGGCAGTCGCATAGCAAGTGCTTAATGCTCTCCACTTCTTCCTCATCTCCACAGCTTCTGCAGAAGTCATTGGAGTTAATACCCGATCTTCAGGCAGTGTCCCGTCAGAACTGACACTAACGTAGACAATCTTTTCCTTTCCAGTGCGAGGAGATATTTTGACCGTCTTAGGTCATACCTTGGCCAGATTTGTCTTGCTACCCTACAGGTGCCGATTTGTGTCCCTATTGCCTAAGCTAAAGCTTGCACGTGGATAGTGGCTTCTTCGAGAATTTGTAAAGTCGTGCCTTTCCTAGCAAGTTCATCGGCTTTGCAGTTCCCCGGGATATCCCTATGCCCAGTCACCCATATGAGGTGTATATTAAACTGCTCAGCCATCTCGTTAAGAGATCTGCGCAGTCGAGGGCTATTTGCGAACTTAGGGATGTGGCCTCCAGAGAATTGATGGCAGCCTGGCTGTCCGACTAAATGACAACGCCAGTGTTGGTTACTATGTTCCGACTCAGCCACTTGGCGACTTCCCGTATTGCCATTATTCCGGCTTGATAGACACTGCAGGTATCCGGTAGTCTGTGAGCTATATCCAAATTAAGTTCTTCACAGTGTACTCCAAAGCCAACCTTTTCATCAAGCTTCGAACCATCCGTATAGAAGTGGAGATGGTTTCTATTTCCCGGTATTCTGCCATCCCATTCATCCCTGGCTGGTATCATAGTGATGTAGTTCCTCTCAAAGATGCGCACCGTTGTTATATAGACCACTCGGTCGGTTACCATAGCACTACACTTTGATATCCTCATGTGACCGTAGTTCTTGTACCTCCACATTGATAGGTAGTTTAATCTTATTGCCGCTTTGGTTGTAACTTCTCTCGCCACAACATTAATCGGCAGTATATGGATAAGGGCTTGTAGAGACTCAGGCGCTGTAGTCCTTAACGCTCCGCTTATGCACAGGCAGGCAGTTCTCTGAACCCGTGATAGCAGGTTTGTGATGGTTAGTTTGTCAGTTGCCGTCCACCATACCACAATGCCGTATAACAGTATTGGACGAACTACTGCTATATATATATCCAATGGACAATTTTAGGAGTGAGGCCCCACCGCGACCCTACAGCCTTCCTGCAGGAATATAGGGCGATGTTGGCCTTCTTTACACGTTCCAGTACGTTTAGTCTGAATGACAGTTTCCTATCCTAAATTATTCCCAAAAATTTTGCACTTTCAGAAAAGACTGATGTAGTCATTTATCCGAGGAGGAGGGTCCACATGAGGGACATTATTCGTCCTAGTAAAGAGAACCAATTCTGTCTTGTTGGGGTTAACACCCAAACCGCTGCTTCTGGCCCATTTAGCCAACATGTTCAGAGCCACCTGTAGAATATCTCGGAGGATGTTTTCGAATTGTTTGAATTAGTCTAATCAAACTAGAGTTAACCTTTAGATATGACAGTGAAGCAATTACTGCATCTGAGTGAATGTTGTTAAAAGCCCCTTCTATGTCAAGAAATGCCACCATGGTGAATTCTTTGAAATGTAGGGTAGGGTAGTCGATAGTGCTCACAAGTTCGTGCAGGGATGATTCTGTAGACTTTCCCTTATTGTAGGAATGTTGGTTCCCCGACAGGAGTTTTGTATCCAGGTTTTGCCTAATGAAATAATCTAAAAGTCTTTCCAGACTTTTCAATAGGAAAGAGGATAGGCTAATTGGTCTGAAGTCTTTTGGCCTAGTGTGCGATATCTTCCCCGCTTTGGGTATGAGTACCACTTTGGTATCCCTCCATCGATTCGGGGTGAATGAAAGCCTAATACAGCCTACATACATTTTCTGCAGCCAGGGGATAATGTACTTTAACATTTTCTGCATTTCTGCTGGAGTGATGCCATCTGGTCCAGGTGACTTGAAGGGCTCAAAGCTGTTTATAGCCCAGCTTATTTTGGATCTTATTGCCACGCCCCTTTTGTACCTCCCATACAAATGTACAATTTTGCACAAAAAGTTATTGATTCCAGTCGCGACAAATGCTTAACATTTCATGAGTTGTAAAGCTTTTACAGCACCTACTCGGAAAGACAAATGCCATAATAAATTCAAGTAAAAAAAATCCTAATTTAAGCCGAAATCGTACTTAAAAATTCAAGTATTCAAGCAGCTTACATAGAAAAAAAAAATCAAGCGATGAAAGGCTTACAATAAATATATATCGTATTACTTGAAATCATGTAAAAATTTCTTAAAAAGGAAAATTAAGCCTAATATGGCTTAAAGTAAGAAGAAAAAGGCTACTTTAATCGCTATGAGGCTGAACAATTATAGAGCGCAATAAAACTACCCTCTCAACCACTCTCGTTTAAGTGGTTGATTTTGGCTGAAGCAAAATCAAAATCAAGCGTTCAGAAGTTGCTTGGTGTAAAATCGCATACCTTGGAGATTAGTAAGATCATAGCTCATGAGGGACTTTTAAAGTACAGTAAGATTGATAATTGCTTTGGTCAATGCTACACTGACCACAGTGAGATTTGACCGAATTGACAACTTTAGATATATTGCAACTGTAAGTGGTGAGCGATATATTTTGAAAAGGCTTTAAACAATTTAAGATGCGGTTTAATGTCCGGTTTGACTTTAGGCTGCCCATCGAATTATTGTTTTCGCATCTCCTTTGAGGTCAGTATGTATAACATACATTTTTAGATTATTAGCTCTTAAATAACTTTTCAAATCTGTGAATTGAATATTATTTTTCGGCTTGAATTTGGCAGTTTAACCAAATTTTGGTCTTTTGCTCTTTGGTCTCAAATTTGGTCTTTTGCTCTTTCGAACCAAAGTGTCAAGTAAAATGCATTGTTGGAACTTCAAAAATATGTATTTATTTAAAAGACTTTACTTACTTTCCCACCAATTTTCATCCGCCAACGAGAATCGTCATATCACTTTTAAACTAACATCTCTGATGACCTTTTAAAAGATGTGAGCATTTTACATGCTATCAACTTACAGGATTTCTGTAGTTTCTTTCCCACACATTTACTATTCCTTTTCCTGGCTGTGAAAGTTATACAAGTATCTCAGTAAAGTTATACAAGTATCTCAAGAGGATTTCGAAGAAAAACAGTTTTTAAACTTTTCTATCATACGTCTTTGATGGCGACGAAGGAAGAATGTGTCCGTAAAACACTTTCAGCGACAAAGTAACAATTCCTTCCTATGAAAGTGATTTTTTTCGTTGGCAGCGGGAGAGAATTTTAATAAGAGCGCATGAATAAATTTAAAGTGCATTATGTTACTGGCACTAACGCTTGTTGAGATACCCAACACTTGTCTATTAAAGTATTCAAAAATAGTTTTATGCTAAACTCTTGCCAATAGAATATTGATATCCAAGAACTTGTAATATCAAGATTTGCTCGCAAAAATGCTAGAAAATGTATACTAGTAGTTAGTTCCAGTTATACGAGTATACATTTTCTGTTAAATATGATTTTCACGAATTTTTTGTATCGTATGATTCTCACGAATAAAGTATATTATTCGTACGCTGTCCCTTTTCCAAGGATTGTAAACAACATAAATGGAAATACTACCACTATTATAACTGAAAATAATTCCTACGAAATAACGAACGTTAATAAATTCTATAAATTGTCCAATGCTTTGGAATTTCATGCATGTGTTGTAAAACGTTTCAAATAATTTTTGATATCCTTCCATGAAACATTGGTCGGATAGTATATTCTGCACATGTGTATTTATAAATGCAGGATGATCGAGGACAGTTTCCAGTATTCCAAGAAGTAAAAATAGTTGTTCTAAATCTGAAACGATAACATTTACACTCACATCGTTCGAAACTAAATATCCATCATAACACGTTAGAAAATGTCAGATGGGTAAACCGAAAAAGGTAATATCCTCACTTTGTGATACGCAGCACAATGAGAGGTATTCCAAAAAGAGGAAATAATTCGGCCGCTTCTGCATCAGTCAACCGTTTGCAACAAAGCATGGCATGCTTGTAGAGGAGGTATTAGAGAAGCTATGTTTTAAATTTGGCCCCTATGGTATACAGGGGAGGAACTACAGAGCCACCTCGGGTGAACAAAATGTTTAAGTAAGTGTAACCTTAGTCCATTTCGTTTTATTCATAGAATCTTTAAACCCTACACCACACTGTGGTACAGGGTATTATGACTTTGTGCATTTGTTTGTAACACCTAAAAGGAGAAGAGATAGACCCATTGTTTATTATACCGATCGACTCAGAATCACTTTCTGAGTCGATTTAGCCATGTCCCTCTGTCTGTCTGTCTGTCCGTCTGTCCATGTATTCTTGTAATCAAAGTGCAGGTCGTATTTATGGTCCGATTGTGATGAAATTTTGCATAGTGCTCTGTTTTGGCCCAAAGACGATCCCTATTGAAATTGGTTAAAATCGGTTCAGATTTGTATATAGTCCGCATATTTATGTTTCACCCGATTTGACATGTAAGCGCTGTATAAACCACATTTTACATCCGATCTTTATGAAATTCGGCAGAGAGAGTTATTACATGAATAAACACTGCCAAATTCGGGGAAAATTGGTTCAGATTTAGATATAGCCCCCATATATATGTTTCTCCCGATTTAACATTTAAGCGCTGTAGAAATCGTGTTTTATATCCGATCAGTACGAACTTTAACAGAGAAAGTTTTCTTATTACATATATGAACACTGCCAAATTCGGGAAAAATCGGTTCAGATTTAAACATAGTCCCAATATATATGTTACACCCAATTTGACATGTAAGCGCTGTAGAAACCGTGTTTTATATCCGATCAGTACGAAAATCGGCAGAGAGTTTGCTTTTTACATGTATGAACACTGCCAAATTCTTATCGCAATGCCCATTTTCGCATTGGTAGGTAGGTGTAGGGTATTATATAGTCGGCCCCGCCCGACTTTCTGTCTTTCCTTACTGGTTTTTGTGTGATTTCTACCAAACGAGGTCTGCACAAGACTTTTTACACCTAAGAGTTACCTAGTATCTATCGATATATCTTTAATCGAAAATTGAACTTTTCACCTTTTCCCGACCCTGACCTAATTTTATGTAAATATCGCATCAAAATATGCACTGATTTATTTCGCATCAACTTTTCTGCATTGGTAACCGATTGGTATTAAGACAAAAACCAGTAAGGAAAGGCAGAAAGTCGGGCGGGGCCGACTATATAATACCCTACACCTCCCTAACAATAATTTGGAATAATTGGTAAATGGGTAGAAACATATTATCTAATTCTGAAACGATAATCGCTAAATTAAGCAATATTCGTTCCTAAATTGAGAAACATCTTTCTGGAAAATTTTAATGATCGGAAGTAAAATTCAACTTCTATAGCGGTTTGATACCAAATCAGGAGGAACATATACATGGAGCTTTAATATAAATCTCAACCGATCTTCCCTGAATACTCATTCATGTAAAAATTTTGTCGAATTTCGTACTGATCGGATATAAAATACAGTCTCTACAGCGCTTACATGTCAAATCGGGGGTTACATATATATGGGTGTTATATCTAAATCTAAACCGAGTTTCTCCGAATTTGGCAGTATTCCTTCATGTAGAAAGAAACCTCTTTTTGACGACTTTCGCACTGATCGGATATTAAATAACATTTTTACAGCGCTCACATGTCAAATCGGGGGTAACATATATATGGGGGCTATATCTAAATCTGAACCGATTTCTTCCAAATTTAAAACGGTTCATTCATATAATAGGAAACCTCTTTCTGACGAATTGCATACTGATCGGATATAAAATACAGTTTTTACAGCGCTTACATGTGAAATCGGGGGTAACATATATATGGGGGATATATCTAAATCCGAACCGATTTTCTCCGAATTTGGCAGTATTCCTTCAAGTAATAAGAAACCTCTTTCTGCCAAATTTTGCACTGATCGGATATAAAATACAGTATTTACAGCGCTTACATGTCAAATCGGGGGTAACATATATGTGGGGGATATATCTAAATCTGAACCGATTTTCTCCGAATTTAGCAGTATTCCTTCATGTAATAAGAAACCTCTATTTGCCGAATTTCGCTCTGATCGGATATAAAATAACATTTTTACAGCGCTTACATGTTAAATCGGGGGTAACGTATATATGGGGCTATATCTAAATCTGAACCGATTTCTTCCAAATTTAACAGTGTTCATTCATATAATAAGAAACCTCTTTCTGCCGAATTTCATACAGATCGGGTATAAAATAAAGTTTTTACAGCGCTTACATGTCAAATCGGGGCTAACATATATATTGGGGCTATATCTAAATCTGAACCCATTTTAACCAAATTCAATAGGGATCGTCCTTGGGCCAAAAAAAAGATATGTGTAAAGTTTCGTCGAGATCGGACCATAATTGCGACCTGTACTTTGATTACAAGAATACATGCACAGACGGACAGACGGACAGACAGACAGACAGACGGACATAGCTAAATCAACTCAGAAAGTGATTCTAAGTCGATCGGTATAATAAACGATGGGTCTATTTCTTCTTCTTTTGGGTGTTACAAACAAATGCACAAAGTTATAATACCCTGTACCACAGTGTGGTGTAGGGTATAAAAATAAAACTGAAATTCGAAAAATTTAACAAAAATTTCCAAATCTTTTTTAAATAATATATATTTGGAGAAATTCCTAAACAATAATTTTATTTGTATTCAAACACATATTTTATTTGGGAAATTTAGTTTGCCAATATTATATGTTGTAACATATTAATTTACTAGTTCCAAATATATTTTATAGGTTTTCAAATAAAAGTTATTTGTTTGAAATACATAATATTTAAAAATGTTTGCTGCAAACATATTTTCATTCGTTTCAAACATATCAAAAAGGCAATTTTACCCCGTGTACATATACAATTTGTAAAGGTTTTCATAATCTATCTTTGCGATTGTGGAATATGTGATGAAGTTTTGAAATTTTCGTAAAAAAAAATTCTGATTTGGAGAAGCTTCTCAACGCTATTTATAACCAGTAAGGAAAGGCAGAAAGTCGGGCGGGGCCGACTATATAATACCCTACACCTCCCTAACAATGCGATAAAGGTCATTGCGATAATAATTTGGAATAATTGAAAATCGGCAGCAACATATTATCTAATTCTGAGCCGATAATCGCTAAATTAAACAATATTTTTTCCTAAATTGAGAAACATCTCTCCGGAAAATATTAATGATCGGAAGTAAAGTACAACTTCTGTAGCGCTTTGATACCAAATCAGGAGGAACATATATATGGAGGTTATATATAAATCTGAACCGATTTTTCCTGAATACTCATTCATGTAAAAATACCTCTTTCTGTAGAATTTCGTACTGATCGGATGTCAAATCGGTGGTAACATATATATGGGGGCTATATCTAAATCTAAACCGATTTTCTCCGAATTTGGCAGTATTCCTTCGAGTAATAAGAAACCTCTTTCTGCCGAATTTCGCACTGATCGGATATAAAATACAGTTTCTACAGCATTTACATGTCAAATCGGGAGTAACATATATATGGGGGCTATATCTAAATCTGAACCGATTTCCCACAAATTTTGCAGTGTTAATTCATGTAATGAGAAACCTCTTCTGACAATTTTTTTACTGATCGGATTTAAAATACAGTTATACAGCGCTTACATGTCAAATCGGGGGTAACATATATATGTGGGCTATATCTAAATCTCAACCGATTTCCCTCAAATTTGGTAGTAATAATTCATGTAATAAGAAACCTCTTTCTGCCGAATTTCGTACTGATCGGATTAAAAATACACTTTTTACAGCGCTTACATGTAAAATCGGGGGTAACATATATATGGGGGCTATATCTAAATCTGAGCCGATTTTCTCCGTATTTGGCAGTATTCCTTCATGTAATAAGAGACCTCTTTCTGCTGAATTGCATACTGATCGGATATAAAATAAAGTTTTTACAGCGCTTACATGCCAAATCGGGGCTAACATATATATGGGGGCTATATCCAAATCTGAACCGATTTTAACCAAATTTAATAGTGTTCATTCATATAATAAGAAACCTCTTTCTGCCGAATTTCATACTGATCGGATATAAAATAAAGTTTTTACAGCGCTTATATGTCAAATCGGGGCTAACATATATATGGGGGCTATATCTAAATCTGAAGCGATTTTAACCAAATTTAATAGCGATCGTCCTTGGGCCAAAAAAAAGATATGTGTAAAGTTTCGTCGAGATCGGACCATAACTGCGACCTGTACTTTGATTACAAGAATACATGCACAGACAGACGGACAGACGGACAGACGGACAGACGGACAGACAGACAGACGGACATAGCTAAATCAACTCAGAAAGTGATTCTAAGTCGATCGGTATAATAAACGATGGGTCTATTTCTTCTCCTTTTGGGTGTTACAAACAAATGCACAAAGTTATAATACCCTGTACCACAGTGTGGTGTAGGGTATAAAAATTGTTGATCCATTGTTGAAACATTCGTCATGAAGCCATGGGAGAAAATATGTCTTGCTTTTGAAATTTGTGTAAAAAATGTTGTATATTAGAGAAGCTTCCCAACAATATCAGTTAATATTTTTGGCCAGTTCTTTCTTCACGGATATTCTGAAGAAAGTATTCTTTAAGATGGATATAATTATGTTAGGCTTATGCTACTATACATAATTTCTTCTATAACTCTAAAATACGACACATACTTTTTCCCGAAAATCAGGAAAAAACCTTTTTTAAATAATAACTTCAGTTCATATTTTGCCGTGATTGCCAAACTCTTCTCAATAAAAGGAAAATGATCTCACAAACAAATGGCCACAGAAACCAACAATTTTCAATTACAGGTATGCCAAGTCAGTCATATGGAAATGCGACATATGCCGGTACTTTGAAAGGTCCTTTAAATGGTAATACTTTGTTAGAGAAGATCGAATCTATGCTGGCCAAACAAATAGAATTAAACAACACATTAATAAATATGATGTCAATGACGATGACGAAATTATGCAATTAGATATTAGAATTGCTCAATGGAATGCTAAAGGATTTCAAATCATAAAAACGAAGTTGAAATATTTCTTCAAAATAACTTCATCGACATACTTTTGATTTCCGAAACACATTTCACAAATAAATCCTTTTTCAAAATCCAAAATTACGATACTGTTATCTCTGTACCACTGGACCACTCTGACAACAAAGCTCATGCAGCTTTGTTGGTTAAATCAAAAATCAAGTATGAAGTCGTCGAACCGTTCTCTGAGCCATACTTACAAGCTGCAGGGATAAAAATATGTATATTGTGAAAATTCTACCATCTCCATTGTTTCTATCTATTGCCCGCCTCGATACAACATAAAATGTGAACAGTATAACAATTTCTTCAAAAAATTTGGTAATAAATTTATTATTGCCGGCGATTACAATGCAAAACATCCATGGTCGGGATCTAGACTACAAAATCCAAAAGGAAAAGAGATGTACAAGTGCATTACGAAAAATAAATATAAAGCTCTGTCTACAGGATGCCCGACTTACTGGCCCAGTGATCCATGTAAAATACCAGATTTATTAGATTTTGCAATTTATAATGGTATTTCTCAATCTCTGTTGGGTATATCAGGTTCTAATGACCTAGGTGCCGATCACAGCCCCATTATAATAACATTCAGTGTTAATTGTCGAAGACTCACGCAAAAGAAAAAAATCGCAAGTAAAAGAACTAACAAAGAATCTTTTGACTCATATATAAATTCAAATATTATTATTAGGAATTCCACTTAAAAATTGAGCCGATTTAGACGACGCTCTAGAAACTCTATCAAAAGTTATTCACGAAGCTGCGTACATATCTACACCTCAACATGATGAAAGAAATAACTCTCTGGTTCAGATGTCTGCAGAAATAAGGGAACTTATTAAAGAAAAGAGAAAATTGCGAAAAATTTGGAAGAGAACTAGACAGAACCAATTTTAATCGAGTTTCAAATATTCTTAAAAAATCATGCAAGAAAAGAAAGCAGATTCCACAGGAATATTCTTGAATAGTTTAAGTCCCACAAAAAATGATGAACACAGTCTCTGGAAAGCTACCAAGTATATTTCGCGACCAAAGAAGAGAAACGTACCCATTAAAGACACGAACGGAGCGTGGTGAAGATCAGCTGAAGCCAAAGTGGCAGCATTTGAAGATCATTTGGAAGAGACCTTTACTCCCTTTTCCTTCTCTAATGAAGTTGAAAATGCGGAAATAGCAGACTTTCTTGACGTACCATGTCAAATGTATCGTCTCATAAAAACTTTCAATTTTCGAGAAGTAAAACAAGAAATTTCGAAACTTAAAAAATACTAAAGCTCCAGGATACGACAATATTGACTCTGGATTAATTAAATTTCTTCCAAAACAAGTAAGAAAGTTTCAGTCGGGTAAACCGACTAAGGTATACCCTCACTTTGTGAGTAATGTAATATTGAATATTACTCGAATTATTCTGTCAATTTGTGTGGGAGGTACCAGAAGGGGTTTATCAAATACACCTTTTTTTTGCTGAACATTAGATACTTTAAATTCATTGCACTGTGCCGACTTATAAGCATTTATGTGCACTGGTATAAACGTTATGAGACATTAAATTGTGGTATGATTTAGGCATTTTGTGTGGGAGGTACAAAGAGGGGCGTGGCAATAACGCCAATTTTTCACAGGGCTATAGACACTATAAAAACATTACACTGTACAAAATTTCAAGTATTTTTATACACTGGTTTTAATGTTATAAGCTGTTAACTGTTGGTGCAAAAAGGTACCTTTGTGTGGGAGGTACCAAAAGGGGCGTGACAACAACAGCCATTTTTCCCTGGACTGTAGGCAATATAAAAGCATAATACTGTACAACATTTCAAGTATTTTTATACACTGTTATTAATGTTATAAGCTGTTAACTTTTGGTGCAAAATGGTGCATTTGTGTGGGAGGTACCAAAAGGGACGTGGCGACTTCGCCCATTTTTCTCGAGTTGATAGCGACTAATAAGCTAATACTATGTGTGGAATTTCAAAAGATTTGAATAAGTAGTATAGCAGTTATTAAAGAATCAATATTTCACAACATTTTAACCCTTTGTGTGGGAGGTACTAGAAGGAGTGGACCAATATGGCCCATCTTCGAACATAGCCGGAGATAGAAAAAACTATTACCACATACCAAATTTGAGGTCAATCGGTTACTCCTTTCGAGAGTTATCGTGCGCACCAGCCAGCAGACAGACAGACAGACAGACAGACAGACAGACAGACAGACAGACAGACGGACGGACATTGCTCATTCGACTTAAAATGACCCAAAACGGATTTCCTCCGAACATACTTGGGGTCTTAGGTCACTCCTTCGACGTGTTACACTTTTTTCCGTAGCAAATGATATATACCCTCGTCACACTAAAGTGAGGGTATAAAAAGGGATCGTATTTTTAACAACAATATTCAATTCTGTTTTACGAATAAGCCATTATCCGTCGCAATGGAAATTTGCAAAGATTATAATGATACCAAAACCAAACAAACCAGAAAATATTGTCACGTCATACAGACCAATAAGTGTGCTGCCACTTTTCTCAAAATTATTTGAGAAACTTTTAAAAAATAGATTAACAACAATTCTTGATAGTCTCAAAATTATTCCGTTTGGTTTCCGAAATCAACATGATACTCCAGAACAATGTCATCGCATTGTAAATGTTATAAGAGATTCCCTTGAGAAGAAACATTATTGTTCAGCCGTGTTTTTAGATGTCAAACAAGCATTTGATAGAGTCTGGCACTTGGGGCTACTTTTTAAGTTGAAAAAGTTATTACCAACTCCTTTTTATCTACTTTTTAAATCATACCTTAATGAAGGACAGTTTTTTATAAATATAGAAGATGTCAACTCAGAGTTTGGCTCAATGAAATCTGGAGCTCCACAAGGATGCGCTTTGGGACCGATCTTGTATACCATTTTCACATCTGATATGTCATCTAATAATGACGTAACAATTGCTACTTATGCCGATGATACCGCAATCCTAGCCTGCAATGAATCGCACACAATGGCCTTTGCTCTTGTTCAAAGTGAGCTTAATTTGGTGTAACAGGTGGAATTGGTGTAACAGGTAGAACATAAAAGTGAATACTGATAAATCGGCTCATGTTACTTTCACGTTAAGAAAGGAAGACTGCCCGGATGTGTTTCTACATGGAAATAATATTCCGAAATCAAATACTGTGAAATATTTAGGAATTCACCTTGGCAGAAGGTTAACATGGAAAAATCATGTAATAAAGTTTAAAAAAATGTACTGGCTATTGGGACCAAAATCTCAACTTTCATTGGAAAATAAGATTATTTTGTATAAACAGTTTTGAAACCAGTATGGACGTATGGGATCCAAATTTGGGGAACAACTAGTAATTCAAACATCAAGATTCTTCAGAGATATCAATCAATAACCTTAAGATTACTAGTCAATGCTCCATGGTTCGTAAACAACAACAACATTCACAAGGACCTTGGTATTGCCTTAGTCAAAGACGAAATTTCTCGATTCAGTTCTAGATATTTAAACCGACTCAGTAACCATTGTAATGTACTGGCCATATCCCTGCTAGATGACAGTGAAGAAGTACGAAGATTGAAAAGGCCACATATACTCGATTTACCATTTAATCACTAAACTTAATAATTTGAAATCAATTTTGTAGTTTATCAAATATTTAAAATATTTTATAGTTAAGTTTGCTGGAACTTTTCATTCTGTCATTTATCAATAGTTATAAGATTTGCTTATTGTTTTATTAAAAAATAGATTGCAAATAAAGAGTACAATAAAAAAAATAATAATAACTTCTTGTCTTATTGGGTGTATCGGATTGAATGTATGCCTATTCATAAAAGTTGATGTGAAAGAAATCGTTGTATATTCTGCTCCAATATTCACAAAACACTAGGACAACGTCGGGAAAAATTAAAATTTTCAATTGTAGATATCTGGGTAACTCTACGACATAACTCTTAGGTGTAAAAAGTTGGTAGAATATGCACAAAAAATAGTAATTTTTTGGCAAGGAATCTTTGTGGAGAATACATCATTATATTTGGAGGGGAAATTTCAGGGTTAAAGGGATGAGCAGCGGCGTCGGGAGTTTTGGAAGGAATACTTCTCGAAGTATCTTCTTTAGTTTCTTCTTTGGCATAGAATATCTTTTACGAATCCTGCTATACTAAAATTGTGTCTGAAGGTTCTAAGCTTTTTGTTTACCCAGCAAACTTTTTGGTTACATCGCGATGTCACAGAAAGAAACTGCTAATGCCATTCGATTTAGCGGTGCCGAAATTATGCTGAATAAGTTGTTTTGGTCGAGGATACATTTTTAAAGTGCTTTTTGCACACACAGTGTTATTCACAAATGAATTTAAGTTTCCTGGCAGAAGCATAGATCTGACAAATAGGACACTCGTATTAGTGATATCTGCAGAACTTCAGTTGTTAAGACTACTTTTGACTCTGTTGGTATTTGTAACGAAAACTCTAACCTATTTGTCCTTTGGATTACGAAAAATATTAAAATTCCGCCATCAATAAAATCATATAATTTTTGTATTTTTTTTTAACAACCACAAGACGAACTTTTCGTTCATTGTCATTTTGTCGACATGTCTTCTCGTTTGTTCCAGGTAATACCCCGGGCCACTAAATTCCCACAGCGTCGTTATGGTGGAAGTTTGCGGTGTACAACGAACCCCCACCGTCAAAGTTTGGAGAGCGATGGACGAGATGGCTGCTCGGCGGGCGTCGGTATGTCCTCAACTGGGGGACACAATGTGGGTCGTTCGAACTCCTTCAGATTTAATAGACCACGAAATGCATTTACCTCTGCGTCCAGCTCCGGCTTGAATAGTCTAGGTGTAGGGGTCGCAGCAGAGCAGCGACTGGGAGGTATTGGTGGTGCAGGCAGCGCAAGCATCACAACCACTTCCAAACTGGGCGGAGGCAGTAGCGCCAATATCTTGTGTAAACACATCAAGTATTGTTGTCTGCATCAGCAGCAACATCATCAGCAACAACAGCAGCAGCAGCAGCAGCAGCAACAGAAGAATCTGCCCCCACCCCATACGAGCAGTTGTATGCATCATCCGCACCAGCAGCAACACCATCAGCCTTCTATACATTATACACAACAACAGAAATCATATCAGCAACATGACTACACCAACAATGCGGCCAACTGTGGGACAAGTGGTGTGGGTATGCAGCATGCCATCTCATCGACCCGCTTGGGTCCCGATGGCGAGGACAACAGCAGTTGTGGTCCTCTCAATAATGGTGTCTCCAATTGTTTGGGTAATGGACAGCAGCAGCAGTCGGGCAAACAGCAGCAGCAGCACCAACAACAACCACAGAAACGTCATTCAATTATTCTGGAACGTGCTTTCGACTTTGGTAAGTAGACTACTAGTATCCTCGCCGGGCTCACATGTTGTTATTGATTTAAGTATTACACACACACACACACAAACACTCACGCACACTTATGTGAAGGATTTGGTTCGATGTAAAGATCCTCTGGGTTGTGTGAGTCATGTGTGAGCCATGTGTGGACATAAGTGGCAAGTGGAGGTTTTATCCTGAGAAACAATGCAATTTCTATTTGATTAAACGAACATGTTCCTATTAATGAAAAGTTGAGAGCAAGTGTGGACTAAATGATATAGACCACAAATAAGGTCAGGTCTGTGAAAAAAGCCAAATAAACCAGGCATCAAATTACGTGTTAGATATTTAAATTGAAATGTATATTCCCACAAAATTTCGTATGAATTTGTCAATTAACACTTAAGAAAATTTCAGTCGAATAAACTGACTATGGCATACCCATGTTTTTTGAATAACACTGGACAATATTTTTCAGCTCATTGATTTGGGACTCAATTCTGAGAATTGGACGTAAAAGTAGCCCCTAAAAAAAGAAGAACTTCTGCATCATTCGTTTAGTCAAGTTGGCTGAATTAATAATTTAATGGCCATACGAATTTTGTGTGCTTAATGTTTGTTTGCTTTTCTATATTTGAAAACGGTTATATCTCGGTATACCGTAAGGAATATATATTTTGTGTCTGAAGCAAAGTTGTAGATATTGAATGGGAGAAAAAATGCGGAAAAAACCTACGCGAAAAAAGTGCATCCAGTGCCTTGAAAATCGCAAAAATGTAAATATTTTAAAATGTTTCCCCCATTTTTCTTATGCTGAATAACTGGGTTTCCCCCATTTTTCTCCTTTTTTGCTGCATAACTGGGTTACAATTCCAGAAATATGCTGTTTTTTTGGATGTGCCTATTTACAATACCGCAGGGACGTTTCGTCGATGTTCTATACGAAATGGTGTAATGAAAATGCAGAACATACACGCTGAAAAAAATCGCTTCTGTAGTATATTGTCCCAAACATATACGGCTTGCAACATATATATGTTTAGGGTACACTCTAAACACATAATTTTTAGCACACACAAAAATTATATATTCGGGCAGATGTTGTTCTGCACAAATTTTTGTTTACATCTCAATATGTTTTTATTTGGGACTATTATTTCCGAAACAAATATTTATTTGCATTTAAGTATTCAGAAAATACCTAAATTGTGTTAAAGTATTCAGTAATTCAATGTTACATTTTTAAAAATGTTTAATGTTCGTAAAATAATAAATAATAATAATTGAAATCGTATAATATTGGATCAATATAAATTACTTGGACTATTGACAACTAATGATGACTTGGAATACACAGAAATTTTAAATTATTGATTTAAAGCAGAAGTTAATGCTGCATATGGTATCATAACTGGGAGGTACAATTAGAAGGGAGGGAAAATTAAAACTGAAATTCGAAAAAGTCAACAAAAGTGTTGGGTTTTTTTTAAATAAAATATATTTAGAAAAATTCCTAAACAATAATATATTTTGTAAATAAACACATATTTTATTTGAGAAATTTACTTTGCAAACATATTTTGTTGTTATATATTGATATATGCGTTCCAAATATATTTTTATTGATTTTCAAATAAAATCTATTTGCTAAGTAATATATAATATTTAAAAATTTGTGTTCCAAATATATTTTCTTTCGGTTCAAACATATCAAAATAGGCGATTTTGCACCGTATAAAAATGCAGGTGCATAAACGCTCATAAATGTGCATGGACGCTGAATTGCTCTTTTTGTTCTTTCATGATAGAAGTGTACTTTTTTATTGACGTGTGTTTTTCCTGAAATCAATGAGTTTTCTACAGAAATTCCACCCACATTTATGAGTCATAATTTTGTGGAAAGTTTTAAAAAATTTTAAACGTACTCGTGCGTGTACTATATCATAAATAATAATAAGTTCTGTCAGTAAAATATTAAAAAACACGTAGTATATACAGGTGTTCATTGATCGATTTTTGTCATTCAACAAGTGCCAACGAACGCGAAAAGGGCAGCTTTTAAAATTTAAATTATAATTTAGAGTGAAAAACGTCAACTTCAACGAGGATGAATATTGACAATAATTAACCAGTAAGGAAAGGCTAAAGTCGGGCGGGGCCGACTATATAATACCCTACACCACTCTCGTAATATTGAATAACTCTGATATGTATAAATTGTTTACATAAATTTACTTTTGGGACATTTTATACTTAAATAATACCCTGTGCCACAGTGTGGTGTAGGGTATAAAAACGATTGGATCTAAAGAGCCAAATCGGATGAAACATATATATGGGAGCTATAGCTAAATCTTTACCGATTTTCTTCAAATTCGGCAATGTTGGTTCATGGATCAAGAAACTCTACAATTCTAAATTTCAAAACGATTGGATGTAAAATACAGCTTTTATAGGACTAAAGGGCCAAATCGGACGAAACATATATAGGGGAGCTATAGCTAAATCTTAACCGATTTTCTTCAAATTCGGTAGAGTTGGTTCATGGATCATGAAACTCTACCATTCTATATTTCAAAATGATTGGATGTAAAATACAGCTTCTTCAGGACTAAAGAGCAAAATCGGACGAAACATATATATGGGAGCTATAGCTAAATCTTAACCGATTTTCTTCAAATTCGGCAATGTTGGTTAATGGATCAAGAAACTCTACCATTCTAAATTTCAAAACGATTGGATGTAAAATACAGCTTTTATAGGACTAAAGGGCCAAATCGGACGAAACATATATATGGGAGCTATAGCTAAATCTTAACCGATTTTCTTCAAATTCGGTAGTGTTGGTTCATTGGTCAAGAAACTCTACCATTCCAAATTTCAAAATGATTGGATGTAAAATACAGCTTCTACAGGACTAAAGAGCAAAATCGGACGAAACATATATATGGGAGCTATAGCTAAATCTTAACAGATTTTCTTCAAATTCGGCAATGTTGGTTCATGGATCAAGAAACTCTACCATTCTAAATTTCAAAACGATCGGATGTAAAATACAGCTTCTATAGGACTAAAGGGCCAAATCGGACGAAACATATATATGGGAGCTATAGCTAAATCTTAACCGATTTTCTTCAAATTCGGCAATGTTGGTTCGTGGATCAAGAAACTCTACCATTCTAAATTTCAAAACGATTGGATGTAAAATACAGCTTCTATAGGACTAAAGGGCCAAATCGGACGAAACATATATATGGGAGCTATATCTAAATCTGAAACGATTTTCTTCAAATTCGGCAATGTTGGTTCATGGATCAAGAAACTCTACCATTCTAAATTTCAAAACGATCGGATGTAAAATACAGCTTCTATAGGACTAAAGGGCCAAATCGGACGAAACATATATATGGGAGCTATAGCTAAATCTTAACCGATTTTCTTCAAATTCGGCAATGTTGGTTCATGGATCAAGAAACTCTACCATTCTAAATTTCAAAACGATTTGATGTAAAATACAGCTTCTATAGGACTAAATGGCCAAATCGGACGAAAGATATATATGGGAGCTATATCTAAATCTGAACCGATTTCAACCAAATTCAATAGCGATCTTAACAGCCGCGAAATGCTCTAAACTGCAAAATTTCAGAGCGATCGGAGTGAAATTGCGACCTGTAGTCGACGAACAACTTTACATGAACGGACGGACGGACGGACGGACGGACGGACATGCTTAAATCGACTCAGCTAGTGATTCTGAGTCGATCGGTATACTTTAAGGTGGGTCTAGCTGTGTTATTTTCAGGTGTTACAAACATCTGCCATGAAACAAACTTATAATACCCTGTACCACAGTGTGGTGTAGGGTATAAAAATGTGTTAAATTTTGTTTCCATGCATATATGGGCAAATATCAAAATTTTTTAACACAGGGGTAATGTATGTTGTTTTACCCTTTTCTCGCTTTGTGTACAGATTTCGGTGCATAAGTTGGTGGAATTAGATAAACCACAAACATAAAAGTTTTTTCCCAAAAAATCTTGTTATTATCTAAAAAACTTTAGAAGTTATTAGCACATACATTTCAAAATTGTGAAAAAGTCCTAGAAATTTTCATATCTGTATCCATTCTTTTATAAGTTGTGGCCAAACTATTTGTTCTGAAGTTACTGGTCAGTTACAAAAAACACGAGGGACACATGGAGGAAGAATTATTTGTAAGCATTGTTCATGTGAGATCTTTCCGCAAAAAATTATAACTCATAACTTTTTGAAATGCAATTTCAAGTGTTTTTTTGTTTTTTGACCGCGGTCAGCGCGGCCCGCGATTTAATGAAATAACACTAAAGAAGCGGTTATAGCGGCTTGAAATACCTGTAAATCTATATAGGTGTCGTTCATGTGCTCTTAATGGAACCACCGCTATAGCTTCCCAAAACTTTGTTAAACTTGCGTAAATTTTTTTTTAATAGTGTATTTCGCGGAGCACATCGACAGTTATGTATGTATAGGTTGAATTAATTATCCCAGATGGCTTTTGACCTGGTGAATCCAAAAATTAGAGGGCCGTAACAAATCGTAACAAATAATGAATCGCTGAAATTTTATTCACTTTTTTCAATTTTTGCAAAAATTGCAAATTTTGTCCATGGCATTTTTAATAGTATAAACGTCTGAAATTCATTTCTATGTTCTTCGGGCGTACTTCTGTGGTGCACTTAACAATCATGGATACATATTTGAAGATTGAAGTCTTGTACGCGAAGAACGTGACACTTTTGTCTCAGCAATGATCGTCAAGGCACACCCAGTGCGGGGAACAGATATGGCGAAAGTGTACATGAAATAAAAGGAGTTTTAACGCTCTATTCCGAAATCGGAGGGCCGCCATTTTATTTTGATGATTGTGCAAACTATGCACATTGCAAAAATTATATTTCCACAAAAATAATGTTTGTATGAAAATTGTACCTGGTCGATTTTTGGATTTTTTGGATTCGCTATATTTACCCGAATAATAAAGATACGGTGAATATTTTGTCATAGGCTGATAGAAATGCTAATGTTCTATGATTGTAATTTTAGTTTTCCGAATTCCGCTGAAAATAGCATTTTATAATTTTTTTTTTTTAATTTATATTTGGAACCGCCATAACTTTCAGGGCCTTTGATGAAATTTATTCACAACAACGGTTTTGGCATGTTTATGTTTTTATCTTCGTCTGTTGTAAAAGCCGTTGATGTGCTTGCCAAAAAAATCTTGAAAAAAACTTTACTTCGAAATTAAAAAATTTTGATATTTGCCCATATAACAAAGAACAAGTAATAAAGTTCAGTCTTGCAAACCGACTTATGAATCCCCTCACCTTGAGTCCCAAAAATATTCGTAATTTTTTTTTCTAATTAAATGATTATCAATTTAAATTGCATTTAATAACTTTAAAGTATGTACTGGTATACAAGTCAAAAGCTGTTTGATACAAAATGGACCATATCTGTGGAAGGTACTAAAAGGGGCGGGCCAATAACGCCCACTTTTCTGTGGACTCTAGGTACTATAAAAGCATTACCTTGTACACAATTTCAAGTATTTATAAGCACTGGTATTAATGTTATAAGCTGTTTACTATTGGTGTAAAATGGTCCATTTGTTTGGGAGGTACCAAAAGCGGCTTGTCAATTACGACCACTTTTCTCTAGACTCTAGGTACTATAAAAGCATTACACTGTACGAAATTTGAAGTATTTGTATGCACTGGTATTAAAGATAATAGCTGTTAACTTTTGGTACAAAAAGGTCCATTTGTGTGGGATGTACAAAAAGGGGGACTCAAGGTACTTTAAAAGCATTACACTGCAAAAAATTTCACGTATTTGCACGAACTTATATTAAAGCTATAATCAGTTAAGTTTTGGTGCGAAATGGTCCGTTAAAATGGGGCGTGGCAACTTCGCCCATTTTTCTTGAGGTGTTAGCGACTAATAAACAATACTATGTGTGGAATTTCAGAAGATTCAAGCAAGTAGTATATAAGATGTTAAAGAATCAATATTTCACTAAAAGTTAACCCTTTGTTTGGGAGGTACTAGAAGGATTGGACCAATATGGCCCATCTTCGAACTTAGCCAGAGATAGAGAAAAATATTTCTGCACACCAAATTTGAAGTCAATCGGTTACCCCTTTCGTACTGATCGGATATAAAACACGATTTCTACAGCGCTTAAATGTTAAATCGGGTGAAACATATATATGGGGGCTATATCTAAATCTGAACAGATTTTCCCCGAATTTGGCAGTGTTTATTAATGTAATAAGAAAACTCTCCCTTCCAAATTTCGTACTGATCTGATTTACAATACAGTCCCTACAGCGCTTACATATCAAATCGGGTGAAACATATATATGGGGGCTATATCTAAATCTGAACGGATTTTCTCCGAATTTGGTAGTGTTCATTCACGTAATAATAAAACTCTCTCTGCCGAATTTCATAAAGATCGGATGTAAAATGTGGTAACTACAGTGCTTACATATCAAATCGGGTGAAACATATATATGGGGACTATATCCAAATCAGAACCGATTTTAACCAATTTCAATAGGGATCATCCTTGGGCAAAAAAAGAGCACTATGCTAAATATCATGACAATCGGACCATAAATATGACCTGCACTTTGATTACAAGAATACGTGGACAGACGGACATGGCTAAATCGACTCAGAAAGTGATTCTGAGTCGATCGGTATTAGAAACAATGGGTCTATCTCTTCTCCTTTTAGGTGTTACAAACAAATGCACAAAGTCATAATACCCTGTACCACAGTGTGGTGTAGGGTATAAACAGCATATTTGTGGATTTGTAATCCAGCTGTTGAGCAAAAAAAGTGAAATATGGGGGAAAAATGGTAAAAAATTTACATTAATCGATTTTTAAGACACTGGATGTACTTTTTATACCCTACACCACACTGTGGTACAGGGTATTATAAGTTTGTTTCACGGCAGATGTTTGTAACACCTGGAAATAACACAGCTAGACCCTCCTTAAAGTATACCGATCGACTCAGAAGTCGATTTAAGCATGTCTGTCCGTCTGTCCGTCCGTCCTTCCGTCATCCGTCTGTCCATGTAAAGTTGTTCGTCGACTACAGGTCGCAATTTCACTCCGATCGTTCTGAAGAGTATTTCGCAGCTCTTAAGATCACTATTGAATTTAGTTGAAATCGGTTTAGATTTAGATATAGCTCCCATATATATCTGTCGTCCGATTTGGCCCTTTAGTCCTATAGAAGCTGTATTTTACATCCAATCGTTTTAAAATCTAGAATGGTAGAGTTTCTTGATCCATGAACCAACATTGCCGAATTTGCAGAAAATCGGTTAAGATTTAGCTATAGCTCCCATATATATGTTTCGTCCGATTTGGCCCTTTAGTTCTATAGAAGCTGTATTTTACATCCAATCGTTTTGAAATTTAGAATGGTAGAGTTTCTTGATCCATGAACCAATACTACCGAATTTGAAGAAAATCGGTTAAGATTTAGCTATAGCTCCCATATATATGTTTCGTCCGATTTGGCCCTTTAGTTCTATAGAAGCTGTATTTTACATCCAATCGTTTTGAAATTTAGAATGGTAGAGTTTCATGATCCATGAACCAACATTGCCGAATTTGCAGAAAATCGGTTAAGATTTAGCTATAGCTCCCATATATATGTTTCGTCCGATTTGGCCCTTTAGTTCTATAGAAGCTGTATTTTACATCCAATCGTTTTGAAATTTAGAATGGTAGAGTTTCTTGATCCATGAACCAACATTGCCGAATTTGAAGAAAATCGGTTAAGATTTAGCTATAGCTCCCATATATATGTTTCGTCCGATTTGGCCCTTTAGTTCTATAGAAGCTACATTTTACATCCAATCGTTTTGAAATTTAGAATGGTAGAGTTTCTTGATTCACAAACCAACATTGCCGAATTTGAAGAAAATCGGTAAAGATTTAGCTATAGCTCCCATATATATGTTTCATCCGATTTGGCTCTTTAGATCCAATCGTTTTTATACCCTACACCACACTGTGGTACAGGGTATTATTTAAGTATAAAATGTCCCAAAAGTAAATTTATGTAAACAATTTATACATGAATTACAAAATTTATATATCAGAGTTATTCATTATTACGAGAGTGGTGTAGGGTATTATATAGTCGGCACCGCCCGACTTTAGCCTTTCCTTACTGGTTTAGATTTTACATCAATTTCCCATTTCCGCCCATAGTGCGCCGAGCGCTGTGCTTCACTATTTTATCTAGTTGGTTTGATGCGCCTGCAAGCTTAGTTTACTGCTGCGAGTCTTTACTCTGTTAAAATCTGTTTTTGCCTGTTTTCGTAGTTCGATCATATGCAGTGTTTTATCGACGATCCATTGCTTTCGTCTGCGTTCTTTATAACCAAGAATGTCGATGGCCGGTCCCATAAACACTTTTTTAACACTTTCCCATATAAAGGGTCCGCCATCTAACGTGTTTTTTTCAACTGGTGCTTTTTTCGTGAATGGTAACACTTAGCTCATGTCTGATTTGACAGATAATTAGTTTTATCCTTCCGCTGAACGAATATGTGTATATTGCGAATATTGCGACATTATTTTGGAAATCAATGTGTGCGAAAATTGCGTACGGATTTTGCAAGAAGAGAAGCACCGTCAGCTCCGTATGTTCGTTATCTTCTGAAAAAAGTGAAAGAAACTGGCATCCTCATCGATAAACAAAAGCGTGAAAAGCCAAAAACAGTGCGTACACCCGAGAATATTGCTGCTGTGGCAGAAAGTGTGCGTGAAGCGCCATCAACATCAATTCACAGTCGTTCTCAACAATTGACCATTTCGGAGACATCATTGAGACGAATTTTGCATAAAGACTTTGGTATGACGCCATAAGTCCAATTGGTTCAGGAGTTGAAGCCAACTGACCATCCAATGCGTTTTCAGCAGTTTTTTTATGGCATTTTCAAAAAAAAGGTATTTGGCGGACCCTTAATTTAGATGGGTTTCTTTCTCCTCATTACCGTTTTAAAGTATCAGTATTAGAGTTGTTTAATTTTCGCGCGTTTTGTGCTAACCAATAAGTAAGGCAGATTGACGGAAGGACAGACATAGTATAGAGTCCATGCAGATACGACATTCCTTCCATGTGTTCAACTTTTTTGCCAGTTTTGTCAGTCGAGTTCTATATAATCCGCTCCCTGTGAATTGAGGGAAGTCTTCATAGTTTAGTTTTTCAATTCCATCTATTAGACCAATTTTGTTCTCAACGCCTTGTGTGTTTCGAAAGCAACTGCAAGAATACCACTGTGTGATAAGAACAAATATTAGTTCAGTTTTTTGTTGTTTGGAAAATTGCATCATCAATACAATGAGTTCATCATTTCCCAATAAGGGATTTCATATTACATAGAAACATAGTACATTAAGCTAAATTAGTTTTTTGGAAAGGAAAATATATTTTGCAGATTATACAAAGACACTAGTATCTGTATAACAATTTGGGATTCCTTGAAGTGAATTGTGATGTAGTTGTGATTTGAGAGTCATTGCAAATTTGATGAAAGCAATTATCCGTTGGATCTTAAGGAATTATCCGTTAGATCTTTAAGTTCTCTCAATTACAATGTTTTAAAGAAATTTTGCAAATACAGGCATACTTTCCGCCAGTCGAATCGATGGGTCTATAACATATTGGATTTTGAAAAAAATTATTTGATTTTTTGGCCAAAACCACAAATTGAATGTTGCGGTTATAGAGGTAGATCACAGTGGTCGACTCTAGTATAGAGGAAGACCAAAGTCGACCACTATACTAGAGAATCAATATTTCACTAAATGTTAACCCTTTGTGAGTGAGGTAGTAGAAGGAGTGGACTAATGTGGTCCATTTTCAAACTTAGACTGAGACAGAGAGAAGTATTGTCGCATACCAAATTTTAAGTCAATCCGTCACTCCTTTCGAAAGTTATCGTGCGCTCCAGCAGACAGACTGACAGACAAACAGATAGACGGACATTGCTCAAATGACTTAAAATGGCCAAAACGGATATTCGCCGAAAATTCTTGGGTCTTAGGTCACTTTTTCAATGTGTAACACTTTTTGTTCGTAGCAAATTATATATACCCTCGTCACACTTCAGTACGGGTACAAAATATTATTTTCTTTAGATTATAATTGTTGTATTTAAAATATACAACTATTTAAGTTGAAGTTATTGCCCAGGATAGCTATGACCACCCCATTATAATGACATTTTACTGTGGATCCATGTTGTCACATCTTCAAACTGTCCCTTAAAATTTAAATATTGTTTTTTTTAGCTTTATTTGCAAATATGATGTAAATAATGTTTTAATTAGTCGACCACATATGGTCTATGGTCATATCAATTTCTGTGTGTGTTTTCTTTTTAACCTAACCACCAAACTAAAGCTAATTATTATTGTTTCAATAAATAAATAAATGAAAAATGAGAACTGAAACAGTGAAACTAATTACTCTATTCGCTATGAGGACAGGTGTCTTTGTCCACCACATATGTATGTGGTGTATATACATATATATTTATATAAAAATATATTGTTGGCAAAAATTCACAATTGTTTAATTTTTAATTATCCGCTGTACAATTGGCACGACCACATTAAGTCAATTAAATTTAATTTGTAACAAACAACAGAATCAATTATCCGAAAAAAAGTAAAATATAACGAGGGACAAAAATATAATTCATAACAAGGCACGAGTAGTTAATTTGCGTATATGACGATGTTAATGGCAGAATGCGAAATCCAGCTAATTTTTCCCCCATCAGTCGGGAAATGTAAATTTGTGTTAACTCAAGTTTGATAACAATATATAATCGTTCACTCTGGCAAACAACATTAAACAAATGTGTAATTTAATAATATTTTGGTTACGATATGTAATGCAAATTTGAATTTTATTTTTATTTTTGAAATAGTGACTAGAATCACATTAAGTGATCAAGGAAGATCCCGTAAGGCCATCGATTTTTTAGAAACGTGGTGGAAATGTTATGTATGAATCCGATATAGATATTAGAAATCAGGCGAAAAATATCGAAGAGGCCTCGTATTCGAATGCTCAAAACTTTTGTTATACCCTCACTTTAGTGTGACGAGGGTATATATCATTTGCTACGGAAAAAAGTGTAACACATCGAAGGAGTGACCTAAGACCCCAAGTATGTTCGGCGGAAATCCGTTTTGGGTCATTTTAAGTCGAATGAACAATGTCCGTCCGTCCGTCTGTCTGTCTGTCTGTCTGTCTGTCTGTCTGTCTGTCTGTCTGTCTGTCTGTCTGTCTGTCTGCTGGCTGGTGCGCACGATAACTCTCGAAAGGAGTAACCGATTGACTTCAAATTTCGTATGTGGTAATATTTTTTTCTATCTCCGGCTAAGTTCGAAGATGGGCCATATTGGTCCACTCCTTCTGGTACCTCCCCCACAAAGGGTTAAAATGTTGTGAAATATTGATTCTTTAATAACTGCTATTATACGTATTCGAATCTTCTGAAATTCCACACATAGTATTAGTTTGTTAGTCGCTATCAACTCGAGGAAAATGGGCGAAATTGCCACGCCCGTTTTGGTATCTCCCACACAAATGCACCATTTTGCACTAAAAGTTAAAAGCTTATAACATTAATACCAGTGTTTAGAAATACTTGAAATTTTGTACAGTGTAATGCTTTTATAGTGCCTACAGTCCAGTGAAAAATGGGCGTTATTGCCGCTCCCCTTTTGGTACCTCCCACACAAATGCACCATTTTGCACCAAAAGTTAACAGTTTATAACATTAATATCAGTGTATACAATTACTTGAAATTTTGTACAGTGTAATGCTTTTATAATGCCCACACAAAATGGCCAAATTATACTACAATTTAATATCTCAACGTTAATATACCAGTCCATATAAACGGTTACAATTCGGCACAGTGCAAAGTATTTAAAGTATCTACTGTTCAGCGAAATACAGGTGTATTTCTTAAACCCCTTCTGGAACCTCCCACAAAAATTGACAGAATAATTTGTGTAATATTCAATATTACATTACTCACAAAGTGAGGGTATACCTTAGTCGGTTTACCCGACTGAAACTTTCTTACTTGTTTTTGAGATACATATATTTAAATATTTTGTTTTGATCTAGATTTGTTAAGACTTCAGGTCTAGTAATATCAATCTTCATGCTGTTCCGATGCAGCATGACATATTTGTATTTTAACAAGTTAGAAAGTTCAGTCGGGTAAACCTACTTATGAATCCCCTCACCTTGAGTCTCGACAAAATATAAACTGACTAAATTTTTTGAGATGAATTCTTCCCAAAATAAAAACTGCAAAGTTTCAGCTAAATTGCTCAGAAAATGTGGTGTTTATAGATTAAAACTGGCGTTTTTGTCAGCGACCTCAATAGGTGGACTATAACAAAATATGAACTGATTTAAAAAATATTTACTGTGATGAATTCTTGTCTAAACAAAACACAAACTGCAAAGATTCGCTTAAAATGCTTAGAAAATGTGGTATTTATGATTTAAATGTGGAGCGACCTCTATAGGATGACTATAACAAAATCTGAGCCGATGTGCAAAATTTTTACTGTGATGAATTCTAGTCAAAATAGAATACAAACTGCAAAGTTTCAGCGAAATTGCGTTAAAATGTGGAATCTATGGCTCACAAACTGTATTTTGGAGCGACCTCTATAGGGGAGATATATCAAAACATTGACCGATATGGCCCATTTGCAAACGACCTGCAACTATAAGAAGTATTTCTACCAAATTTGATAAACCTAGCTCTTTTATTACGGACTGTAGCGTGATTTCAACATACAGACAGACAGACGGACAGACAGACAGACGGACATGGCTAAATCGTCTTATAGTTTCACAACGATCATAAATATATCTACTTTATGGGGTCGCAGATCAATATTTCAAGGTGTTGCAAACGGAATGACATTGTTAGTATACCCTCATCCTATGGTGGAGGGTATACAAATGTATCCTGTAGGCCCGCTAAATCAAATGGGATTTGCGGCTTTTTCCCCTGCCATCGCGTTTACGAGATATTTAGCTACGAACTTTGCTGGGTAAATAAAGGGGTTAGTAAATTTACACACAATTTTAGCATATAAAGCTTCGGAGTAAATGTTCCATGTTAAAGAACAAAATAAAGGATACACTTCTGAAAGTATTTCTCCCAAAACCCTCGACACCCACGCTCGACCCCTTACACATAAATATTACCCACTGAAAATAAAGATATATCAGTTGTCGTAGAAATCGGTGGATTTTTTTGGATGATGTATTCGATAAAATGATTCCTTTTATAAAATCATTATAGGTCCCCACAATGCACTTTAATGGCAACCCAAAAATAGTGATTTATCAAAAGTCGTAGAAAAAAAGGACCGTTTGATCAAAATATCAATATTTAACTCTCTCCAACTCAGAAGGTCTTTAAGCGATCTCGTTGAAATTGTGTGTCGTAACTACTATCTGATAGGACTAAACTTAGTACAAGTTTCATCCCGATCAAATAATATCAATAGCTTCTATACCCTGTTTATAGTAAGAACTGTCTAGTACATCAACCGCAACCTCCACGTCTTCATTGCTGGCAAATCCTTTTCCCCGAGCCATTATTTAAATTTTGGAAAAAAAAAAAATAATCCGAGGGAGCTAAATCTGACGAAAAAGGTGCGTGCCACCCTCGTATATATAAGCGCTATAGAAGTCATATTTTATTGCTGTTGATTATAAAATTTGGAAGATATCATTTTCTATATTCATGATCACCGTCAATTTTCATTAAAATCGGATTCCATTCAGACACATGACAAGTTTAGGTAGATATCCTATATGGAATATATGGATATCAATTTAGCAACATAGAGCAACGATATGTGTACTTAGGCTGCTCTAATATGATGGTTTGTAGTTGTAATAGAGCAACGATATGTGTACTTAGGCTGCTCTAATATGATGGTTTGTAGTTGTAACCATTAATTCCGAAGAGATATTTTGCATGAATGACTTAATAGGTTTTGGGGAAAATTGTATCATTTGTATAATTTGCAAGCAATGATTTCTTAAATTCATTCGACAGTTATCACAGACACCATTCCGCCAGTACGACGAATAGACAGATGGATGTAACAGGTGGCGCGAAAGTAACTTTTCGATGTTTTTTGTGCCAAAGTCACCGACCGATTATTGGTCAAATAAATAGTCAGCAATATTCCGCGTTCTGGAGCAGTGTACCGTAACATTGTTTATTAGCGTGTATTTCGCATGTGTTTACTACACAAAGGTCAACATTAGGCATTAGGGGCCAATCGCAAAATTTATAGCATTTTCTGATAGGAGGATTACTTTTGCGCCACCTTGTATAAGCACATATGCAGCTTAAGTGACTGACTGGTAAAATCTTCCATCTCTTCTTAATTTGGTTCTCAAAAGATGATATAAACCACTCCGTAGATTAATAAAATAAAAATTAAAAACAAACATTTTTCACATATTGCTATACATAGTAGTATTTATTTCTCATCTTTAAAATAAACTTAATTAATTTAATTTGCTTTTAAGACTCTGCACTCGTTGGCATCCAAGCAAATTGCCATAATTGCAGATGCGAAAAATGCTTTCATAAGGATTTAAAATCTGCAGTGACATATTTTCCTTTATTTTTATAATGACGTGGTATGTACATATGTATTTTCTCTATTCGTGAAGAAGATAAAAAATACTTGTGTTTTTTTTTCGTAACCATAATTTTGTCCTTGATGGGGGAACACTGTAAGCAATTACTTGAGATGATTGTGAACTGTGAGTTCATATTAATTGTGACATCTGCCGAGCAGCAGAGCACACATTTGGAAATGGTCACAGCCACGCACGTGTTTATGCGACAAGTTAGGCTACGTGATACTCGTACTCAATTCAACTCGTTCCAGGCACAGCCACCATATATGTACATATATCTGTCTTAAGGACATGTTAATGTTTATGAGTACATTGGGGGAAATCTGCGATTTTCAGAAAAAAATAAAAACTGGATTCAATTACGAAATTTGTGCAGCTGCTTACTTATACATTTGTTTGATTTCGAACCTGAAAACAAAAATTGACTCTGGTATAGAGTCGACCACTGTGGTCTTCCTCTATACACTAGAGTCGACCACTGTGGTCTTCCTCTATACACTAGAGTCGACCACTGTGGTCTTCCTCTATACACTAGAGTCGACCACTGTGGTCTTCCTCTATACACAAGAGTCGACCACTGTGGTCTTCCTCTATACACTAGAGTCGACCACTGTTGTCTTCCTCTCGACCACTGTGGCCTTCCTCTAGAATAGAGTCGACCACTGTGGCCTTCCTCTAGAATAGAGTCGACAACTGTGGCCTTCCTCTAGAATAGAGTTGACAACTGTGGTCATTCCTTAGAATAGAGTCGACCACTGTGGTCATCCTTTAGAATAGAGTCGACCACTGTGGTCTTACTCTATACTAGAGTCGACCACTGTGGTCTTACTCTATACTAGAGTCGACCAATGTGGTCTTACTCTATACTAGAGTCGACCACTGCGGTCTTCCTCTATACTAGAGTCGACCACTGTGGTCTTCCTCTAGAATAGATTCGACCACTGTGGTTATCCTTTAGAATAGAGTCGACCACTGTGGTCTTACTCTATACTAGAGTCGACCACTGTGGTCTTTCTCTATAATAGAGTCGACCACGGTGGTCTTTTTCTATACTAGAGTCGACCACTGTGGTCTTTCTCTATACTAGAGTCGACCACTGTGGTCTTTCTCTATACTAGAGTCGACCACTGTGGTCTTTCTCTATACTAGAGTCGACCACTGTGGTCTTTCTCTATACTAGAGTCGACCACTGTGGTCTTTCTCTATACTAGAGTCGACCACTGTGGTCTTCCTCTATACTAGAGTCGACCACTGTGGTCTTCCTCTATACTAGAGTCGACCACTGTGGTCTTCCTCTATACTAGAGTCGACCACTGTGGTCTTCCTCTAGAATAGATTCGACCACTGTGGTCATCCTTTAGAATAGAGTCGACCACTGTGGTCTTACTCTATACTAGTGTCGACCACTGTGGTCTTTCTCTATACTATAGTCGACCACTGTGGTCTTCCTCTATACTAGAGTCGACCACTGTGGTCTTCCTCTAGAATAGATTCGACCACTGTGGTCATCCTTTAGAATAGAGTCGATCACTGTGGTCTTACTCTATACTAGAGTCGACCACTGTGGTCTTTCTCTATACTAGAGTCGACCACTGTGGTCTTTCTCTATACTAGAGTCGACCACTGTGGTCTTTTTCTATACTAGAGTCGACCACTGTGGTCTTTCTGTATACTAGAGTCGACCACTGTGGTCTTTCTCTATACTAGAGTCGACCACTGTGGTCTTTCTCTATACTAGAGTCGACCACTGTGGTCTTCGTCTATACTAGAGTCGACCACTGTGGTCTTCCTCTATACTAGAGTCGACCACTGTGGTCTTTCTCTATACTAGAGTCGACCACTGTGGTCTTCGTCTATACTAGAGTCGACCACTGTGGTCTTTCTCTATACTAGAGTCGACCACTGTGGTCTTTCTCTATACTAGAGTCGACCACTGTGGTCTTTATCTATACTAGAGTCGACCACTGTGGTCTTTATATATACTAGAGTCGACCACTGTGGTCTTCCTCTATACTAGAGTCGACCACTGTGGTCTTCCTCTATGCTAGAGTCGACCACTGTTGTCTTCCTCTATACACTAGAGTCGACCACTGTTGTCTTCCTCTATACACTAGAGTCGACCACTGTGGTCTTCCTCTATACACTAGAGTCGACCACTGTGGTCTTCCTCTATACACTAGAGTCGACCACTGTGGTCTTTCTCTATACTAGAGTCGACCACTGTGGTCTTTATCTATACTAGAGTCGACCACTGTGGTCTTCCTCTATACTAGAGTCGACCACTGTGGTCTTCCTCTATGCTAGAGTCGACCACTGTTGTCTTCCTCTATACACTAGAGTCGACCACTGTGGTCTTCCTCTATACACTAGAGTCGACCACTGTGGTCTTCCTCTATACACTAGAGTCGACCACTGTGGTCTTCCTCTATACACTAGAGTCGACCACTGTGGTCTTCCCCTATACACTAGAGTCGACCACTGTGGTCTTCCTCTATACACTAGAGTCGACCACTGTGGTCTTCCTCTATACACTAGAGTCGACCACTGTGGTCTTCCTCTATACACTAGAGTCGACCACTGTGGTCTTCCTCTATACACTAGAGTCGACCACTGTGGTCTTCCTCTATACACTAGAGTCGACCACTGTGGTCTTCCTCTATACACTAGAGTCGACCACTGTGGTCTTCCTCTATACACTAGAGTCGACCACTGTGGTCTTCCTCTATACACTAGAGTCGACCACTGTGGTCTTCCTCTATACACTAGAGTCGACCACTGTGGTCTTCCTCTATACACTAGAGTCGACCACTGTGGTCTTCCTCTATACACTAGAGTCGACCACTGTGGTCTTCCTCTATACACTAGAGTCGACCACTGTGGTCTTCCTCTATACACTAGAGTCGACCACTGTGGTCTTCCTCTATACACTAGAGTCGACCACTGTGGTCTTCCTCTATACACTAGAGTCGACCACTGTGGTCTTCCTCTATACACTAGAGTCGACCACTGTGGTCTTCCTCTATACACTAGAGTCGACCACTGTGGTCTTCCTCTATACACTAGAGTCGACCACTGTGGTCTTCCTCTATACACTAGAGTCGACCACTGTGGTCTTCCTCTATACACTAGAGTCGACCACTGTGGTCTTCCTCTATACACTAGAGTCGACCACTGTGGTCTTCCTCTATACACTAGAGTCGACCACTGTGGTCTTCCTCTATACACTAGAGTCGACCACTGTGGTCTTCCTCTATACACTAGAGTCGACCACTGTGGTCTTCCTCTATACACTAGAGTCGACCACTGTGGTCTTCCTCTATACACTAGAGTCGACCACTGTGGTCTTCCTCTATACACTAGAGTCGACCACTGTGGTCTTCCTCTATACACTAGAGTCGACCACTGTGGTCTTCCTCTATACACTAGAGTCGACCACTGTGGTCTTCCTCTATACACTAGAGTCGACCACTGTGGTCTTCCTCTATACACTAGAGTCGACCACTGTGGTCTTCCTCTATACACTAGAGTCGACCACTGTGGTCTTCCTCTATACACTAGAGTCGACCACTGTGGTCTTCCTCTATACACTAGAGTCGACCACTGTGGTCTTCCTCTATACACTAGAGTCGACCACTGTGGTCTTCCTCTATACACTAGAGTCGACCACTGTGGTCTTCCTCTATACACTAGAGTCGACCACTGTGGTCTTCCTCTATACACTAGAGTCGACCACTGTGGTCTTCCTCTATACACTAGAGTCGACCACTGTGGTCTTCCTCTATACACTAGAGTCGACCACTGTGGTCTTCCTCTATACACTAGAGTCGACCACTGTGGTCTTCCTCTATACTAGAGTCGACCACTGTGGTCTTCCTCTATACTAGAGTTGTTTATATTATTGGTATTTCGTATTTGGCACTTAATTCCGCTGGATATTTATAATTATAAATATCCAAGTATGTGATGCAAAGCGATTTTGACGAAATTGAAAATTCCATTAAATTTTCTAATTTTTTCTTCTGACATTTCTACTAGGAAAACACCGATTTTCACATTCCATAAAATTCGCCATAAAAATAGTGAAACTATCACATAATGTTAAATTTTGGTAATTAGTTTTGCTATATAAAAATTTTGCGTGAAATATATGTTAATTATCCATTTCCATTTAAGAGGTCATAATACACTCAGAATTTATGATATTACCAACAAAATTTTCGTAATGTAGTTAATCTGTATATCTGATATTATTTGCGTATGTCATTAACATACTTGTCCTTTATGTCTTTTGTCTACAAGTAATAAATCAATTGCTTAAATTGGTTAATACCTCGTCATTCTAAGAGAGAAATACTTTGTCCAAATTTATTGCAGCTACCATTACTCTTCCAACTGCCGAATAAAGTTAATTGCAAACCAACCCAAATGATTTCCAAAAAAAGTTTATCTTGCCAACCCACAACACAGTGGTCCATCGACAATTTGCGGTTAAACTCTGTTTATTGATAAGCAACAAAGCAACACCACACTATGGTACAGGGTATTATAATACCCTGTACACTATGGTACAGGGTATTATAAGTTTGTTTCACGGCAGATGTTTGTAACACCTGAAAATAACACAGCTAGACCCACCTTAAAGTATACCGATCGACTCAGAATCACTAGCTGAGTCGATTGAACCATGTCTGTCCGTCCGTCCGCCTGTCCATGTAAAGTTGTTCGTCGACTACAGGTCGCAATTTCACCCCGATCGTTCTGAAATTTTGCAGTTTAGAGTATTTCGCAGCTGTAAAGATCCCTATTGAATTTGGTTGAAATCGGTTCAGATATAGATATAGCTCCCATATATATCCTTCGTCCGATTTGGCCCTTTAGTCCATGAACCACATGGATCAAGAAACTCTACCATTCTAAATTTCAAAACAATTGGATGTAAAATACAGCTTCTATAGAATTTGAAGAAAATCGGTTAAGATTTAGCTATAGCTCCCATATATATGTTTCATCCGATTTGGCTCTTTAGATCCAATCGTTTTTATACCCTACACCACACTGTGGTACAGAGTATTATTTAAGTATAAAATGTCCCAAAAGTAAATTTATGTAAACAATTTATACATGAATTACAAAATTTATATATCAGAGTTATTCAATATTTCGAGAGGGTATTATATAGTCGGCCCCGCCCGACTTTAGCCTTTCCTTACTGGTTTTAAAATGAATTCGGGCAAGTGGCAGCCGCGGCTGGCTCGAATAAATTCCAGCCGAGAGCACCCATTTTCACCAAAAGTTTCCTTCAATAAATTGATTGTTTCATTGGCTGTATGGCATGTAACGCCGTCTTCTTGGAACCAAAGGTCGTCCACATCGACATCCTCCAAATCAGTCACGAAAAAGTCATTAATCATGGCTCTATAGCGTTCTCCATTGATTGTAACACTGTGGCCGGCTTCATTTTTGAAGATAGAGCACTCAAACAGTGACATTTACCCCAAATGCGACAATGTTGTTTATTATCGAACTCATTCATCCAAAAGTGAGCTTCATCGCTGAACAAAATTTTTTTCTGAAAATCGGAAAATGTATTACCATTATTTTGGTAATAAATGTGGACGATTTTCAAACGTTGTTCCGGAATAAGTCCGCTCATTATGAAATGGCAAACCAAAGTGAGCATAAATCATGTGACTCCGATCTCAATTTCAAATGAATTTAACGAACATTTAACATTTCTGCGAAATTAACATTGAATTACTGAACAACATAACACTTTTCCTAAATTTTATATTAACAGCTTATAACTTTAATACCAGTACATTGATGTGATTAAATGCAATTTAAATTTACAATAAATTAATTAAAACAAAAAAATAAATAAATTTACGAATATCGTTTTGGGGCTCAAGGTGAGGGGGTTCATAAGTCGTTTTACCCGACTGAAATTTCTTACTTGTTTCTGAATAATTACATGCAAATAAATATTCGTGTCGTAAATAATAGTCCCAAATAAATAATATTAGAATGGAAACAAAGATTTGTTTTGAACAACACCTTTCCAAACATATAATATTTGTGCGTACCAAATATAATATATATAGAGCGTACCCCAAACATTTGAATGTTTCAAGCAGAATATGTTTGGGAAAATATACTACAGACGCGATTTTCTTTTATCGTGTATTTTATGAAAACAAAACCAATTTTTATGGTAAATTTGTATCCCCTCACCTTAGAGAGGAGGATATATATCATTAGCTACAAGCCAAAAGTGTGACCTAAGGAGTGACCTAAGACCCTAAATATGTTTTACAGATATCCGTTTTGGGTCATTTTAAGTCGAATGTGCAATGTCCGTCTGTCTGTCTGCTGGCTGGTGCGCACGATAACTCTCGAAAGAAATACCCGAGTTGACTTCAAGTTTGGTATGTGTTTATATATTCTTCTATCTCCGGATAAGTTCTAAGATGGGCCATATTGGTACCTACCGCACAAAGGGTTTAAATTTAGTGAAATATGGATTATTTAATAAAATCTATACTACTTATTTAAATCTTCTGAAATTCTACACATAGTATTAGTTTATTAGTCACTATTACCTCGAGAAAAATGGGCGAAGTTTCCACGCCCTTTTGGAAGCTTATAACTTTATTACCAGTACATACAAAGACTTGAAATTTTGTACAAAAATTGGCATTATTGCCACGCTCCTTTTGGTACCTCCCACACAAATGGAGCATTTTGTACCAAAAGTTAACAGCTTTTAACTTTAATACCAGTGTATACAAATACTTGAAATATCGTACAGTGCAATGCTTTTATAGTACCTACAGAGGAAAATCGTCATTTTTGATATGTTTGAAACGAAAGAAAATATACTTGGAAACGATTTTTTAAATATTATATATTTGTTAACAAATAAATTTTATTTGAAAATCAAGAAATTTTGTTTGGAACGCATATATTAATATGTTAGAACATAATTTATTTGCAAACTGAATTTCACAAATAAAATATGTGTTTACACACAAACAAAGTTATTGTTTAAGAAGATTTCCAAATATGTTTTATTTAAAAAGATTTTGAAAGCATTACTGACTTATTCGAATTTTAGTTAGTTTTTCCTAGTTTTCGTGTTAAACTTTATAGCTAACAAGTAAGAAAGTTTCAGTCGGGTAAACCGACTAAGGTATACCCTCACTTTGTGAGTAATGTAATATTGAATATTACTCGAATTATTCTTTCAATTTGTGTGGGAGGTACCAGAAGGGGTTTAACAAATACACCTTTTTTTCGCTGAATATTAGATACTTTAAATTCATTGCATAGTGCCGACTTATAAGCATTTATGTGCACTGGTATAAACGTTATGAGACACTAAATTGTGGTATGATTTGGGCAAGGGGCGTGGCAATAACGCCCATTTTTCACAAAATTTCAAGTATTTTTATACACTGGTTTTAATGTTATAAGCTGTTAACTTTTGGTGCAAAAAGGTACCTTTGTGTGGGAGGTACCAAAAGGGGCGTGGCAACAACACCCATTTTTCCCTGGACTGTAGGCAATATAAAAGCATAATACTGTACAAAATTTCAAGTGTTTTTATACACTGTTATTAATGTTATAAGCTGTTAACTTTTGGTGCAAAATGGTGCATTTGTGTGGGAGGTACCAAAAGGGACGTGGCGACTTCGCCCATTTTTCTCGAGTTGATAGCGACTAATAAGCTAATACTATGTGTGGAATTTCAAAAGATTCGAGTAAGTAGTATAGCAGTTATTAAAGAATCAATATTTCACAACATTTTAACCCTTTGTGGGGGAGGTACTAGAAGGAGTGGACCAATATGGCCCATCTTCGAACTTAGCCGGAGATAGAAAAAAATATTACCACTTACCGAATTTGAGGTCAATCGGTTACTCCTTTCGAGAGTTATCGTGCGCACCAGCCAGCAGACACACAGACAGACAGACAGACAGACAGACAGACAGACGGACGGACATTGCTCATTCGACTTAAAATGACCCAAAACGGATTTCCTCCGAACATACTTGGGGTCTTAGGTCACTCCTTCGACGTGTTACACTTTTTTCCGTAGCAAATGATATATACCCTCGTCACACTAAAGTGAGGGTATAAAAATGTCCTTATTTATAAATATTCCTATTCGTCACTTTTTGTCAATCCATCAATGTCGTTTATATTTACAAAAGATTGTTCGATTTAAGTTTTGATTAAATTTTACAAACATATAAAATTTAGAAAAAAATTGCTCTTTAAAAATCTGAAAAACAGAAAACTTGTCTTTAAGTTAAGGCATTTAATACATTACCAAAATAAATAATTACAAATGAATCCTTGTTTCGGAAATACTAGTTCCAAATAAAAAATATTTGAATGGGAGCATATTTTTGTTTAGAACAATATCCTCACAAACATATAATATTTGTGTGTGTAAAATATTATATATTTGGAGTGTACCCTAAATATATGTTTATATCAAGCCGAATATGTTTGGGACAATATACTACAGAAGCGATTTTTTTTCAGCGTGTAGAGTCCAGAGAAAAGTTGGCGTTATTGGCACGCCCCTTTTGGTACCTCCCACACAAATGGACCATTTGCACCAAAAGTTAACAGTTTATAACTTTAATACCAGTGCATGCAAATACATTTTGCTCCAACAGCTTATAACTTTAATACCAGTGCATTGAAATGATTAAATGCAATTTAAATTGATTATAAATTAATTAAAACAAAAAATAAATAAATGTACGAATATCGTTTTGGGACTCAAGGTGAGGGGGTTCATAAGTCGTTTTACCCGACTGAACTTTCTTACTTGTTTCTGAATAATTACATGCAAATAAATATTCGTGTCGTAAATAGTAGTCCCAAATAAAAAATATTAGGACGGTAACAATGATTTGTTTAGAACAAAATCCTTCCAAAACCAATGTTTTTGGTACATTGTTTAAAAATGTTTTTTCTAAAATTCCGATTTTCATTGAAGGTTTCTTTAGTATTTGAACCATATTTTTTGAAGTCTAAGCTCGATAAAGCCGAGATACCATTTAAATTAAAGGAAATTATGAGGGCTAAGAATTATATGTTTTGTTCCATTTTTGAAAGCTAGCATCCTTACGAAGAAGAGAGTGCCTCTTTGAAAAAATCTGTGGATAAATGAATGAAGTATGGCTCATACTGTAAAAGCAAGAGGAATTAAAATAAAATATTTTTTGTTTTTGTTCTTGAAAAAAGGTCGAATACCAAAAACAAACATCAAGAATATTAAAATATTTTTTCATATTTTTTATTTTGGCAATTTTGTTTGGGAGGTATCAAAATAGGTGTGGTGATAACGCCCATTTGTATACTCTCCATCATAGGATGGGGGGTATATCCATTTTGTCACTGTCACATTTGTAACACCTCTAAATATTGATCTGAGACCCCGTAAATTATATATATTCTTAATCGTCGTAATATTCTAAGGCGATTTAGCCATGTCCGTCTGTCCGCCCATCGGTTGTAATCGCGCTACAGTCCGTAATAATAGAGCTAGGTTGATCAAATTTGGTAGAAATATTTCTTATAGTTGCAGGTTGTTTGGGATTGCAAATGGGCCATATCGGTCAATATTTTGATATAGCTCCCCTATAGATGTCGCTCCAAAATACGGTTTTTGATGCAATAGATACCATATTTTTAAAGCAATTTAGCAGAAACTTTGCAGTGTGTATTTTATATTGACAAGAATTCATCAATTGAGCAGAAATTTTGTAAATCGTTTTATATTTTCTTATAGCCTCCCTATAGCTCTCATAAAAGCTATTTAAAGCCATAAATACCACATTTTTCAGGTAAGAGTTTGGCTAAAGAATTCGCTGCCAAAATTTTGACTAAAGAATTGCAGCGTTACATTTTTTTAATAATTTTCTTAAACAAAAACATGATTTGCTCCATATCCAAAGATTTTTCCAGAAATAAAATTGAATGTAATCCATGGTGGAGAGTATATAAGATTCGGCATGGCCGAACTTAACGCTTTTTTTTGTTAAATATACTATGAGCACTATAAAAACATTACACTATACAAAATCTCAAGTGTTTGTATATGCAGGAATCGTAGTTATAAGCCGTACAATTTTTATCAAAATGTTCCATTTGTATGGGAGGTACCAAAAGTGGCGTGGCAATAACGCCCATTTTCACGGGACTATAGCCGATAAAGAAATCAAAAATAAAATAATATAACTTGTTTGAAAACATTTCAGAAAGCTCACACAACATTGCCGAATTTGGAAAACAAAAAATTCCCCATTGAATTGGTGCAATGGTTATCAGTATAGTTCGTTCTCATACCAAAACATACTAAGCCCACATAGCTCCTTTGTGCATTGCATTTGTAAATTCTAAATATTCCAAACTATATTCAGTCAAAATTTGATGTTTATCCGTCTACAAAATATTAGAGGTCATTTGATTAACGTTTTAAAGGAACGTTATCCTGAAAAACTGCCTGTTATGAATGGAGTTATCGATATATTGCTAAAATAAGATAAATGGAAGCCACGAAAAAACAATGCTTTGGTATTCCCATTGAAATTCATTTGGCTTTGACATTTGTAAAGTTTTATTTATAACTACATGTGAAATTAACCCATATATTTTTATATTTTCAAATTTGCTACATAACCATTTATTCTAAACAATTTGCTCTTAACTTTATGTCATTTATGGTTACTAATTGTGACGAATTGTGCCGTAAATCAATGCCAACAAAATTAATTCCCATGAATCTATGTTGCTGACATTTACTGTTTTAGAGAATTTTTACACATTTTATGATACCCTGAAAAATTTGCAAATTGCTTGAAATTCCCTACACCTCTCAACAATTATATGAAACGATTTGTTCGCCTCCTCTATTTGATGAATGACAATGATTCATCAGCATTTGTTATCTTTTCTCCACAAAAAATGCATTTTTAATTAAAACTTTCTGTTCCGTTCCATTTTCCATTTTGTTTACTTTCCGGTTTAGATGTGAGTTGTGATGAGAGTGACACAATCAGCACGACATCATCAACGCCGACCACGACCAATGTGCCGTACAACATTCTGAAACCGATTTTAAAGCAACCGCAACAAAGCCAACACCAGCCGGCGACTCATCAGGTCATAGTGCAGCAGTCGGCCACAACGACCATACAACCCAAATCAATATTAAAGGACAATAGTCAACAACAACAGCAACAACATCACCTGCAGCAGCAACAACTACAAATGCAACCTCAGCATTCGCATCCATCAACAATGGCTGCGGCCTCCAGCTCAGCACATCGAAGTCTGCCTCAACCACCGAAAAATGCGGGCCTGGGGGCATTCCATACCAAGGAAACGGCTTTGCAGAGAATCCAACAGCAGAGTGGCCTATTGCAAGGGAGTCGCACAAATCTGGCTAATTTATGTGCCGCCAATCCTCTGGGACTGATGCAGCCGGGCAGTCACCACTATACCAGCACCTCATCTTCGTACGGCGGAGCGGCTGGTGGCATGGGCATGGGTGTGGGGCCTCGTAGTTGTAGTACTTTTAATATGACTACTATTGGTAATAATAACACATCGGCCGGTGGCGGCATTGGCAGCTGCACCGGCACCAATATGATGACAGCTAACAATAACAACGGTACATTTGCTACCGGTTCCGGTTGCATGGATTTGCATTCTCCTACGCACGGATTCAGCAGTAGCGGTAAACTGAACGAAACTCTCCTCAATACCCACACGAATAGCTTAAGCACTTCGTCGACACGAACCAATTTACAGTCGATACGAACGCAAAAGTCGCCGATCTTAAATCGAAGACGTTCCTCGTCAATTGTGGCCAATCTGCTTACGGCCGACTTTACCTATAATCGCAATAGTGCCGTGGCCAATACATCCACCTCGTCATCGGCTGCCACAACAACAGCACAATCTCAGCAACAACATCAGCAACAGCAGCTGCAGCCACAATCACAGACCAACAATATGGCCACCAGTAATAATGATGCTACAAATATCTCATCATTAACTCACAGTAATACGCGGTAAGTAATCAAACACTACGGCAACCTTTACGTGGGAATTATGAACTCGCATTTATTCGCAGCATTACTTTATATTAGAAAGGATATTCCTTTTTTTTCATTTTTAATCTCTGTTAAGGATTGTTGTGGTTGTGTAGGTGAAGATAAGTAGTTATATACTTTAGTACGGTGCGCTTTAAATAGTTTTCCGAGAAATATGAAATAACCATAAACATATTAAAGTCAAATAGCGTAAAGAAGAAAGGGAATTTCTGTGAAGTAAAACGACTTAAAGAAATTCCTAAGTCTTTTCAATAACTGTAATTCACTTCCACACAATATTCAATTGATCAGCAATGCAATCAAATTTAAAACGGATTTATATAAAATTTTGCAATAGTTCTTGATCAAATGTTTTACAGTTATTGTTTAAAGTACTTTATTGCATGTAAAGCTCAAATGTCCAAATTATTATTATATTCTTAGATATCAAAGTTTTAAGACTGTATTATTATTTTTTATAAATTTGTATTATTGGTTTATTTAACAAGTAAGAAAGTTTCAGTCGGGTAAACCGACTAAGGTATACCCTCACTTTGTGAGTAATGTAATATTGAATACTACTCGAATTATTCTGTCAATTTGTGTGGGCGGTACCAGAAAGGGTTTATCAAATACACCTTTTTTTGCTGAACATTAGATACTTTAAATTCATTGTACTGTGCGGACTTATAAGCATTTATGTGCACTGGTATAAACGTTATGAGACATTAAGTTGTGGTATGATTTGGGCATTTTGTGTGGGAGGTACAAAGAGGGGCGTGGCAATAACGCCCATTTTTCACAGGGCTATAGACACTATAAAAACATTACACTGTACAAAATTTCAAGTATTTTTATACACTGGTTTTAACGTTATAAGCTGTTAACTTTTGGTGCAAAAAGGTACCTTTGTGTGGGAGGTACCAAAAGGGGCGTGACAACAACGCCCATTTTTCCCTGGACCGTAGGCAATATAAAAGCATAATACTGTACAAAATTTCAAGTATTTTTATACACTGTTATTAATGTTATAAGCTGTTAACTTTTGGTGCAAAATGGTGCATTTGTGTGGGAGGTACCAAAAGGGACATGGCGACTTCGCCCATTTTTCTCGAGTTGATAACGACTAATAAGCTAATACTATGTGTGGAATTTCAAAAGATTCGAATAAGTAGTATAGCAGTTATTAAAGAATCAATATTTCACAACATTTTAACCCTTTGTGGGGGAGGTACTAGAAGGAGTGGACCAATATGGCCCATCTTCGAACTTAGCCGGAGATAGAAAAAAATATTACCACATACCAAATTTGAGGTCAATCGGTTACTCCTTTCGAGAGTTATCGTGCGCACCAGCCAGCAGACAGACAGACACACAGACAGACAGACATACAGACAGACATACAGACAGACATACAGACAGACAGACGGACAGACAGACAGACAGACAGACAGACAGACGGACATTGCGCATTCGACTTAAAATGACCCAAAACGGATTTCCTCCGAACATACTTGGGGTCTTAGGTCACTCCTTCGACGTGTTACACTTTTTTCCGTAGCAAATGATATATACCCTCGTCACACTAAAGTGAGGGTATAAAAATGCTTATTATTGTTAAATTTTATTAGTAATGTCTTTTCTCTTAATGTTATATTGTGTTTTAATATTTAATATCTCAATAGCTTTTCATCAATTAATGTTTTTTAACGCTTTTTTTTTTTGCTTTTATAAAATTATTTTAATTTAATTAAAATTTTCTCATCCTATCGGGTCTCATTTCTGTACTGTAATCATAAGAAATTAATTCTTGTTGTGCAGAAAAACGATAATTAAAATAAATAACACTGTGTAATAAACCAGTAAGATTGGATAACAATGAAATATGCAATTTATACTTTAACTAAGATTATTTTAAACAATTTAGCCAAATCGGACCATATAGCTGAATCTGAACCGATTTTCTTCAAATTCAACAATGTTGGTCCATGTATTAAGAAACACTACCATGCTTAATTTTATGTAATGTAAATTACAGCGTCTATAGGTTTAATGGGCCAACTCGGACTATGAGAGCTGTATCGAGATCTGAACCGATTTTTTTCAAATTAAGCAATGTTGATTCATAGATAAATGAACTCTACCATGTTAAATTGCAAAACAATTAGGAGTGAAATACTGTTTCTAAACGGCTAATGGGCCAAATCGGACGAAGTATATATATGGGCGATATAGCTAAATTTGAACCGATTTTATTCAAATTCGACAATGTTGCTCTATGTATTATGAAACTCTACCATGCTAAATTTTAAAGCGATTGGATGTAAACTACATACAGCTTCTATGTAAACTACGTCTAATGGTCCAAATCGGACGAAATATGTATATGGGGGTTATAGGTCGACTTAGCATGTTTTAGAATGGAGGTATCGATATATGGGAGCTATAGCTAAATCTGAACCGATTTTCTTAAAATTCGGTAGTGTTGGTTCGTGGATCAAGAAACTCTACCATTCTAAATTTCAAAATGATTGGATGTAAAATACAGCTTCTATAGGACTAAAGGGCCAAATCGGACGAAACATATATATGGGAGCTATAGCTAAATCTTAACCGATTTTCTTCAAATTCGGCAATGTTGGTTCATGGATCAAGAAACTCTACCATTCTAAATTTCAAAATGATTGGATGTAAAATACAGCTTCTACAGGACTAAAGAGCAAAATCGGACGAAACATATATATGGTAGCTATAGCTAAATTTTAACCGATTTTCTTCAAATTCAGTAGTGTTGGTTCATGGATCAAGAAACTCTACCATTCTAAATTTCAAACCGATTGGATGTAAAATAGAGCTTCTATAGGACTAAAGGGCCAAATTCTATAGCGATCTTAACAGCCGCGAAATACTAGTCGACGAACAACTTTACATGGACATGGACATCGTTAAATTGACTCAGCTAGTGATTCTGAGTCGATTGGTATACTTTAAGGTGGGTATAGCTGTGTTGTTTTCAGGTGTTACAAACATCTGCCGTGAATCAAACTTATAATACCCTGTACCACAGTGTGGTGTAGGGTATAACAAGCAGTGTTAGGTTTTTTCATAAGATAAATATAAGCTTTATTAAAAGCAAAATTACCTTGTAAGGACAATATGGAGGTTGAGAGTAAGAACAAGAGTTGTTGAGAGAGTAAATTTACTCGTTAGAAGTAAACATACCCAGATGACACAGGAGACGATTACACAAAAATTACTCTGCAACAAAAAAAGATTGAGTCATAGTATTTTATGGAACCAAAACAAATTTTTTTTCTAGAATTCCAATTTTCGTGGATGATACCTTTAGTATTTGAACCAGCTTATAAATTTAATGCCATAATAATATTTAAAATGAAAATTTCAAGTTATTAACTAAAATTTAAGTTGATAATAATTTAATTAAAGCAAAAAAATAAATAAATTTACGGATATTTGTTGGGACTGAGAGGAGGGGATTCTTTTTAAGTGTATGTCTATAGTGCTGGTATACACGCTAAATTAAGGGAAATTATGAGGAATACAAATGTTATTAATGACACTTTCATGTGAAATCAAAAGTTTAGTAACTGTCGTTAAAAATTTTGATTTAAAAAAAAAAACGGAAAAAACCATAACAAATAGAAAAAATTTCGACTAAAAATCGTTTGTTAAATATTATAGCATATAGCTAGCATACTAACGAAGAAAACAATGCCTATTTGAAGAAAATCTATGGGTAAATGCAGAAATTAGAGCACTTTTGGTAGAAAAAAGAGAATTTCAACAAAATTCGGTTCTTATACCCCCCTATTGTGAACAGATGCCGCAGATCAGATCGATGGAGTTACCTAAGAGACGCCAAGAATATTTGACTGAAATCCGTTTTGGACCATTTTAAGTCATTTTGGCAATGTCCCTTAACCTGTCCGTCTGGTTGGTGATAACATGATAACTTTCGACAGCATTAACCGATTGACCTAAAATTTAGTATGTGTCAATATTTTTTCTATCTCAGACTAAGATCAAAGATGGACTATGTTGGTCCACTTCTTCGAGTACCTCCCCAACGAAGGGTCAAAATTTATTGAAATATTGAAACAAAAAGTTATCGGCTTATAACTTTGATTCCTGTCCATAAAAATACTTAAAATGTTGTGAAGTGTAATGCTTTTATAGTACCTACAGTCCCGTGAAAAATGGGCGTTATTGCCACGCCACTCTTATACAAATTGACCATTTTGCACAAAAAGTTAACAGCTTATAACATGGATTCCTGCACATACAAACACCAGCAATTTTGTGAAGTGTAATGCTTTTATAGTACCTACAGTCCCGTAAAAAATGGGCGAAGTTGTCATGCCATGCTTTTGGTACCTCTCATTCAAATAGACCATTTTGCGCAAAAAGGTAACGGCTTATAACACTATGCAACAAATGAACACTCTTTGAAAAATATACGGACTTGACAGTATAGGTTCGATTATACTATCAAAGGGTAGTATAACCCTATACTCGGTTTGGCGAAATTGGTGACCAATTTTTTTTTATGGGCCCCCAAAGTTTCTGAAAATCAGTGGGCCACTCGAAAAAGGTGTCATCAGCTTTTGTCCAACAACTAATTCCGACTTCGTGATACCGCTTAACTATGTTTGGCAATAATGTAGCTAAGAATATGCTGAAAAAAGTTTCTTGACATTTTTTGCAAAAAAAAATTGTTTCCGATACTTTTTTTTGAAAAAGTGAAGGAAAAACATATTTTTTTTTTACTTTTTTTAGCATAACTTCCGGGGACTCGTAATTTTTCACTAGCAATGTTGGCAAAATTGTAGCCAACGTAAATCTGAAAATTTTTTGTAAACATATCAATACAATCTGAACGTGTCTAGACACCCGAAATAGCTCAAAAAACCACATTGTACCCCAAAAATTTAAGTGTTTCACTGTTATGTAACAAAAATATATTTTTTGGTATAGGGCATGTACAGCAGATTTATAGAAAATATTAAGGCCAATATTTTTGTGGAACATTTTAACCCTCTAGCTCCCCCACATAACTGTAATTTTTGGCCCCATTTTAACAAATCGTAAAAAAAAACCCCTTAAAAGGGGGAGGGCGGGGATGAAATGTTCTACAAAAATGTTCGCCATAAAATTTTACTATATGAGTCGGAACACACCAAAGGCCAAATCTTAACACAAAAACCCAAAAAACGGTCAAATTCCTGGACAAAATTTCGCCAAACCGAGTATAGGGTTGTACTACCCTTTGATAGTAGAATCGAACCTATAGTGTCAAGTCCGTGTATTTTTTTCACTGTTGCACAGTGTAACTTGCCTAATGCTTTTATAGTACCCATAGTAATGGATGATCAACGGCTTTTTTTTGACAGATCACGTGTGAGTCGTGTCATGCTGTCCTGTTATTTTTGTTAAGTATTGTTAGGCATTTCATCATTGAAAGACTTACGCCTGAACAACGTTTACAAATCGTTCAAATTTATTAGGAAATTCACGTTTCGTGCACTTCGCTCAACTTATGGTCAACATAATCGGCCTATTGAGAGTACTATTCGCAACACCATCACCCATCTTGAGACCCAGCAATGGATAATACAGGGTCTCCCATATTCGACGGACCCATCTGGCAACGCCATAACTTTTGACAGAGATGTCAGATCGCTTAATGACATACCGCGTTTGAAGCGTCAGCCCAAGCAGATTTTTACCATGGAACAATACACGCCACGCGAAATAGTTGAAATTTACATTCAACAGAAGAAGTCAATTGTGAAAAATCAACGTGCTTTTAAAATATTAAAAAATGTGAGAAGTGCGCCTTCTAAGAACACCATTAAGCGTTTATACGAAAAATTTTCTACTCGACCGAATAGACCACGTCCAGCATGCAGTGAAGAAAATGTTGCGGCCGTAGCTGAGAGTGTACACGAAGACCGTGGAGAGTCGATTCGGCGCCGTTCGCAGCAACTCGGACTGACGTATGGAACGACTTGGCGCATATTACGTCGAGATCTTAAATTGAAAGCATACAAAATACAGCTTTTGCAAGAACTGGAGCTGCCCCACCTTCCCAAGCGACATCCCTTCGTTCTATGGGCTCTTGAAAAGTTCCAAAAAGATCCGACGTTTTCGAGTCAAATGTTGTTCAGCGATGAGGTCCATTTCTTACTCAATGGGTATGTAAACACGCAAAATTGCCATATTTTGGACGAAGAGCAACCTGAAGAGTTTCAAGAGCTGCCACTTCATCCAGAAAAAACAACCGTTAGGTGTGGTTTGTGGGCCGGTGGTATCATCGGTCCATATTTCTTAAAAAATGATGCCGGTGAGAACGTAACCGTCAATGGCGACCGTTATCATGCCATGTTAACCGACTATATGATGCCTGAAATTTCAGCTCGTGATCTCGGCGACATTTGTTTCAACAAGTCGGCGCCACTTCCCACACATCGCATCAATCAATATGTTTATTGAGAGAACACTTCGGTGAGCAGATAATTTCACTTTTTGGGCCGGTCGATTGGCCACCACGATCGTGTGAAATCACACCGTTAGACTTTTTCCTGTGGGGATATGTAAAGTCTAAAGTTTATGCGGACTCGAAGTCGAAAAGCTCGAACGAGTCATCGAAAATTGGACTCAAGGGATGGACCATCTGAGACGTAGCCGCGGCCAATATTTGATAGACATAATCTTCAAAAAATAAATGCCAAAGAATGTTCTTTCAAATGATAATAAACGTTCCCCATTCAATTTGAATTTTCTGTGTTTTTTCTTTAAAAAAGTAGGGAACCTCGAGGCTAAAGTCGGTCGGTACCGACTATATAATACCCTACACCACTCTCGTAATATTGAATAACTCTGATATATAAATTTTGTAATTCATGTATAAATTGTTTACATAAATTTACTTTTGGGATATTTTATACTTAAATAATACCCTGTACCACAGTGTGGTGTAGGGTATAAAAACGATTGGATCTAAAGAGCCAAATCGGATGAAACATATATATGGGAGCTATAGCTAAATCTTTACCGATTTTCTTCAAATTCGGCAATGTTGGTTCATGAATCAAGAAACTCTACCATTCTAAATTTCAAAACGATTGGATGTAAAATATAGCTTCTATAGAACTAAAGGGCCAAATCGGACGAAACATATATATGGGAGCTATAGCTAAATCTTAACCGATTTTCTTTAAATTCGGCAGTGTTAGTTTATGGATCAAGAAACTCTACCATTCTAAATTTCAAAACGATTGAATGTAAAATACAGCTTTTATAGGACTAAATGGCCAAATCGGACGAAACATATATATGGGAGCTATAGCTAAATCTTAACCGATTTTCTTCAAATTCGGTAGTGTTGGTTCATGGATCAAGAAACTTTACCATTCTAAATTTCAAAATGATTGGATGTAAAATACAGCTTCTACAAGACAAAAGAGCAAAATCGGACGAAACATATATATGGGAGCTATAGCTAAATCTTAACCGATTTTCTTCAAATTCGGCAATGTTGGTTCATGGATCAAGAAACTCTACCATTCTAAATTTCAAAACGATTGGATGTAAAATACAGCTTCTATAGGACTAAAGGGCCAAATCGGACGAAAAATATATATGGGAGCTATATCTAAGTCTGAACCGATTTCAACCAAATTCAATAGCGAATAGCTGCGAAATACTCTAAACAGCAAAATTTCAGAACGATCGGAGTCAAATTGCGACCTGTAGTCGACGAACAACTTTACATGGAGAGACGGACGGACGGACATCGTCAAATCGACTCAGCTAGTGATTCTGAGTCGATCGGTATACTTTAAGGTGGGTCTAGCTGTGTTATTTTCAGGTGTTACAAACATCTGCCGTGAAACAAACTTATAATACCCTGTACCACAGTGTGGTGTAGGGTATAAAAATGGGCATTATTGACACTCCCCTGTTGGTACCTCCCAAACAAAAATGTCAAAATAAAAAATATGAAAAATTATTTTTTGAATTCCCTATTATTACCCATATTGTATTTTATGAATTTATTCAAATAGGCACTGCTTTTTTCGTTAGGATGCTAGGTTTGAGAAAATGGAACAAAAACATTTTGGCGATTGTTTTGCGAATTTTTTATGGTTTTTATCGTGCCAGCAAAAAACGATGTTTAAAAAATAAATTTTTTGGCTATTATTTTTTTATTTTTTTTTTTTACCGGCAGTTACTAAACTTCAGTTTCTACATGAATATGATGTTATCAGGATTTTTAGCTCTCTTAATTTCCTTCAATTTAATTTTTATACAAATATGGTTCAAAAACTAAAGGTAACTTCTATGAAAATTGGAATTCTAGAAAAAAAATTAAAAAAAACTACCATACAAAATTTCGTTTTGGTTTCATAAAATAGTATGCCTCAATAAATATAAAAAAAGTTTTTAGGTCTAATTGTGTAATTGGTCAAAAACACTAACTTTAAAATGGGTCGCCTTTTCCGTAACTGCCATTTATATCGTATCTTTCACCATAGCATATTTATACCCTATATAACTTTGTGCATATGTTTGTAACACCGAAAAGGAGATGAGATAGTATACCGATCGACTTAGAATCACTTTGTGAGTCGATTTAGCTATGTCCGTCCGTCCGTCCGTCTGTCTGTGCATATATTCTTGTAATCAAAGTATAGGAAGCAATTATTGTCTGATCTGATCAACGACACGTTCTAAACTTCTGTGAAGTGAAGCTTTAAGCATTTGTAGCCCACATAATTTCGTTTAATTTAGATGGTATGTTGGCTTTATCGAGCTTATACTTAAACCAGTAAGGAAAGGCAGAAAGTCGGGCGGGGCCGACTATATAATACCCTACACCTCCCTAACAATGCGATTAGGGTAACATATATATGTGGATATATCTAATTCTGAACCGATATTTGTTTCTAAATTGAGGAACATCTTTCTGGAGAATTTTGTAATGATCGGAAGTAAAGTACAACTTCTATAGCGCTTTGTAACCAAATCAAGAGGAACTTATATATGGAGGTTATATATATATCTGAATCGATTTTCACTAAATACTCATTCATGTAAAATACAAATCTCTTTCCGTCGCATTTCGTACTGATCGGATATAAAATACAGCCTCTACAGCGCTTGGATGTCAAATCGGGGCTTACATATCTGTAGGGGCTGTATCTAAATCTGAACTGAATTTCCCCGCATATTGTCGTTTTCATTCAAGTTCTACGAAAACCCTCTCTGCCGAATTTCGTACTTATCGGATATAAAATACGGTTTCTACAGGGCTTACATGTGAATACAGGGCTTACATGTGAAACCATATTCCATAGTATATTCCTCACTTTGTGAGGAATATACTATGGAATATGGTACTTTGTGCGATTGCCAGAGCGGTGGAGACATTTTGATCACACTTATGGGGACATTGTGTTCAAATGAATCTCTCCCTTTGGGTGAGAGATGGGGCTTGAAAAAGGCATAAAATTCGCATAATCCTTTCGAGAGTTATCGTACTTACAAGTCAAACATACTGACGGACGGATATTGCTCAAATGACTTAAAATGTCTTAAAACGAATTGCTGTCGAACATACTTTATGTATGCTGGTCACTCCTTCAATGTATTACTTCTAAATTCCATTTTATAATATTTCTCTGAAGATAAGGTTCTAACTCCTTATTCGTTGTAACACATTGGAGAAGAAGCGCCCTAAAGTTCCAATTACTGTAGTCCGAGGGACGCAAGTCCCTCACGAGGAAAGGTACCAAAGTTCTCTCAAAGTGAAGGTATACTTTTTGTCGATTTACTTAGAATACATTTTTTCTTTGTTTTAAATTTTTTTTTTCTTTCTTTGTTTTTAATTTTTTTGTCTATGAATTTTTTGTTCTAATCATTAAATTCATTTGCATAAGAGTTAGTAAATCCCTTAAATCACCTTAGTATTATATTTAGGTATATGATACCCATCATTATTTACACTGTTATTATTAATTCATAAGTTTCAATATTGCTTCATTCTTGAAAAATTACTTCATTGCATACTGCCATGCCGACCGACCTTATCCACAAAATGGCACACATTTCTTGCCTCGGCTGTTGGTTGTTTCCAAAAGGATTATTTTTGTTTTCAGTTTTTTTGTGGCATTTTTTGCCACGAACAAATTAAACTCTTTTTACACTTGATTAAGCTGAGGTTACCTGATGGTTCGTTGCCTACGTTATCGGGTGGAGATCCATATGGAAGAGGAGAGAAGTAAGAGAAGGTGCAAGGGCCAGATATAATAAACGTGCCTCATAACTTGTTAAGACATTGTTGTCATATTATTATTCGCCATTTACAATTTGCATGTTGCAAGTTGAAAGCACGGCACCACTTCCTTGAGCTCCTGCTTTGCCTTCATGGTTTTTCGTCTACGACGTTAAGGCAGGCAGGAGTCACGGTTTATTCTTGGGTAAGAAGAGCATTAAATATGTCAGAAATATATTGTGTATTGCATGGAATAGTGCACTGCGAGCAGGGATTAGTAAGTTATTATTTGTAATTTATTATGATTTAAACAACTCTATTATGTAAACTGAGGAACGTTTCGGTTCCATAATGTGTATAAACGACTTTTCAAAAGCCAAGTAAATTGACAGTCCCGTGTGGATGGCGTATTTTCGTTATAAATATAAATTTCCGAGGAAATTCTCATATAGTTCAGCATGCATAAGTACTTTCTGTAAACAATTGTATCAGACTTTATCTTCCTCTCGAAGATAAAGTCGAGAGGAAGCGACAATTGAGTACTCTGCAACATTCCACAAGTATAAATTAATGAAGGAATTACAGCTATAAATAGATAAATGGGTGATTATGTATACTCGTATAGAGATTATACATAAATCTGGATATTTTAGAATATCGCCAATTGTTGAACCATTGCTACGTTAAGAGCAGGCAGGATGACCTTCTCGTCGTTAATGTATAGATCACCTTAATACACTTCGCATTATCATCAAGCTGTCACGAAAATTTAATAGTCAGCTCTATTTGTTACTCATTGATTTTCAAGGAGCATTCGATACGGTATCCAGATCTGCTATCTGGTTCGTTCTGCAAAGCAACCAAATTCCCATAAAATATATGTATGTATTCATATATTTTATGGAATACATATATTTTACGACGTTTTGCTGGGTCACGTCTAGGAATCGAGATATATCGATTTGAAGTTAGTAAGTATCATATAGGGGAATTTGTCACAACGACTAGTCCGATATTGCTGCAACCAATTTAGACAAATTAAGAATTACAACTCCTGCAAATTTTAATAATCACAATACCACTGGAAACAGAAGTTTAGTAACTGTCGTAAAAATGATTAAAAAATTGTTTTTTGTTGGCACAAAAAAGACCATATGTAATAGGAAAAAATCGACAAAACAAGTATTTCTTACTTCAGTCGGGTAAACCGACTTATGAATTCCCTCACCTTGAGTCCCAAAAAAATATTCGTAATTTTTTTATTTTGTTTTAATTAAATTATTATCAGCTTAAATTGCATTTAATAACTTCAAAGTATGTACTGCTATTAAAATTAAAAGCTGTTTACATTAGGTACAAAATGGTTCATTTGTGTGGGAGGTACCAAAAGGGGCGTGCTAATAACGGCCACTTTTCTCTGGACTCTAGATACTATAAAAGCACTACACCGTACAAAATTTCAAGTATTTATATTCACTGGTATTAAAGTTAAAATCTATCAACTTTTGGTACAGAATGGTCCATTTGTGTGGGAGGTACAAAAAGGGCGTACCAATGCGTTATTGGACTTTAGGTGCTATAAAAGCATTATACTGTACAAAATTTCAAGTGTTAATATGCACTGGTATTAAAGTTATAGGTTGTTGACTTTTGGTGTAAAATAGCCCATTTGTGTGGGAGGTATCAAAATGGGTGTGGCAATAACGGCCGCTTTTCTCTAGATTCAAGGTACTATTAAAGCATTATACTGTACAAAATTCCAAGCATTTGTATGCACTGGCATTAAAGTTATAAACTGGTAACTTTTGGTACAAAATGGTCCATTTATGTGGGAGGTACCAAATGGGGCGTGCCAATAACGCCCACTTTTCTCTGGACTGTAGGTACTATAAAAGCATTACACTGTGCAAAATTTCATGTATTTGTATGAACTGATATTAAACCTATAAGCGGTTAACTTTTGTTGCAAAATGGTCAATTTGTGTGGAAGGTACCAACAATGGAGTGGCAACTTCGCCCATTTTTCTTGACGTGTTAGCGACTAAAAAACTAATACTATGTGTGAAATTTCAGAAGATTCGAGTAAGTAGTATAGAAGGCATTAAAGAATCAATATTTCACTAAAATGTAACCCTTTGTGAGGGAGGTACTAGAAGGAGTGGACCAATATGGCCCATCTTCGAACTTAGCCGGAGACAGAGAAAAATATTACCGCATACCAAATTTGAAGTCAATCCGTTACTCCTTTTGAGAGTTATTGTGCGCACCAGCCAGCAGACAGACACACAGACGGACGGACATTGCTCAAATGACTTAAAATTACCCAAAACGGGTTCCGGCCGAACATACTTAGGGTCTTAGGCTACTCCTTCGAAGTGTTACACTTTTGGCTCGTTGCAAATGATATATGTATAGCGTATACATTGTATACCCTCCTCTCTAAGGTGAGGGGATAAGAATAGATAATAATTAAGAATATCTCGACAACAATTTATCCTAATGCGTCCAGAATCCCAATTAAGTTGCCTTCATATTCTCATAATATCATTTTTGCATACTATCAGCTGTTTCATATTTATCTTTTAAGATATTGGGAATTTTTTTCAAACATTTTAAACTTCGAAAAATTCGCAATTATTATATATTTATTATTTTATCGTCAATTCCGGTCATGAATAAAATGAGACTATTCGGGAGAAACCCGATGCATAATTTAAAGTAAATTATAAACATAAAATATTCGGTTTAGTAGTGTGCTATTATCATGATGTTACATATGTTATCTTACAGAATGTTACGTTATATTTGATAGTCGGCCTACAATGCGAAAATTGACATTGCGATAATAATTTGGAATAATTGGTTTCGTTTCACTTAACAAAGTACTTGGCTCTAACTCATCATCGAGGCTTATTCCAAGGAGGAGTTGAAGATGTTGATCATAATAAACTGGAATTGAAAATATACTCGTAACCTTAAAATGAACAGTATTCTATCATAGATCAAAAATCGAAAGGAGGAAATAGATGGGACTACAAATAAGTGATATGATTTCATTGAAAAAAAAACACATTTATTGTTAAGGAAATTCAAAAGTTTTATATTTAATGTGAAGTACAATCGATACAATTAAGTTCTAAATAAAACGACATTCAAATGACCTCCACGACTTCTTCTGCAGGAACGAGTTCGATGAACCCATTTTACGAGCACCTTTTCCACTAACTCAAGCCGTATGTCATGAATGGCACGTTCAATATTGACTTGTAAAGCTTGAAGAGCGTCTGGTTTATTTCGAAAGACCAATGACTTCAAATAACCCCACAAGAAATAGTCTAATGGTGTTACATCACAACTTCTTGGAGGCCATTCAATGTCACAATTTCTTGAAATAATCGAATCTCCAAACTTTTCTCGCAACAATTAAATTGTTTCATTTGCTGTGTGGCACGTTGCCACAATCGGTCAATAACATAAAGATAGCTCTTAACGAAAGCTAAAATATTGCTCATGGGTGCGATATTACAAATGGTCGAAACGTCACTTCAAAATCATATCAGCCCTATTGTAAACCCATTATATTATATAATATTACTTATTGGCCGACTTTAGACTTTTCGTACTTGTTTGCTCATAACTCGGCCAGAAAAACTAATGTAATTGACACTTAAATTTTGGGAATTAACTTTCATACGAATTTATCAAAATGGTTTCCACTGAGCAGTGGATATTTCAAAATCATACCGAATTTCAAACCTTTATATTGACTTGTATTAGGATTGAAAAAATAACAACTTTTTTTACTTCTCTGAGTTACTGTCGAATGATTATAGTGGAATCAAAATATTACGTAGGTTTTCTTCTGACTTAATAAACTTTTAAAGCAGTGGGACATTTTAGACATAAGTAATGTAAAAATTGCAAAACAATTCGCATGGGACATATATGTCCCAGTGGTCGTCAAAGGGTTAAGGGCTACTCATTTTTGATTGCTATTGTGCTATTTTTTCTAGATTTAATTGAGACAAAGAAACTGTTACTATATTTGTGGAATATACTGCTGAGTAGTACAGCAGTTAGAAAATATTAAATATCTCCATGCACTTTAAAAACTCTCCTTTCGAGAGTTATCCCCACCAACCAACAAGACGAATAGACAGACGGACGGACTTTGCTCAAATGTTACACCCTTTTGGTAATTTTTACAAAAACCAGCATTAACTCCCAACAAATTCGAAAAGCATTTTAAAATGAAAAGTTTTTGAAAATTTTATTTCATCCGAGGTTTTTTTTTCTCCTTCTACTTCTATTTCGTGATTGTGATTAGCATTATGTCGTCGTGCACTTGCACTCGTATTCACAAATTAAAAAAATTGCACACATATTCGAAATGGGTTATTAATTATGTGCCATTATTTTTTTCACAATTTTCAATTGCAATATTTATGTACACATTTTCAAAATTATTTTAATAATTGGTTTATATCTATGTAGAATTTCACCTAAAGACCGCCACATTCGAAATACCTTATCCGGTAACCCTTTACGCGTATAATCGTCTTCTTTATGGAGAAATGCAAATGAAAACAGTTTCGTGAGTCATGAGATGTATGCTAAAGTTCTGCCAGTTTGAGTGTGTGTGTAATGCTCGGCCTCGTACATGTGTTCGAGTACGTTTCCTGTTGTGTACGCGATTGTTATGTTGTGGTAGTCATTTCCGTTTCCACTTCAACTTTGTTGCGCATCTAAAAGTATGAAATATTGCCAACAATGTTTTGCATGTTTCGACTAGCATTTACAGTGGGCTTGAGTTTATTCCTCATAAACTAAAATTATTTCCCTTTTCTCATTTGGAAAAATTGTAGGGTTTATGCTTGTATTAATTAAATAATGATGAATAACTTGAAGTAACGGAAATACGAACAATACTGAGAATATTATGTTCTTTAAATTTATGAAGATCTTCCTTTAAATCTTAGAAAGATTTCTTCAATACTTAAAGGAGGCATTAGAAAATGGTTAAGTAAGTAAGCAGACATATTTTTTTGCTTTTAAAACTAAAGATTCCGTTCAAGTAATTCTATGCGTTGTTGTGATTAGCTAGATCTAACAAAAATAACTCTTCTAACTTGACGACTATATACTGAAATTTAAGAAAGAAAATGTAAGAAAGTTCAGTCGGGAAATTTAACTCCAGGCTCTGCAGCATCATTAACGACAAATACATTTTTAAGGAAGTCTGAGGTAGTTCGATATTCCTCACTGTCCTTCCACAATTCTGTGTCTAAATCAAAGAAGTCTGTTTGAAGATCAATATTGGTAAATAGACTCTTTGTTTTATACGATACAAAATCAGATAAACGCATGTCATCAGGTGTTGCCAATTTGTGTATGTAAGATATTTGGCAAAATTTACCGCAGGAGTCTTCGCTGTCAATGACTTAACGTTTTTATACCCTACACCACACTGTGGTACAGGGTATTGTAACTTTGTGCATTTGTTTGTAACACCCAAAAGGAGAAGAAATAGACCCATCGTTTATTATACCGATCGACTTAGAATCACTTTCTGAGTTGATTTAGCTATGTCCGTCTGTCCGTCTGTCTGTCCGTCTGTGCATGTATTCTTGTAATCAAAGTACAGGTCGCAATTATGGTCCGATCTCGACGAAACTTTACACATATCTTTTTTTTTGGTCCAAGGACGATCCCTATTGAATTTGGTTAAAATCGGTTCAGATTTAGATATAGCCCCCATATATACGTTACCCCCGATCTGACATGTAAGCGCTGTAAAAATGTTATTTTATATCCGATCAGTGCGAAATTCGGCAAAGAGAGGTTTCTTATTACATGAAGGAATACTGCTAAATTCGGAGAAAATCGGTTCAGATTTAGATATAGCCCCCATATATATGTTACCCCCGATTTGAGATGTAAGCGCTATAAAAACTCTATTTTATATCCGATCAGTGCGAAATTCGGCAGAAAGAGGTTTCTTATTACATGAAGGAATACTGCCAAATTCGGAGAAAATCGGTTCAGATTTAGATATAGCCCCCATATATATGTTACCCCCGATTTCACATGTAAGCGCTGTAAAAACTGTATTTTATAACCGATCAGAACGAGATTGGACAGAGGGAGGTCTTTTTACATGAATGAGTATTCAGGGAAGATCGGTTCAGATTTATATTAAAGCTCCATATATATGTTCCTCCTGATTTGGTATCAAACCGCTATAGAAGTTGTATTTTACTTCCGATCATTAAAATATTCCAGAAAGATGTTTCTCAATTTAGGAACGAATATTGCCTAATTTAGCGATTATCGTTTCAGAATTAGATAATATGTTTCTACCCATTTACCAGTTACTCCAAATTATTATGGCAATGACCCTTATCGCATTGTTAGGGAGGTGTAGGGTATTATATAGTCGGCCCCGCCCGACTTTCTGCCTTTCCTTACTGGTTTTTGCTTAATTCGAGGAGAAACGCTCGGAAGAAATGCTAGCACTACCGTTCCAGGAGTCAAATACCATAAATGATTCTTAAACTTTTCAATTACCGCATAAGATCTATTTGCATCGATTTTTGTAAACTAGAAAGCTGCGCCCATAAAATGCAAGTCTTGATGAGGGCATTCAATAGAATTTATGCATCTGTACCAGACTTTAATATAAAGTTTAACGAGAAAAATTGTTATGTCTAGAATACAATTCAGCTCTCTTTCAGTCAGCTTGAACCAGTGTTGCAGACGAATTTGACCTAAAATCGTCAAAATAGGGGCACAAAAATCGTCAAATCGTCAAAATAAATTTTCGAAATCTCAAAAAATCGTCAACACAAAAATTTACCAGTTATATACAGTTTTTGCGTTTTTTTTCAGGCAAGGATCATGTTTCAGGGACAGACATGTATTCATAGATACTGTCAAATGATTTTGCGGGTCCTCAAATTGAACTTCAAAAATTTTGTGAACCGATCTCATATTCTTGAACATATTTTATACATATTATATTCTTTGGATTAAAAATGGTCCATATTTAGATATACTTCTAATGAAAGGATCCCAATCGATTTTATTTATTTACTTCATAGAAGCCTAGATAGCATAGAACCATTCACACCAACATGGTCCACCGTAGATCCATGGTTTTATAAAGCCCCATACAAAAGGTTCCACTACATTCTTAAAGCAGACATTAGAAAATGGTTAATAAAGTAAGCTTTTAAAACTAAAGATTCTGTTCAAGTAATTCTATGCGTTGTTGTGATTAGCTAGAACTAACAAAAATAAGTCTTCTAACTTGACGACTAAATAATGAATTTAAACAAACCACAAGTGTCAACCCAAAATCATACATACGAGTATTGATCTCAATGGTTAAATTCGACAATTCGTATTTTATTTTATCCAAGTGGTCTCATTGGTCCATATTTCGACTTCGTCGCACACAAAGTTTCCGTTCGATTTGACTTTGTGACCTGAAAGAAAAAACAACTGTCTATCAATTGGGCGAAACAAATAATAACAAACGATTTATTTTAACTGAAACCATTCGTTGGCACAACGACCTCCTAGGTCCAACTTTTGACATGGCACATACATAAACATGTGCACTGCAATTACCTCTACCGATTCTGCAACATAACCCAGTTCCAGAGACTTTTCCTATTATGTCATTGGATGCGCTCGAATCTGCCACCGACTTTATTTGTTTCAATGATCGTCCATAATATGTGAAAATTTATAATTTTTATTTTAAAAGTTTTATAAATTTTAACGTAAATTATATTCCGAAGGAATTAAAAAAATCTATAATATATGAAGAATTTGTAAGTTTTCTTTGTTTTTTCCATATCATAAAAATCGGCATTTCGGTGCAAAAATTGCCAAATCGCCATGTCCAATTTTTTGGACCTAAAAATCGTCAAAATAACGATAAATCGGCATTTCTGGCAACGCTGGCTTCAATTGAGAAAGAAAAACAATTTTGCTTTCGACATGAATCTTGCATGATAAATTGCACCACATGTACGAAAAACATAGTCATTACACGCTGAAAAAAAATCGCTTCTGTAGTATATTGTCCCAAACATATTCGGCTTGAAAGATATATATGTTTAGGGTACACTCGAAATATATAATATTTGGTACACACAAAAGTTGTGGATTTGGGAAGATATTTTTCTAAACAAATATTTGTTAACATCCCAATGTGACCGTTATTTCGAAACAAATATTTATTTGCATTTAAGTATTAATAAAATACATAAATTGTGTAAAATTTTTCAGTAATTCAAAGTTAAATTTTTAGAAATTTTTAATGTTCGTAAAAATAATAAATGATAATAATTGAAATCGTATAATAAAGTACTTAGAGGATTGACAGCTATGATAGCTTGGAATACTCAGAAATTTGAAATGATTGATTTAAAACAGAAGTTAATGCTGCATATGGTATCATAACTGGGAGGTACAATTCGAAACTAAAGAAAAATTTAAACTGAAATTCAAAAAGTCAACAAAAGTTTTTGAATTCTTTTTTAAATAAAATATATGTATTTAGAAAAATTCCTAAACAATAATTATATTTGTATTTAAACACATATTTTATTTGAGAAATTTAGTTTGCAAATACAATTTGTTGTAATATATTAATATATGCGTTCCAAATATATTTTATTGATTTTCAAATAAAATTTATTTGCTAAGAAATTTATAATATTTAAAAATTTGTGTTCCAAATATATTTTCTTTCGGTTCAAACATATCAAAAAAGGCGATTTTGCCCCGTGTATCACCAAGGAATGTGATCGTGAGCTCCAAGAGTTCTTCATAATCGCCACCTATCTGTGTCTGATGGATCTTACTTCGGCAAAACTCATTGATTTGTTCACATTCAGCGCCGGAAAATTTCGATTTAACAATTGGATCATCGAGACCACTTCTGAATTCATCTCGTTTCATTTTGTCCCATGTTTCAGCGAACCGGTTGAAAATGAGAGTTTCCGGTGCACTGATTTTACCGAACTTCTTAGCAAACACATTTTTTAGGAAAATCTCATACACGTGATGACGACATGCCAATTTGATTAGTTTTCGGCCAAGAAGTTCATCCAAAATAGTACAGGGTTTTCCAACAAGAGGTGTTATTTTGAATTACCCGGTATTTCGGTAGCTGTTACTTTTGAAGCTTTTATTCTTTGACATTTGACAAGTAGAAAATACGCCATTACATCGTTTTTTTAACGATACAAAACGTTAAAAAAACGATCGAACAAAAAACGATATGAACGATATGAACGATACAAAATCATCTTGACTGGCGAGGCCCATTTCCACATCGGTGGCTACGTCAACAAGCAAAATTGTCACATCTGGGGCTCAGAAAACCCAAGAGCTATTGTTGAGAAGCCTCTCCATCCTCAGCTTGTGACTGTTTGGTGCGGTTTATGGTCCGGCGGGGTCATTGGACCATACTTTTTCGAAAATAAGGTTAGATTAACAGTTACGGTGAATGGATTTCGCTATCGAGATATGAATAATGATTTGTTATGGTCGGAGTTGGATGGTATTGATCTGGACAATATTTACTTTCAACAAGACGGCGCTACGTGCCACACAAGCAACGAAACCATTGCTCTGTTACGGGAAAAGTTTCCGGACCGTGTTATCTCTCGAAGAGGTGGTCACAATTGGCCACCGAGATCTTGTGATTTAATACATTGCGACATCTTCCTTTGGGGCCACGTGAAAGATAAGGTCTACGCCAAAAGCCCAGCTTCGATTCAAGACCTCAAAGATAGAATTCGTGAGGCTATCGAGGACATAGGGCAGCCACTATGCGATTTGGTTATGGAAAATTTCATGAAAAGGATATGGTCCTGTTAGCGTGGTCGTGGTGGCCATTTGGCTGACTCTTTATTATGGAATAAACATCCGATCATTTATCTCAAAAAAATGACATTTTTCTTTGAATAACAAAATAACACCTCTTGTTGGAAAACCCTTTACAAGCACCTCGTTTATGGCCAGAACTTGTAGAAGTATTATCAAATCTCGGGGCCATAACTTTTTCAGAAATTTCTCATTCTACTAAAGTATTATGAACAGCTTCTGGAATGTTTTTTCCGCTACCCGATTGATTTTGGGAGCACCTGGTCGTTCCATTATAGCTCACGATAATCGCTATACGATCCACATTTGATCTCTCGACTAAATTGGGCAGAACGTTTCCGTCCCAGGGAACCACTAAATTTTCGTTGGAACTTAACTATAATACAAGAGAGAAGAAAAAATAATTTTAATGAATTTTATTTTTACAATATACAATATACTGTGTCCATGAACACCTTATGTGGGCTTACTACTTGCCTTTCACATTATAAGGGCCTGTTTCTGTAACTTTTCTTCGTTCGTCTACTGCGAACGATCAAAAATCACTCAATTATTCCGAGAAATCTATAAATCACAGAAGTTTATAATTCGTTGTGTCTGTAGAAAATCATGTAAAAAGCTTGTTCGTAAAATATTTCTAACCTGCGTTTTATAGAATTCAAGTAATAGCTGAGAGAATTTTGATCGTTCGCCGTAGACGAACGAAAATAAGTTACAGAAACAGGCCCTAATAGTGTACAAGATAAGTGTGCCCGAAAAAGTCATTTATGAATCTCCGTGTAATATTTACATTGTCGATTAGGTCCGATTTTGCTTCACCAAATTGCCGGTTATTTTTACGTAACTGCTGTAAGGAAGTACGATTTAGTACAAAAACATCGGAAGATATCTCTAATGCATCTAAAGTAGCCATTAGAATATGCATTGCCATTCTGTCTGACACCTAAACATAAAAAAGAAATGATAAACAAATGATCTCAGTTATTCAATATCATTATTTTACCTTTGCTTTATCAACTTGGACTTCAGTTTCGGATTCACTCTCATGGCGAACCATAAAGGAGAGAAAATGTTGTTCATATGACAAATAATTACACTAATTAGAGTGAGGGCGACCTTAGTCAAATTACTTACATGTTTCTTGCGATTCCACTGTTTCTCCATGACCAAATGGAGAAACAGTGGAGAAAAAGAAAAAAAAAACGAAGAAAATATTAACGAATTACACAGCAAACTTGCAAAGTATCAATAGTGTGTAAATAACAACAACAATAACAAAACATTGCATTCGCTTGCTACCGCCAAAAAAAAAATTGTGTTATGGAAAATATGCAAAACGAAGTGTCAAAGAGAGAAAGAGAAGACGAAACCTTACAACATATATCTATGAGCGCAAACAAAACTCCGCGCCTCTCACACCACTGTCCTACTTGCTCACAAACAATTAACAACCGTTTCGAAGAGTTTAAAGAGTATATCTCATCGTTAATGAAAACAATAATTAAAGAGAGCGAGATACATCTCTAAAATGAGATTGATAAGAAATTCATTGACTATAAGAAAGATGTTACTGCTCTATCAGATCGTGTTGATAAATTAGAAACACTGGCGGGCAAAATTGAAGACATTACAACTGAAATTGAGATTCTAAAACGTGAAAAATTGAAACGTGACAACATTATGGTGGCGATTTACGCATCACGGGAATTCCATTCGACAGTGGAGAAAACTTATTCTCAATATTTGAAAGTGTTTGTGAGTCCGTTAGTATTAGAGTCCCCTCGGTTAAATCCATCTATCGTTTGCCCAGAAACAAAACCAAAAATATAATGCCTAACGACAGCGCGATCATTGTTAACCTTTCATCAGCTTATGATAAAAACTATGTATGTGTTAAAATCCGTATCGCTGTTCAAAAAATCGAATAAAACACAATTATTTCTTGAACAAATTGGTTTTAAAAATTCGAAGAGTATTTATTACATAAATGAAAATTTAACGGCACACAATTACAAGATTCTACAAAAAGCTCTGAAACTAAAAAAGGAAAAACTACTGGATTCAGCATATTCTATCCGTGGAATTGTTCATGTCAGACGTCAGAAAATGGGTGAATTTCGTAACATATTTGTAGAGTCCGGGGTCGATGTTATATGTGTTTCTGAAACATGGTTTCGTCCAGATATTACAGATGGCATCGTTCAACTATCTGGATACAATGTTTTTCGTGCAGATCGACTTTATCATGGTGGTGGAGTTGCTATCTATGTAAAATATGGTATAAAATGCAATAAAAAAGCCCATTCAGAAGCAGATAGTCGAATAGAATTTTTATTTGTTGAGCTGTTAACTAATATCAAGACTAAAGTACTATTGGGATGCGTTTACAGACCTTATCGAAACGTGGACTGTTCAAATCTTATGTCCACAATTGAAAATATTTCACTAGACTACTGTGATGTTATAATTACCGGCGACTTCAACTGCAATTTACTTATGGACAGTCATGTATCAGATCTGATGCAAATAGTTGGGCTACTACCCTGTAACACTTCAAATGCAACCCACTTTACGCAAAGTAACAATAGCTTGATTGATTTAATATTTGTTAATCACAAGTCAAATATTCTTCTATATGATCAAATTTCGGCATGCTGTTTCTCCAGACACGACCTTCTGTTCTTGACATATGATACTGATGAGATTTCAAAAATACAAACTGGAACTTGCTAAATTCAAGAATTGAGAATACAAACTGGAATTTAATGTATGAGTTTGAAGATGTTAATGATCAGCTGAACTTCTTGCAGTGCCATATTTCTTCCATTTTTAATGATTTGTACCTCTAAGGAATAAAAAAATACGAAATAAGCAACCTCCTTGGTTTAACCATAGAATAAATCTACTGATCGAAAAAAGGAATTTAGTATATAAAAGATGGAAACGATTTCGTACAGAAGAACTTCACATAGAATATAAAATCGCAAGGAAAACGGCGACATCTGAAATAAACAAGGCAAAAGCGCACTTCTACCAACGTAGATTCAAAAATGCCATCGACAGCAAAAAAAAAGGAAAGAAATCCGAAATATTGGAATTGGAAAAATAAAAAATCCGGTACACATAGATAATCTGGACATCAATGAACTCAATGAGCGATTCGTAAAATCCACTGAGGTATCCGAACTCACATTTGAATACGAAAATTTGTGTACTGCACCTGTAGAAAACTGTTTTACCTTCCGTGGTGTAGACGAGTCTGAGGTTTACAAAAGCTTCGTTGCAATCAAATCCAAGGCTGTTGGACTTGATGAATTAAATCCTACCTTTTTAAATATTATTCTACCAACATTATTGCCATTTTTTACGCATCTCATTAATAACATTCTAACTAAATCCGTATTCCCAGCAGCGTGGAAACAGGCCAAAATTGTTCCAGTACCAAAAGCTCATAATGATTTCCGACCGATTGCTATATTACCATTTCTATCTAAGGTAGTTGAAAAAATCATGAACGGGCAAATTTCAGAGCACCTTGACAAACTTAACCTTCTGTCAGATAAACAATCAGGATTTAGGAAAAAACGTAGTTGCATTACCACCTTACTAGATGTGGTTGATGAAATACGTCAAAACCTTGATGGAAACATGGTGTCATTTTTAGTCTTACTAGATCATAGCAAAGCTTTTGGTACTGTTGATCATGACATTTTGAAATTGAAACTCAAAAAACTATTCCACTTCTCGGACTCATCATGTAAGCTTATCTCTTCGTACTTATCAGACCGAACACAAAAGGTTGTTGTTGAAAATACGTCCTCCAATGTTCTTACAGTATCCGCGGGAGTTCCGCAAGGATCCATTCTTGGACCTCTTCTGTTTTCAATATACATCAACGATTTACCCGATATACCAGTCTCACGCTCCGTTCAAATGTATGCTGATGATGTCCAATTATTAAAATGCGCTAAACCTCCAGATATACAATCTTGTATCTCCGACATAAATCGTGACCTGAACCTTGTCTTCACATGGGCAAAATCGAATAGGCTATGCTTAAATTCATCAAAAACCAAGTGCATAATAATTTCAAAAAATGGAAGATTGGCGAGTAGCATTCAGTGTTGTCTGCAAATTGAGAATTCCAACATTGATTGCGTCCAAACGTCAAAAAATCTTGGACTTTTCTTCAATAACAAACTTTCCTGGACGAACCACATAAATGCTGCTGTTGGAAAAGTACATGGAATGCTGAGAAGCCTTTGGGCTATTCAAACATCAACTCCTTTCTCTATTAGAATGCTTTTAGCCAAGACCTACCAACACTCATGTATGGCTGTGAAGTATTTGCCAACTGTGACTCAAGTGACTTTGCAAAATTAAACGTTGCCTATAATAATATTGCCAAAAAACGTCGAGATAGAATTTCCGAATTTTCATGTCAAATCTTCAATATCACGTTCGCGAATCTTCTTAAAGCGAAAAGTCTCATACAACTGCATAAAATAATATATACAAGAGAACCAACATATTTGTTTGACCGTCTACAATTCGCACGTTCCAATAGAGGAAATAAGCTCATTCTGCCAAGAATAAACTGTCTGACATCCGAGAGACAATTTTTTATATTCAGCACACGTCTTTGGAATAGCCTTCCAACCAACCTACAAACTATAGGCAATGCAAATATTTTCAAAAAGAAGCTCTATCAATATCTTTATCCAAATTAAATAAATATATTTGATTCTGTGATAAACTATTTGTATAATTATTATTAATTTCATTATTTTAATATCGTTTTTATTATTGCAATGCAATGTATTTTTAAGTATCTTTTATTTATATTTACCGATACGAAATAATGTCAAGTATTGTGTTTTCCAAATCCATTATCTAGTACTGTAATATATAAGATTTCCATTATCTTGTTGTACTAGTGTTACAAAATGTTTAAATAAATCAAATCAAATCAAAATTTTCGCGCTTGTTCCTTTTCTCTTCTCAATTTCGATCCTTTTTCCTTTGATGCCAATTTCATTTCATACCCGGGACGTCCTTTCTGTCGCTGTTTTTCCAAAACAGCTTATCTTCCTCATTTCTCATGCTTATCTTCCTCATTTCAATATCGAAAAGATCATCAAACGCTCCAACGAATATATCAAATTTTTGTTTCATTACGACTGACATTTTCTTGGGATTCTCTTTATTAAAGTTTTTCCAATCTTCGTAAATTTTAAGTAGCTTTCCAGCATATTTATGATTATCCAGAGTTTGAATACGAGCTTGTTGCCAAAATATAATGACTGCGTCAATCGTCAGCCTCGCACTTTATCTTGAGGTTAGCTTTACAAATCGCATATTGTTGAAAAACAAGTATGAAAGTTTCAGTCGGGTATACCGACTAAGGTATATCCTCACTTTGTGAGTAATACATATACATAATATTGAATGTTCCACGAATTATTCTGTCACTTTGTCTGAACAGTAGATACTTCAAATACACAAAAGATTAACTTGGAACTGAAGACGTCTGAACTTGAATGCTAAATCGTTTAAAGTCACTGGAATTCGCGGAATTAGGCATTCTTCTCCATTGAATGTTTGTTTCAAAATCCCTGCCACCATCGCACTGTTCATTAGCTTCGTCACAATCAGTCGGGTTCCATTGCACAATTTCGGTGCATGAAAATTTGGTAACATAATGATTAAAGATCCAACATTAAGTTAGGAATACAATGGGGTAATTGCCGATCGATTGATTTATATGGATACAATTCTCCCTGAATTTGATTTTGAATCGTACTATTCATTCACATCAGTGTTTCTTATCACATTCTTATCAGTTCTTTAGAAAAAACGTCTACGGTCTATTCTGTTGTAGGTATGTATACTCGTATATACATACTTAAATATCCCCACAAATACGAATCACAGACAGAGTTTGTAGGAAGTCGCCCATCAGTAATATCATGACGCCACCAAAGTGACGATTAATGTTGTCCAAATCTTTTAATGTTCGATCGAGTGCGTCTAATATCATTTGAGCGCCATTGTGCTTCTTTCACTTTTGGCATGGCAGATTGCTTTAAAATGCTGGATTTTCGTTAATTTGTTTAGGGGAAGCTTCAGTGCTGAATGTGCCGTTCTTTTACTTCAGTCAGACTGGTAACAATATGTGAGCAAAGCGCGAGAACTGATCACTGGCCAAAATCCGATTTTGTGAAAAGTCCAGGGATTATACAGCACTGGAGTCCATATGCAAACATTCTGCTTTCTAGCTTTTACATGGAGACTCAGCAGCCAAGTGGTCAAAAATGCAAATCCGTTGGAGATCGGTATATGTATATTAGGCCGGGTCAAAAAAAAATATTGCGGTTGTCCGCATCTCAAAGGAAAGCTTGTTTTGTTTAATGAATATCCCCCTAATATATGTAGGCTTTATCTTGAGCCGCCAGTGAGCTAGAGCGATATTACATAACCTCTAAAATTCATGTTTTTCTTGAAAATGTCGGACATCATTGACTCAATCGGGAGCATTTCCATGTGGCTAGAACTCGTTACTCCGCTTCTAACGATACCAATATTGTGATTCTCGCGATAATAGAACTAAAGATATTCACGATTTAAGAGCGTAATTTTACGTTTTTTCATTTTTTTTATAACTACGATTTGTTGAAGAAAATTTAAGCTTTATATCTTATATGATGCTTCTGAAAGGATAAACACAATTCTCAACTTTTTGAAAGCGCTAGATCGGACCATATGGCAAAAAGTGACTACGTGAAAATTCCGTTGTTTACAAAACACTCTGGACTACGTTTGAACAAAATTGCAGCTTTCTAGCTGTTACAGAAGCCTCAGCGGTCACGTGGTCAGCGCGATTTAGCGATTTTTATTTTTCCTAAACCTTCGCGTAGCAAGTACGAACAAATCCGCAGAAGGAAGTATCCAATTTGGTCCAGTAGTTTCAAGTTTTAAGCAGTCGAACAAACCACAATTCATTTTTATATATATAGAAGATTAATAACATATACTACCATGTCTGAATAAAATCGGTTCAGATTTACATAATATCCCCAATTTCTATTAATACAAGTTGCAGGACCGAATGGTTAAATTTATACATGTATGTAATTCATTTCAGTGTCCTTCTCCTATTTTGTTTTATATTTTTAAAGATAACTGAAAATGTATGTTTATATCAAAGCCTTTATCTCTGTTCAGATTTTATTTCATTACATTAAATGAAGGTGTTGATGCCAGAAGGTGAGATCAAGGTAGGATAGTTCACCCTGACACTAACCTCCTTAATTTATGTAACATCAAACACTGCATGTAAACCAAAATTTCCATGAAAAATTCGAGCAACAATTTAAAGAGTTAATTTTTGTTTGCTTTCTCTCTCTTCCCGTATCATTACAGTGATCGCATTGCCTTGGTTAAATCGCCGGTGACACATAGTAAACCATCTCGCATGAATCTGATACCCGTTGACACAGGCGGTGTTCTAACATTTCAACAAGCCATGTCTGGAGCTGTTTCACCTCAATACTCGGCCACATCACCTCTGTACGGTGGTGGAGGAGCGGGAGGTGTAGGCGTTGGCTGTGGCACCAACAACAGTCATTTAACGTCGTCATCAGCAGGAGCTGCCTCTACAGTTGATGGAGGTCCTACAACATCAGAACTTGACATGCTACTCGAGGATACCACTTCTACAGCCTCTCCCACATCCACAGTTTGCGGTGGCATTGGTGGCGGCGGCCTCATGGGACCACCCAACGGACCATTCCTGGCCGATACTCCCACGGGCGAATGCAACGAGATAAGGCAAAGAAATGACCATTATGGCATGTTTAATGCTGCAACGACTCCAGGTGGAGGAGTTGTTGGCGGCATTGGTGGTGGTGCTGGAGGCTGTTGCCTTGACGATATGGATTCACCGACGGCCGTGCCACACGAACGCATTGCCGGTGTGGGTTCCAGCCTTGTTCATGGCGGCAGTTCGGCAACAATAGCCCAGCTGGGTAACAAGCAGAGGCAACGTATGCGAACCTCAAGTATGCCGGCCGAAAGTAGAAAGGTAAGTGAAAGAATAGGGTTGGAGGAAGGGGGCAATTCATATGGTGGCAGGTTGCATGATTGCTATGATATTTTTTTTTATTTTCCAAAACAGCAACGAAATCCTTGTTAGAAGAAATGTGTGTGTGTGCGTGTGTTTTATTGTAGTTAATGCAAAAAAGGAAATTGTAAAAAATGGTATTTAAAGCTGCAAACGAATAGGAAGCCCGTGAAACATACTTTCACGATTGCGCTGGCGTTGAACTGAATCATCGCTTGAGAGGATTTTTAAATTTTACAAATTTCCACTTTAATAGTAGTGGATTGGCGAAAAATTATCAAAAGCGACCAATTTTAATTCTGATACAGGAAAAAATTGGCATTTTGTAAAAAGAAAGTATTAATTTTTTGTTGTTCTTAAATTATCTTTTCTTTGACATCAATAATATTGCATGCTCAAAATCCAAATATGTATATCAGATGACATTAGACATATGAGTCATACCTTTTCAAATCGGACAACAAAAAGTAAATCCTAGAAAATATTCTCTCAAAAATAAATTAGTGTACACTAATGAAAAACATGCACATTCAAACTGGGCATTTCAGTTTCTAGAAATAAATAACACTAAACCATTATAAAAATTATTTTTAAGTCGATCGGTTTAATAAACCATGGGTCTATCCATATCTTATCTTTTAAAACTTCAAAATGTCAACATCATTTATTACATACCTAAGTAGGACTTTATTTTATTTTTCAAAGAGGAAATCTTCATGAGCTATGATACTGCACATAGCGTAGTGTTTGTCAAGCCACTCTTGATAATAGCCCGACCCCAAGAAATTACTAAATTCATATGAAAATCATTTTTCCTTTCACATCAATCTTAAAATTCAATATTTTTCCAATGACTGACATACAAAAGAAAACATTTTTTCATATGTCACCTTACATCTTTCAAATTGTATCTCCTTGCATAGGATGACAGCATAACATTTGATATTGCTATGCAACGCAATCAATCTTTGTGCGTCGTTTGAACACAAATATGTAATCATTGTAGGAGATTCTTTGAGAATTTCATTTTAGGCAAACATAAATTTTGGGTCAATCATCAAAAGAAAACACACATGACAGTTCTCAAAGTAGAATCAAATTTCGTTTAAAAAAATTTAAAATATATTCGTACGCAAGTTTGTTTGCATAGTCGGATTTGGCAAATATGATGAAAAATGTCGTCAATACAATATAACTGCGGCATACTCAGTTTCGGTCTCTTATTAAAAACTCAGATTTGAAAAAATTTTTGATGAGGAAGAACATATCGCTCACTCACTTCAAGAGTGACATAACTCAAAATTTAAAATTTTTGAGGTTGTCTTACAAAAATCCCAATTTTTGACCATAGACTACCACCAGATACATGTGCACAAAATTACAGCACTCTCGTTAACAAATTTCAAAATTTTCAACACCCTCTACACATTTACATTCTGTGAAAATTTCAAGTAGATCGATCCAGTCGCTCAGACGTCTATACGGATCAAACAAACACATATTCTCCTTTATATATATATAAGATAGAAGATAGAAGATAGAAGATATAAGATATAAGATATAAGATATAAGATAGAAGATAGAAGATAGAAGATAGAAGATAGAAGATAGAAGATAGAAGATAGAAGATAGAAGATAGAAGATAGAAGATAGAAGATAGAAGATAGAAGATATAAGATATAAGATATAAGATAGAAGATAGAAGATAGAAGATAGAAGATAGAAGATAGAAGATAGAAGATAGAAGATAGAAGATAGAAGATAGAAGATAGAAGATAGAAGATAGAAGATAGAAGATAGAAGATAGAAGATAGAAGATAGAAGATAGAAGATAGAAGATAGAAGATAGAAGATAGAAGATAGAAGATAGAAGATAGAAGATAGAAGATAGAAGATAGAAGATAGAAGATAGAAGATAGAAGATAGAAGATAGAAGATAGAAGATAGAAGATAGAAGATAGAAGATAGAAGATAGAAGATAGAAGATAGAAGATAGAAGATAGAAGATAGAAGATAGAAGATAGAAGATAGAAGATAGAAGATAGAAGATAGAAGATAGAAGATAGAAGATAGAAGATAGAAGATAGAAGATAGAAGATAGAAGATAGAAGATAGAAGATAGAAGATAGAAGATAGAAGATAGAAGATAGAAGATAGAAGATAGAAGATAGAAGATAGAAGATAGAAGATAGAAGATAGAAGATAGAAGATAGAAGATAGAAGATAGAAGATAGAAGATAGAAGATAGAAGATAGAAGATAGAAGATAGAAGATAGAAGATAGAAGATAGAAGATAGAAGATAGAAGATAGAAGATAGAAGATAGAAGATAGAAGATAGAAGATAGAAGATAGAAGATAGAAGATAGAAGATAGAAGATAGAAGATAGAAGATAGAAGATAGAAGATAGAAGATAGAAGATAGAAGATAGAAGATAGAAGATAGAAGATAGAAGATAGAAGATAGAAGATAGAAGATAGAAGATAGAAGATAGAAGATAGAAGATAGAAGATAGAAGATAGAAGATAGAAGATAGAAGATAGAAGATAGAAGATAGAAGATAGAAGATAGAAGATAGAAGATAGAAGATAGAAGATAGAAGATAGAAGATAGAAGATAGAAGATAGAAGATAGAAGATAGAAGATAGAAGATAGAAGATAGAAGATAGAAGATAGAAGATAGAAGATAGAAGATAGAAGATAGAAGATAGAAGATAGAAGATAGAAGATAGAAGATAGAAGATAGAAGATAGAAGATAGAAGATAGAAGATAGAAGATAGAAGATAGAAGATAGAAGATAGAAGATAGAAGATAGAAGATAGAAGATAGAAGATAGAAGATAGAAGATAGAAGATAGAAGATAGAAGATAGAAGATAGAAGATAGAAGATAGAAGATAGAAGATAGAAGATAGAAGATAGAAGATAGAAGATAGAAGATAGAAGATAGAAGATAGAAGATAGAAGATAGAAGATAGAAGATAGAAGATAGAAGATAGAAGATAGAAGATAGAAGATAGAAGATAGAAGATAGAAGATAGAAGATAGAAGATAGAAGATAGAAGATAGAAGATAGAAGATAGAAGATAGAAGATAGAAGATAGAAGATAGAAGATAGAAGATAGAAGATAGAAGATAGAAGATAGAAGATAGAAGATAGAAGATAGAAGATAGAAGATAGAAGATAGAAGATAGAAGATAGAAGATAGAAGATAGAAGATAGAAGATAGAAGATAGAAGATAGAAGATAGAAGATAGAAGATAGAAGATAGAAGATAGAAGATAGAAGATAGAAGATAGAAGATAGAAGATAGAAGATAGAAGATAGAAGATAGAAGATAGAAGATAGAAGATAGAAGATAGAAGATAGAAGATAGAAGATAGAAGATAGAAGATAGAAGATAGAAGATAGAAGATAGAAGATAGAAGATAGAAGATAGAAGATAGAAGATAGAAGATAGAAGATAGAAGATAGAAGATAGAAGATAGAAGATAGAAGATAGAAGATAGAAGATAGAAGATAGAAGATAGAAGATAGAAGATAGAAGATAGAAGATAGAAGATAGAAGATAGAAGATAGAAGATAGAAGATAGAAGATAGAAGATAGAAGATAGAAGATAGAAGATAGAAGATAGAAGATAGAAGATAGAAGATAGAAGATAGAAGATAGAAGATAGAAGATAGAAGATAGAAGATAGAAGATAGAAGATAGAAGATAGAAGATAGAAGATAGAAGATAGAAGATAGAAGATAGAAGATAGAAGATAGAAGATAGAAGATAGAAGATAGAAGATAGAAGATAGAAGATAGAAGATAGAAGATAGAAGATAGAAGATAGAAGATAGAAGATAGAAGATAGAAGATAGAAGATAGAAGATAGAAGATAGAAGATAGAAGATAGAAGATAGAAGATAGAAGATAGAAGATAGAAGATAGAAGATAGAAGATAGAAGATAGAAGATAGAAGATAGAAGATAGAAGATAGAAGATAGAAGATAGAAGATAGAAGATAGAAGATAGAAGATAGAAGATAGAAGATAGAAGATAGAAGATAGAAGATAGAAGATAGAAGATAGAAGATAGAAGATAGAAGATAGAAGATAGAAGATAGAAGATAGAAGATAGAAGATAGAAGATAGAAGATAGAAGATAGAAGATAGAAGATAGAAGATAGAAGATAGAAGATAGAAGATAGAAGATAGAAGATAGAAGATAGAAGATAGAAGATAGAAGATAGAAGATAGAAGATAGAAGATAGAAGATAGAAGATAGAAGATAGAAGATAGAAGTTGGGCATAAAACTTAACGTTAAGATGTGACTCAAAAGAGCCTGTCTCCTAGATAGGCTAAACGATACTCTTGCAGTCATTTACATGAGCATAGCAATTGCTGTACTGACACCTCCTCTTTCTCATTTAAGCAGCCTCTACAGAAGTCCTCGTAAGGGAGCTTTATGTGTACAGCTATGTTGTCAATCACGCAGGGCCCTGTGATGACTCCTGTGAGAATACTTAGTGTGTTCTTTCCGAAGGACAGCAGTTCTTTGCTACGAGTCACATCAAAGGCTGGCCAAAGAGTTCTAGCAATCCTGCAGTATCGTATAGTATCCCACCTCGATCTGGTTAATGCTGCCCCCCGTTCGTCGATTTGGTTTTTAAGTTCCACGAACGGAATTTATACATCCAGGGTGGCGGTTACTTTTCGCGCGCCGGATCCTGTCCTGGCACACTCATCTTCTAGTTCGTTGCCTTGTATGTTGCTATGTCCTGGCAACCAGCAGAGCGTGATTTCGTGAGCCTGAATATGGGTTAAGGGTAGAAAGCAGTGCATAGTGCAGCGTGATTTGATGTTTCTTGAGTCTAAGGCATTTCGAGCTGATCTTTGAATTTTGTTGGAGAAATATCCAGTTCTAAAATCTGTTTCGCAGCAATGGTAATGGCATAAATCTCTGCCTGTAAGACCGTACATTCATCTGGGAGTCTGATGGAGATTCTTAGATTTAGGGTATCGAAATATATTTCCGATCCTTTGCCCGTCTCCATTTTTGATCCGTCCATGAAAATTGAGAATTCATTGGCTTCTATGACGCTATCTGACGCTTCACGGTTAGGTATCATTACTTTACAATTTTTGCCTCGAATTGTTCTTGGTACCATGTAGTCCATTGGCCTGCTGATTTTATCTGTTATGCCTATGCTTTCCAGGTTTGAGCCATGTCCATGTACAGTATTGATGGACATTCCTGATTCCCTTAGCCAAAAGGCCACTTTCGCTGCGGCACACTTGATATACATATCGATTGGTTAGGTGTGACGCATATCAGTCTCTGCAATTTGGTTAGGTGTGAAAGATGTGACTTCTTCATTGCCGATTTCCACCATACCACTGATCCGTAAATAAGTATCGGTCCTATAATTGATGCATACATCCAGTGTATCATTTTTGGTTGCAAACCCCATTTGCGTCAAAATATTTTCTTACAGGCAAAGAAGGCGCATAGCGCTTTCTTTCCCCTTTCCTCCAAATTCCTTTTTCAGGACAGTCTAGAGTGATGCATCTTTATTTAGCTTCTTTCAACAGTTGAAGTACCTTTCCCTACATAATTTACGAGGTAACGCTGTAGATTTTTTTTAAATTTGTTTATTTTTTTTTAACAGTAACATTTTTCACTTCAAAGTGTTCCCAAAAATTTTAATTTCGAAATAAAACTCGACAGCGTTACCTGGCTATAACAATTATGTAACTAAATACATTTATTTTTTTAATTTCTGATGATCCGGTATCGAGTTATGAGGGGCACCGCAATTCAACTTTTTTCGAGACGCTTCCGCATAATTGCTGTCGTTGTCATATTTTTTTCTGAAAATTTTGCACAATAAACTTTAAAAGTTATACTTTAATGTACCATTGGTTTCAATCAAAAAATATTAACCTTTAGTCACAAAAAAATCATAAAAGTGTGACTTATTTGCTCGAAATAACGTTACCCCCCTTAAGGTGAGGGGATTCTTAAGTCGCTTTACTCGACTGAATTTTCTTACTTGTTTTATTCGCTGTAGCTTTGGGTCTCGTATTTAATTGTATTGTCGCATTTTCAAAAGATCTGTCAATATTCTTGCCCGAAACATCTGTTTTCTTTCGGACCCAAATGTCAAATGTACATACATTCACAATATCGACTAGAACGCCAATGTATTCACATAAATTATGGTTCTTAAAATATTAATATCGCTTTCCGAGCGAATCATACTTTTATATTTTGATCATATTTGCCACGGTCGTATGAAAGCTCAAAATGTATCAGCAGTTAGGCCGCGATTAGCTTTACAGACATTTCGTTAAGATCAACGTAACATAGCCCATCCTAAGCATAATTAAAACCGATCTTGTTTTTCAAGTCAAATATATTTGTTCTGAAAAATTTATGCGTTGGCAGATTTATTTATGTTTCATGCAGACACAGTCTTAACCTAAGTGTTCGGCACAATTTATCATTTTCCATCTCTTCCAAATTAATTGTAAATCAATCGAAATTTTAAAAAAATTTCTTATGGGGAACATTTATTTGCAAACGATTGACTTGATTTATCAAAACGTTGATTTTACGTAGTGCGACTAATCGAGTTCTTCATCAGTGATTTTCACAGAACTCCTTCATGATTTCTGTTCACAATTTGTATGATGCCTTTGTAGTTGTTGAAATAGACTTTTTGGTGTTCCCAAAAAAAAATTTCCCAATTCTATTACTCCAGAGATCATAAAAGTCTGGCAAAAGAAGTGCATTGCCCTCAAATTTTACGAACTATGCCTAAGAACATGTAAGTGAACAATTTCTGCTTCTCCTCAAGGTATATTATATATGTGAAAATATATAGTAGCTCAAATGCAAATAGTTATAAGTAAACTTTTTTATTTAAATTAAAATAGGGAAGTAAATGCATACATGTTACAATATTGTATGCTCTGCCACTTCATTTGAGATTTACTATATGTATGTTAAAATTGATAGATGGGTTAGATTAGATAAGTCTATTCACATTTTAGCTGACTAAAGTTCGGTATAATCTCTTTTGCTAGATGTTTATTTTTTCGTTTCGTTTTAGTTTTTGTACTACATATTCGCATGTGTATTAACGAGCAATTTCACATACTTAAATATTTTTCCCATTTTTCTTTTCATTTGCATTTTTTTCCTGCGACTTCAGCCCCGTTTAGCTGATACCCGACGTCAGGCCATACATTGTGCGGATTTGGATTTGGAATACTATCGACTGCGTAGTTTTAGTATAACATCGCATGGCGTCTGTAATTTGGGCGATTCTCTGAGGTACCTATGTTAGCTTTAAGGAATAGCACAAAAAAGTTTTCTTAATGAACTTTTCTGAAATTTAATAAAACATACATATTTTTTCCTCTTGCAGAAGTCGTCGCTCAAGGTCTATTAACTCTGTAACCTCAACGGGTACTTCAAACAGCGGCAAAGACAGACATAATAGGTGAGTTGAACTTATGCGAATTTTTATTATTTACAATTTGATTTATATAAATATAATAGAACTCCCTTGAATAACATTCATCTTTTCCATATAAATAATGCCTTGAATTTTAAAAGAGTTTGCAAAACTAATATTCATGTTCATAGAAAAGAAAAACTCAGAATTTATTTCATTTTCTTCTGCAAGTTCACCGACTTTTGTTATGTGCATGGCGAAAAAGTCTAAATTAAATTTATCCAAACATTTTATAAAAACGTACAGCTGCCCAAGACCTAAAAACTTTTTTATACCCTCCACCATAGGATGGGGGTATATTCATTTTGTCACTCCGTTTGTAACACCTCTAAATATTAATTTGAGACCCCATACAGTATATATATTCTTAAACGTCGTAAAATTCTAAGACGATTTGGCCATGTCCGTCTATCCGTCCGTCCGTCCGTCTGTTGTAATCACGCTGCAGTTCGTAATAATAGAGCTAGGTTGATCAAATTTGGTAGAAATATTTCTTATAGTTGCAGGTTGTTTGGGATTCCAAATGGGCCATATCGGACAAAGTTATGATATAACTTCCCTTATAGATGTCGCTCCAAAATACGGTTTTTGAGTCATAGATACTACATTTTTGAAGAATTTAACAGAAACTTTGCAGTTTGTATTATATTTTGACAAGATTTCATCACAACACAAATTTTTGTTTTTTTAATATTTTACTTAAACAAAAAGGACCGTCTTATTACTCCATATGCAAAGATTTTTCGAGTAATAAAATTGAATGCAAAGTTTTTTTTTAATTTTTTTTGTCAAAAAAATAATTTTTCATATTTTTTATTTTGGCAATTTTGTTTGGGAGGTACCAAATTGTGATGTTGAATGTGGGGTGTGGCAACAAGCCCATTTTATAATATACTATGGGCATTATAATAACATTAAACTGTAGAAAATTTCTAGTATTTCTTCGGACTGGAATCAAAGTTACAAGCCGTTAAATTTTTGTGCATAATTACCCATTTTTATGGGAGGTACCAAAAGGGGCGTGGTAACTTCGCCATTTTTTTACGGGACTGTAGGTACTATAAATGCACTTCACAAAGTTTCAAGTATTTCTTCGGACTGGAATCAAAGTTATAAGCCGTTAACTTTTTGTGCAAAATGGTCCATTTGCATGCGAGGTACCAAAGGGGGCGCGGCAACTTGAGCCATTTTTCTAAAGGTGATAGCGATTACTAAACTAATAATACATGTGGAATTGTGAAAGATTCTGGGTAGTAGTATATAAGTTATTGGATAATCAATATTTCACTTAATTTTGACCCTTCGTTGGGAGGTACTTGGAGGAGTGGACATCGAGGGAACATTGTTCATCTTTGACCTTAGCCTGAGATAGAAAAAATTATTGTCACATACCAAATTTTAAGTCAATCGGTTAATCCTGTCGAAAGTTATCATGCGCACAAACCAGACAGACAGACGGGCAGGGCATTGTTAAAATTACTTAAAATAGCCCAAAACGGATTTCTGTCGAATATTCTTGGGGTATCTTAGGTCACTCCGTCGATGTAATACTCTTTTGTTTGGGAGCATCTATGGTATAAAAACCGAACTTTAAGTAATATCGATAAGTTCATTCCAAAGTATGCTTAGTTGAAACAGGTAGTTTTTCAGCAAATTTTGATTGACAAAAATTCTTAATATTTAGAAATTATTTAGAAAAAGGAACGACAGCAATATATAACAAGTTAAAGCATTAAGTTCGGCCATACCGAATCTTATATACCCTCCACCATTGATTGCATTCAATTTTATTACTGGAAAAATCTTTAGATATGGAGAAAATCATGAAACGTTCCTTTTTGTTTAAGTTAATTATTAAAACCAGTAAGGAAAGTCTAAAGTCGGGCGGGGCCGACTATATAATACCCTACACCACTCTCGTATTTTTGTTTAAGTTAATTATTAAAACCAGTAAGGAAAGTCTAAAGTCGGGCGGGGCCGACTATATAATACCCTACACCACTCTCGTAATATTGAATAACTCTGATATTTAAATTCATGTATAAATTGTTTACATACATTTACTTTTGGGACATTTTATACGTAAATAATACCCTGTACCACAGTGTGGTGTAGGGTATAAAAACGATTGGATCAAAAGAGCCAAATCGGATGAAACATATATATGGGAGCTATAGCTAAATCTTAACCGATTTTCTTCAAATTCGGCAATGTTGGTTCATGGATCAAGAAACTCAACCATTCTAAATTTCAAAACGATTGGATGTAAAATACAGCTTCTTCAGGACTAAAGATCAAAATCGGACGAAACATATATATGGGAGCTATAGCTAAATCTTAACCGATTTTCTTCAAATTCGGTAGTGTTGGTTCATGGATCAAGAAACTCTACCATTCTAAATTTCAAAATGATTGGATGTAAAATACAGCTTCTATAGAACTAAAGGGCCAAATCGGACGAAACATATATATGGGAGCTATAGCTAAATCTTAACCGATTTTCTTCAAATTCGGCAATGTTGGTTCATGGATCAAGAAACTCTACCATTCTAAATTTCAAAACGATTGGATGTAAAATACAGCTTCTATAGAACTAAAGGACCAAATCGGACGAAACATATATATGGGAGCTATAGCTAAATCTTAACCGACTTTTTTCAAATTCGGTAGTGTTGGTTCATGGATCAAGAAACTCTACCATTCTAAATTTCAAAACGATCGGTTGTAAAATACAGCTTCTATAGGACTAAAGGGCCAAATCGGACGAAACATATATATGGGAGCTATAGCTAAATCTTAACCGATTTTCTTCAAATTCGGTAGTGTTGGTTCATGGATCAAGAAACTCTACCATTCTAAATTTCAAAACGATTGGATGTAAAATACAGCTTCTATAGAACTAAAGGGCCAAATCGGACGAAACATATATATGGGAGCTATAGCTAAATCTTAACCGTTTGTCTTCAAATTCGGTAGTGTTGGTTCATGGATCAAGAAACTCTAGCATTCTAAATTTCAAAATGATTGGATGTAAAATACAGCTTCTATAGGACTAAAGGGCCAAATCGGACGAAAGATATATATGGGAGCTATATCTAAATCTGAACCGATTTCAACCAAATTCAATAGCGATCTTAACAGCCGCGAAATACTCTAAACTGCAAAATTTCAGAACGATCGGAGTGAAATTGCGATCTGTAGTCGACGAACAACTTTACATGGACAGACGGACGGACGGAGAGACGGACATGGCTAAATCGTCTTAGAATTTTACGACGATTAAGAATATATATACTTTTATAACACCTCAGTATTTGGAGGTGTTATAAAAGGAGTGAAGAAATGAATATACCCCATCCTATGGCGGAGGGTATACAAAATATTTAAAAGCAAATGTCCCTTAATACATATCACGTCGCCTTAGCATGATTTGGAATTAAAGGTACCGTTGATATCTGTTTAACGATAATAAAGTCCTCAAGTCTGTTCCATCTGGAGAATGAGCAATATTTTTCAGAAATGTCATTTAAAATGACTATATTCTCACACTTATATCATTGCTTTCTCATTGTCCCCAAGAAAATAAATTATGAATAAACATGTCGCTTAATTTACGCTATACAAATAAATACAACAAACACAGACACAATAGCCACTTAGAACATATGTATATATGTTCGAGTGAAATCCGTTTTCCGACATTCTAAGTCATTACAGCAATGTCCGACTTTCTGATTGTCTGTCTCGAAAGGAGTAACCGCTTGCCTCTAAATGTTGTATATGTTAATATATTTTTCGATCTCTTAACTTTAATGCCTGCGCTCATAAATAATACTTACAATTTGGTATAGTAGAATGTCTTTGAACTATCTACAGTTCAGCGCAAAATAAGCCTATTGGTCAAGCCCCATCTGGCAACCCCCATACAAAAATGATCTATTAATTCGAACACATTTGAACAATGTCCGCCTGTCAGTCTGGCTGGAGCGATTTAAGGGCGATTGTGCGCTCTTATTCCAGTTGGCGTCGTCGACGTCGTCACATCATTTTCGTCATATCTATGAAGTTCTGGCTTTGTCATCTTTACGCCAAAACGAATGTTTTTGGTATCCATGAACTAACAAAAACCCTTTTTATAACTTAAAAATATTTTAAAAAAAATTTCAAAATTTATGAAGTCGTCAATCTAAACAGTGTCGACTAAGAATCGACGACGCCAACTGGAATAAGGGCGAATAACTTTTTGAAAGGGGTAGCGGATTACCTTCAAATTTTGGTATGTGATAATATCCCATATTGTCAAAATTACGGAAACACAAAAACATATATTTTTAATATTTTTATTTTGGCCACTTTGTTAGGGAGTTACCAAAAGGGACATGGCAACAACGACCATTATTCCCAACGTGATAGCGACCAATAAAGTAACAACAGTATGATGCATTTTAATATGTTAGGTGTCTTCAGAATTTGGACCATACTTTTTGAGGTAAATGCTCGATAAATACACTTTAAATTAAAGGAAATTATGAGGAATACAATGGTTAATAATAACACTCTCAAGTGGAAACAAAAGATAAGTAACTGTCGTTAAAACTAAAGGGTCCGCCATCTAACGTTTTTCTTTCAACTAGTACTTATTTCGTGAATGGTAATACGTAGCTCATGTCTGATTTGACAGATAATTAGTTTTATCCTTCCACTGAACGATTATGGTTGTGTATACGCATGAACAACGCTGGGAAGTATGCCGAATAAGAAGATGCCGATTTTGCCAAAAAAAAATCATCTTTTCAGATGAAGCTCATTTTGATCTTGGCGGGTATGTAAACAAGCAAAATTATCGCATTTGGGGCACAGAAGACCCACACGCATACATTGAAAAGCTGATACACCCAAAACGAGTCACTGTTTGGTGCGGATTTTGGTCCAGAGGCATAGTTGGGCCATGAGCAAGGAGGGGCCGTTACAGTCAATGGCGATCGTTATCGGGCCATGTTGGACGAATTTTTGTTCACAAAAATTGAAGAGGAGGATATTGGCAACATTTGGTTTCAACAGGACGGCGCTACGTGCCACACAGCCGAAGCTACACTCGATGTTTTGCGCCCTGTTTTTGAAGATCGCATTATCAGCCGCAGAGCTGATGTAGTATGGCCACCTCGGAGCTGCGATTTGACGCCGTTGGACTATTATTTGTGGGGTGCCCTCAAAGATAAGGACAATATTCGTGAAGCCATTGGTGAAATACAGCTGCTCACAATCGATAATGTGCTTAAAAATTGGACCGATCGTGTAGGCTACTGCATGGCCAGCCGAGGCAGCCATTTGAATGAAATTATTTTCCATTATTAACCGGAAGGATTGTACTTTCAAATAACAAAAGAAATTTGAGAAAATATTCGCTAGGTTTTTTTTATAGCATTTTCAAAAAAAAAAGTTATTTGGCGGACCCTTATTAGAAACAATTTATTTAAAAAAAATGTTTTTGTTGACGCGAAAAAAACATAAAAAAAACTGAAAGAAGTGTTAGTTTCTTCTGACAGCTAGCATCCTAACGAAGAAAACAGTTCCTAGTTGAAGAAAATCTATGGATATAACAGGTGGCGCAAAAGGAATCCTCCTATCAGAATATGCTATAAATTTTGCGATTCCCCTAATGTCAGTTCTGTTTTGACATTTGTGTAGTAAACACATGCGAAATACACGTTAATAAACAATGTTACGCTACACTACTCCAGAACGCGGAATATTGCTTTTTTCAGTTTCTTTCATTTTTTTTTTAATTACAGCCAAAAAACATCCAAAGGTTGCTTTTGCGCCACCTTGTACATATATATGTAGAAATTATAGCACTTTTGGTAGAAATAAGGAAATTTCAACCCGCACTGTTGTGAACAATGGTATAAATCAGATGCTGCGGGCCAAAAGTGTAACACATCGAAGGAGAAACCCCGAGAATGTTCGGAGGAAATCCGTTTTGGGTCATTTTAATCATTAGAGCTATGTCCGTCCTGCCGTCTGTCTGTCTGTTGGTCCGCTCAATAACTCTGGAAAGGAGTAACCGATTGACTTCAAATTTGGTATGTGGTGATATTTTTGCCTCTGTCAGGCTAAGTTCGAAGATGGCCCGAATTGGTCCACTCCTTCGAGTACCTCCCTCACAAAGGGTTAAAATTTAGTGAAATATTTATTCCCTAATAACTTCTATACTACTTATTCGAATCGTCTAAAATTCCACACGTAGTATTTTTATTTTATTGTTATTAATTTTATTGTTAACCACTCCCCTTTGGGTACCTCCCACACAAATGGACCATTTTGTACCTAAAGATAACATCTCATAACTTTTATACCAGTGATTAAAAATACTAGAAATTTTGTGCAGTGTAGTGCTTTTATGTTGTCTTTTGTCTTCTTTTGGTACCTCCCACACAAACGGACCATTTTGCAGCAAAAGTTAACTGCTTATAACTTTTATACTAGTGCATACAAATGCTTATAATTTTGTACATTGTACTGTTTTTAGATTGCCTACAGTCTAGTGGATAGTGGAATTTTTCGACACGCGCCTTTTGGTACTATTCTGCACCAAAAGATAGCAGATTATAACATTAACACCAGTGCATATATATACGTCAAATTTTGTATAGTGTAATGTAAGAGTACCTGTAGTCTGTAGCAAAATGGACGTTATTATCCCGCACCTTTTGGGCAGTGTAAAGTTTTTAAAATTCCTGCAGTCCTGTTAAAAATCACAGATATCACCACACCCATTTTAGTACCGCCCATAAATAAAGAGCCAAGACATGAAAAATTAAATAGCTCATAATATTAGTACATATACAAGTACATATTTACTTTGCTCACAAAGTGAGGGTATATCATAGTCGGTTTCCCGACTGACATTTCGAAACCTTCATTCTAAAGCATAGTTTTAGATAGTTTAGAATGGAGGTGTCGATTTTTTACTTGTTCAGTCATTTGTTCACATTTACTTAGGAAATCGACAAATGTAAATACTTTGTTCGCTCGCTTTTTTTTGGATAACATTTAAAACACTGTGCAGTGTGAAAATAATTTGTAGTTCCATCCCACATATAACATAAAATACTAGTGTTCATAAGAATGATTGAAATTTGAAATTTGATAACTTTTTCACGCACTGAGACCATATAATAATATTAGGGTAGAGCGAAAATATCACTTGCTTAACGAATATATAAAATATTGAGTAGTAGAATTGAATTGTAGTAAATAATTTCAGGCAAAAAACTAATAAATTTTGGCGACAGATTTTTTTAATTTTGGGAAATTTATTAATTAAGCTCATGATTTTTTATAGTATCTTTATAGAACACAAGAAAACAAGTTTCATTAACACTTATATTGCCTGGAGCTTATATATGGGTGTTTATGGCAATAAGACCGTTACCAGACACTATAAGTGAGACGTCCGTTCTCGACAACGAAAGCAGTGCTGATCAGTTTTGGGTCTAGGCCGGGTCACATCAGCCTGGAATGTATGCAGTTCCTGACTTATGACCACTTGTCAACTTGCAAGTTCATCTGCCTTGCAGTTCCCTGGTATGTCCCTGTGACACCAGCACCCATATCAGGTGAACATTGAACTGTTCAGACATCTCGTTAAGAGATCTGCGACATTCAATGTGAGTTTTTGAATTCAGCAATATATCTTCCAGCGACTTGATAGCAGCCTGACTATCAGAGAAATGTTTATTCTGACTTTAGTCATCACATTAATTTTCAGCCATTCCCCTACCTCTTTAAAGCTAATATTTCTGCCAGCTAAACAATACAGTGATTAATCCGTTCTTTTTGCAAGTGATAACTCAAGTTCATCAGAAAAGCCACAGAGCCCACTTGGTTATTGAGTTTGGAACCGTCTGTATAGAAGTTAACGAATCTCCTCTGTACTGGGTTACGACCATTCCATTCTGATCTATCAGGTATAAGAGTGAGAAACTTCTTGTCAAAGAGTGCTTCAGTAATAGTGTAATAGAAAGTGCCCGAAAGGTCAGGCATTCTGTCTAGAATAACACTATGTCCCTAGCCATTTCCAGACCATATTGACAATTCCATCAGTCTTATCGCAGTACATGCAGCATATTGCAATACTAAAATGTCTAGCGGCATTAAATGAAGTATAACATTTTTTGGATTTACGGGAAGAAAACTTGAACATTGGGTGCATCGAAGAAAACGGAGTACAGCGCGTACTGTATATCACTCCACATGCACTTGGGGATGTTGCTGTCTTCCTCTCTGGAGAGCACAGACTTTTAATGATTTTTAATAATAATTACATGATCATCTCATCTTTAAACATTGAATTTTATAGACCGTTCTATCGACTCAAATAAAGATTTCATATATTTTTCTAAAATAATGTGTTTTTTTAATATTAAAAAATCATTCGTTAGGAGAATAAGCTCGAAAAGCGTTATGATAATTTTTATAAATTTCAATTGAAATACTATTCTAATCGAGACAACCTAATATACACACACACCCAGTAGCACACATATTACAAGAATAACTTTCATCGAATTTATCATGTGGTAAAAATGATTATTTAATTTTACGATTTTTCTCCATTAATATTTTTCCTGTGTGAAAATGAATGCCATTTTTCACACCGTTTTCACTTTTTCCTCCTTTTTTTCCTCTTCTATTTCCAGTAATGCTTCTCGTACATCTGGTGATATTTTATTTGAAAGTGATAAAATGGCAAATGCAACAAGTGGCGTTGTTGGAGCGGGGCCAGGAGCTGGTGGTGGTGGCAGCGGAGGCGGTGTGGGTGGCAAGGCTCAAATTCCTGTTTATAAAATTGCCATGTTGGGAGCATCCGGTGTTGGAAAAACAACGTTAACGTATCAATTTACAACATCCGATTATATTTGCGCCTACGATTTGAGTTTGGGTAAGTGAATTTCCAATTTTTATTGTTAATTTAAAACATAAAACAGAATTGTTGTTGAGAAAGCCAAATAACTGTATCAAAGGGGATTATTAAGAAAATGGAAAACTTTTATCAAATAAAGAAAAATACTTTCTTATATACTTATATACAAATATCAATCAAAAATCAATGACATATTTGTCATCATGAATTTATTATAAAATTGCTGCATCTACCGATCCCTAAAAAATTGAGCACCATTTTTGATGGCATTGGCGGATTCGCGCAAATGTGAATAGAATATTTATTATTTATAAGAAAAGGAGAAAGGCTTCAGTCGTATTGAGTCAACTACTCGAATAAAACCGGCAAGGCTAGTTTATGTTGAAGAGAGGAGAATAGAAATTGAAATTTTGTAAACAAAATTTATCGAATTGCACTTTTATCAAAAAATTATGTTGAAATATAATTTTATTGAAAATTGCTTCAAAATTAACAAAATTTTATTTTTCTAGAAAATCTTGCTTTAATTAAAATTTTCTTGTTAATTCGTTAAAAATATCATATTTATTAAAAAATTTAATAAATTGCATTTCGATTTCAGCAAAATTTAAATTTTATAAAAAATGTCCAAAAAATTGCATTTTTTAGAAAATTTTGTCGAAAAAGAATTTCATATTTTGTTTTTGCACTTTTGACTTGATCTTGAGTCTAACAAAGTGCAAAAACAAAATATGTACATACTGTGAAAGCAGATCGAATAAAAAAATGAATTTCATTAAAAATTTATTTACAATTTCAGATTTATAAAAATGTTGTCAAAATTGGAATTTTAAAAAAATGTCTTCAATTCGCAAAACTCCGCTCATCGATCTTTAATGGCGTTAACTGGAAATTTTCTTAAAAAAAAAATATTAATTTCGTCAAAATTTTCTAGAAAAACCCGATATCGAAATTTTTGAAATTTATACAAAAATTCAATCTCAGCGATATTTTGCTAAAAAATTCAATTTCGACGAATTTTGTAGAAAAACACAAGTTTTTAGAAAAATGCGGTTTCACAAATTTTGCATTTTTTTTAAATTTAGTCGCAAATGGATTAAATTTTGATTGCAAATTTAATAAAAATCTCACTTTTATAAAAAAAATTGTCAACATTTGATTTTTTTAGAAAAACCGGTCGTTGAGCTTTATTATTCTTTAATCGATGTTAACTGGAAATCTTCTTAAAAATATTTTCTAAAAAATACAATTTCGGATAAATTTTTACGATGTTTTTCTACAAAATTTCGTTGAATTTTTATTTTTTTTTTGAAAAAATCAACAATTTTTTTGAAACCAATTTTTAACCAATTTTCTAGAAAAATTCGATTTAAACAAAATTTTCTAGAAAACCCCGATTTCGATTTTTTTGAAATTTAAAAAAAATTCAATCTCATCGATATTTTGCTAAAAAATTCAATTTCGACGAATTTTGTAGAAAAACACAAGTTTTTAGAAAAATGCGGTTTCACAAATTTGGCTTTTTTTAAAACATTTAGTCGCAAATGGATTAAATTTTCATTGCAATTTTAATAAAAATCTCACTTTTATAAAAAAATTGTCAACATTTGATTTTTTTAGAAAAACCGGTCGTTGAGCTTTAATATTTTTTAATCGATGTTAACCGGAAATCTCCTTAAAAAAGTCGAATTTTTCTAAAAAAATTTTTGTTTCGATGAAATTTCCAAGAAAAATACAATTTCAACGGATATTTTTTGAAAAATACAATTTCGGATAAATTTTTAACAAAGGATTGTTGAAAAAATAAATTTTTACGACATTTTCTGGTATGTAATGTAATTTCAACAAAATTTTCTAGAAAAATGCGATTTCACGATTTTTTTTGAACAACAACAATAAATAACAAGAACACACGAGGTACGATGACGTCGGCATTAGCCGCTGACAAAAGTACATTTGTTTTCGTGGCTCGCGATGCGAACCCAAGCAAAAAACAAAAATGTATTGGTATGAGAGTTTTAGTATGTTGAGTTAGTTCGGCAAAATATGGGTTTGGTTAGTAGTTCTTGTAAAATTCAATTTATTTCAATTTCCATAAGTATTTCAGCTAATTTAAGTTAAAGACATACATTATTGCTATTGAATTTTGATGATGATAGAGTGGTGGATGATGATACCAATTTTTGTATTTTTTTCTAGTAAATGAAACATATGGTCTCGAACCAAATAAATTCTGACTGAATAAAGAAAGATTTCACCAAATTTTTTGGAAAAACGATTTTTTCTGTAAAATTAAAATTTTCGTAAAATTTTTCCAGAAAAATAAGATTTCAACGAAATTTTGTAGAAAAATTCCTATGTATTTTTTAGAGAGATGCAACTTTAACGAAATTTTCTAACAAAATGCAATTTCAACAAAATTTTCCAGCAAAATGCAATATAAAGAAATTTAAATTTTTCTGTTCTTTTATCTTAATTTTTTTTAAAAGATACAGTTTCGTCGACATTTTCTAAAAAGAAAAAAGAATTATGTTTCAACGAAATTTCCAAGAAAAATAAAATTTTAACGAAAATTTTCTCTTCTCAATTTCGATGAAATTTTCAACAAAATTTTGTAGAAAAAATTAATGTGTTTGTATGTGTTGTTGTTATTTATTGTTGGTCTGTGCTTTTGTTATGCGAACCCAAGCAAAAAACAAAAATGTATTGGTATGAGAGTTTTAGTATGTTGACTTAGTTCGGCAAAATACGGGTTTGGTTAGCAGTTCTTGTTAAATGCAATTTACTGCTTCCACAAGTATTTCAGCTGATTTAAGTTAAAGACATACACTATTGCTACTGAATTCTGAAGATGATAGAGTGGTGTCTATCGAAACTGCAGTCAATTCTACCAAGCAATTAAAACTCTCTACCAATTTTTGTATTTGTTTCTATTACATTCTTGGAATAAACAGAAAGTAAATGGAACATATGGTCTCAAACCAAAAGATAAATACTGACTGAATGAAAAAATTAATTTTAAGGAAATTGTCACGTTTTTTTTGCGAAAAGTGTAATTTCGCCTAATTATTAGAAAAACCATTTTTTCTTGCAATTGCTATTTTCGTGAATGCAATTTCAACAACATTTTCTAGGAAAAAGGTATTTTACATTTTTCGGTGACCCTTAATCCGGTCAGTGGACCTAAATATGTTCGTCGAGTCTTAATGTTATTTAATCGGAGTTAAACGGAAAATTTCTGAAAAAAAAATCGTCGAAATTCTCTTAAAAATCAGTTTCGACGATTTTTCCAAGAGAGATACAATTTCAAAGAAGATTTGCTAAAATAATTTTTAATAAATTATTTTTAATACAAATTTCATGAAAAATTCGATTTCAACAAAATTTTCTAGAAAAATGCGATATAATTTTTTTAAATGTAATTTTGCCTAATTTTTTAGGAACACTAAAAAGATTTTTCTATAATATTGCAATTTTCGTAAAATGTTCTAGAAAAATTTAATTTCAACGAAATTTTGTAGAAAAATTCCAACGATATTTCTTAGAGAAATGCAACTTCAGCGAAATTTTATAATAAAATGCTGTCAACAAAATTTTCTAGAGAAATTCAATTTAAAGGAACTTGTATTTTTTGGCGACTCTTAATCCGATCGTCGAGCTTTAATGTTCCTTAATCGGTGTTAACCGAAAAATTCATTTCTTGAATTCTTTTCGCGCTTAAATAATTCAATAATTAAATTTTAATTAGTTAAATTTTTTAAATTAGAATTTTTATTTAAATTTCTTAGATTTATTTTTCATTTAAAAATTACCGAAACGTTATATATGAACGTTATATATTCATTTTCATTATTAAAAACCGGTAATGCTAACCTTCAATTAGACGAAAGAACATCCACAACTTTGTTCGCGTAAAGAAAAACAATTCAAGGTAAGACACGACAACTCAATTTACCACATTTCCTCTGTGCCGGCGGGCGGTGGGTGTGGAGCGGGCAAAGAATGAAAATATTATTATTTGAGCCTCATTTAATAATACTTTCGGCCGTACTTAAGACAAAAGAACATTTAAATTAATTACAGTCTGAGCAATAACACTAACAAACACGAACAACAAAACGAGACAGAAGAGCAATAAAATCCCATACAAATGTTTTTGTTAAAAAGCAAAAGAAAAGTATGAACAACAACATCGCTTTACCAAGAACATACGGCGACAGACAAAACCATTTAAATTATCCTATAACAAGTCATGAAAAGCAAATGAAACTCATTCTAATTTGCATTCATTCAATCAGAAAAGTGGCGTGCCGCAACACCTTAAAACTTTTTGAAATAATTGCAGGTTGCACAGTGGTTTGATGGAAGAAGAATTTGTCAAAAATTAAAAAAATGACAAAAACTGCAAATAATATTTTTTTTTTGTAAAGGCTGTATTTTTTCTCAGCGGTATATTTTTTATCTATCCAGAAAAGATAATGAGGAAGGAATCAGTATATAACCAGCTTTTGTATATACAGATTCGTAGAAAGGATCGGAAATTATTAATAAGTAAAAGCCGAATCTTATATACCCTCCACCATGGATTGCATTTTAATACTGGAAAAATCCTTGGATATGGAGCAAATCGTGTAACGATCCTTTTTGCTTAAGTAAATTATTAAAATTTAGCCAAACTTCACCTGAAAAATGAAATATCTTTTTTGAGAGCTACATCTACACGGGGACTACAACAAAATAAAATTTTATTTGTATAAATTTTATTGAGATAAATAAAATAGAATACAAACTCCAAAGTTTCAGCCAAATTTCTTAGAAAATATGGTATTTATGGCTTAAATACATACATTTTGGAGCGACCTCTATAGGGTGACGATAACATAATATGAACCGATTTGTAAAATTGTTCCTGTGATGAAACACAACCATAACAAATATTTCTACCAAATTGGATCAATCTAGCTCTATTATTACGGACTGTAGAGCGATTAACAGACTGACGACGGACGCACAGTGTATCACTTACCAGTGATACACGTTGTCGCACGGTGCCTTACCGCACACGACCATAAGGCCCAATTTTTCAGGCTTATCATATAGAGACATATGAAACAGAATTAATTTTCTAAGCCCAAAGATTTTTTATGACATTTCAATAAATAAACAATTTAGCAAAGCAAGGACCAAAGTGTGATTGCGTGTCCGGCCTTTACGTTTTTCTACTAAGGGGTATGTCCAATGACGGCTACGTAGTCCAAATTGACTTTACGTGGTCGGCCTTAGACCGTGGTTAACGATACCTGGTAAAGATACCAGCGTTTTCTTATTGACCTTATATAAATATATGAAGCGCTACCACAGAATTTTTGCTCTGGCCAGAATGTAAATTACCTATGTATTTTGCGCTTTCAGCAAAGGGATTTTCAGCACCCTAAAGAAGACAGGCACAAAAGTTGGTATCTTATATCTGCTGCTGAAAATAAATAGTTCTGCCTTAGTGTGGTTCATGCCAATACCATTATTAGAAGCCCATGTTGCGGTGGTATGTAGTGCCTGCTTTTGGATGTACTAAGATTAGTCAGAAACTTCCCTTACTTCCCGATATTGCCACATCATCTGCATAGACAACATCCTTGACACTCATCTGCTCCAGGGAAAGTACTGTTCATTGATAATATAAGTTTTCTTTGAAATAAGTACCAACATCAATATTATCCTTTAAAATACGTGTATTGATGTTTCGTGGATATCCCACTTAATTTGTGACTTCCTCGGAAATCCACTTTGAATTAAAAATTATATAAAATTCAAGGAAGTATTCATTTACTTAGAGCTTCTTGTTGTGTTATTTTATTGTGAATTTTATTTGACTTTTTGCCTCCTTATAACAAGAAGAAAGGCAAATAGACAACAAAAGTCTAATCCAACAATTGCATCTGTTCGTATGTATTCCCACAAGAAAGCATCTTTGTATTTATCCAAGAAATATAATTTAACTTTGGCAAAATATTTGTATGAAGATGACGAGCACACACACACCAGTCAACTTTTCCAATTCGAAATATGAACATTATCTTGATATTTAGGTACGAGAGCACTGAGTAGATTCGCCCCGATAGAGAATGAGAAGCAAACTTTATAAGAAATTATATCAGGGAATACACGAATATGTTATTTTATTCAAATCTATGACATTCATGTGTGTATTAGGGTGAAGCGAAAAATGTTTAGTGGTCAAAATCCGCATGAGATACTTTTAAAATGATGGGTATTAATAACTGACATGGGAAACACATGTATTTTTGATTTTACTACTTTCTATAATATGTATAGCGTCCTTACACTACGAAACAAAAACAAAAAAACAAGTAAAAGCGTTATGTTCCGCCATGCGGAATCTAATATACCCTCCACCATGGATTGCATTCAATTTTATTACTGGAAAAATCTTCGGATATGGAGTAAATCATGAAACGATCCTTTTTGTTAAATTATTAAAAAACAAAAGCTGCAATTTTTATGCCGCAAATTCTTTAGCCAAACTCTTCAACTAAAATATATGGTATATATGGCTTAAAATAGCTTTTTTAGAGCTACATCTACACGGGGACTACAAAAAATAAACTTTAATTTTTATACATTTTATTGAGATAAATTGTTGCCAAAATATGTAGAATACAAATTGCAAAGTTTCAGCAAAATTTCTTAGAAAATGTGGTGTTTATGGGTTAACTAAGCCTTTTTGGGAGCGACATATATAGGTGGACTATAAGAAAATATGAACCGATTTAAAAAATATTTACTGCGATGAATTCTTGTCTTAATTAAATACAAACTGCACACAAATGGACCATTTTGTACCAAAAGTAAACAGCTTTTAATTTTAATACGAGTACATTCTTTAAAATTTTTAAATTCAATTTAATTGTGGATAATTTAAATAAAACAACAAAATAAATAAATTAAGAAATATTTTTTTGAGACTCAAGGTGAGGGGATTCCCTAACCGACTATACTTTCTTACTTGTTTCATTTTTTTTTATAAAATTCAAATTTTCATGGAAGGTACCTTTAGTATTTGGACCATATTTTTTGAAGTTTAAGCTTAACTGATGTGCACGATGGCGGATTGACTAATTTGGGTCTTCTTCGATACTCTGCTCCCCAGCAGCAATAGCGTCTACATATACATACATACGCGGTGCGCACTGTACGGCGTATCTGAGGGTTTATATCCACTAGATAATGTGCATCCTCATATAAGCTTAGAAAAAGCCGAGATACTAAATTAAAGGAAATTATGAGGGCAAGAAATTTTGAAATGTTTATGTAGTAACGGAAGTTTCGTAACTGTCGTTAAAGCAAATAGAAAAAAGCGTTTTTTTAAATAAATAAAACATATAAAAAAGCTAGAATCCTAACAAATAAAACAGTGCCTATGGACAAATGTATAAATTATAACCCATATTGTAAAAATAGGGAAATTCAAAAATAACTTTTCATATTTTTTATTTTGGAAATTTTGTTTGGGAGGTACCAAAATGGGTGTAGCGATAAAGCCAAATACAACATTTCAACAGCTAGTATGCGGGAATTTAAGTTAGAGCCTTTAACTTTTTATGGTCCACTTGCATGGGAGCTACCCGGGCGTGGCAATAAGTTAATTTTTCACGTGACAATAGGTACTTTATAAACGAAATGTCTTTAGTTTAAGTATAAAATGTCATTAGTTTAAGTAGTGTCTCAGTTTGGTTTTTTGTGTCCCAGTTTTAAATGGGTTTTTTTTAGAAGATTTCACAACAAATCCTCATTTGAATTGGATTGAATTGTAAATGAAAATTTTATAATATAGCCATACGTGACAACGGTCGTTGGTCAAACAAATCAATATTTTATCAACTTTTTGGCTGCCAGGTTGTGACGGCGAACAACAACAATCATATCTCTTGTTTAGCCATTCGTTCATCCATAAGAGTCCGTCTGTCGGTCTTCACAAAATTTGAAGTATATGTATATTTGAAGTATTGTGAAAGATTCTGAGTAGTACAGGGTGGCTGATAAATATTGCTACATTAAGAAACTCAAATAACTTTTTTTCAATGTATGGAATTCAGTTTTCTTTTATTCATATTAAAGCTCATTAAATTTAATTAAATATAGCTTAATTAGTTTTAAAAATAATGGAATTTAAATGCCCCCAGCTCGTTGATGCATGTGCGGCATCTTACCAAAAAGTTGTTCATTACGGCTTGGAGAGTTGAGACGGGAATAGCCGCAATTGTTTCTCGAATGGATTGTTTTAGTTCATTCAAATTTGTTGGTTTCGCTATGTAGACTTCCTGTTTGCAATAATCCCACAAGAAAAAGTAAGGTTCAGTAAGGTCAGGCGACCTGGGGGGCCAACGGAATGTGGAGTTTCTGGATATCAGCTTATTGGGAAATTTTCGCCGCAATTCTGTCATAACAGACCGGCTGGCAAAATTCCAAGCGAATCGGGAAGTCTGCTGAGTTCACTTTGTTGGCCATTTGAATTTTATATGGGAATAACTCCAAATCTTTGTGCATTGACTGCAATGACTGTCTGCTTATACCCATTTGAGCAGATAAGGTTCTTGTCGAAACTCTTGGATTGTTTTGTATGGCATCAGCTACATCAGCGATTGTTTCCTCCGTCCGAACTGAAGGGTTTCGATGGTAAGGTCTTCTGTTGACTGTCCCATGGTCGGAAAAATTGTTAACAAGTCTGTTTATGGTCCATTTGCTCGGAGGATTGCCGCCAAACGTGCCCCTATACTCTCTTTGAACCGTAGCTACGGACTTCAGTGCGTAATAGCGGCGGACAATCCAAATTCTTGTTTCAGTGTCCCAGTTATCCATTTTTGTTAAATCTAAAAATTAATCTGCAAAATAAAAAAAAATAAACAGATTCATTAAATAGAAACAAGTTATTAATTTTTTTTGTAACAGCTTTTATCAGCCACCCTGTATATACCTTCAAATTTGCTTTAGGCCTTTCTTGATAAGGACTGCGTTTTGAACCGAATAATCACAACTGAACCAGACAAAGCAGTCAAGTAATTTTATTTCCTAAAACCAGGAGAATATATGTAACATTTAAATATCGGGGTCAGGAATTCGTCATGGTGATGAATGGAGTTCGTCGTGCTGATGAATGGAGTTCGTCGAGGTGATGAATGGAGTTCGTCGAGGTGATGAATGGGATTCATCGTGATGTAGAATGGATTCGTCGTGGTGATGAACTTGATTCATCGTAGGAATGAATGGGATTCATCGTAGGAATTAATGGTATTCGTCGTGGCAATGAACTCGATTCATCGTAGGGATGAAATGTGATCATCCTGAGGACGAAAGTTTTTGGAAACAGAGATACATCATGGTGACGAACAAATTCATCAAGAGGATTATTCCGTACGTTAGCTGAATTTGACGAAAAAAAATAATCGTGATGATGTACAAATTCGTGGTCATGACGAAGCTTTTTCTATCAGTCCATGGTGGAGGGTATATAAGTTTCGCCATGGCCGAACTTAACGCTTTTACTTGTTTAATATGCTATTGATACTATAAAAACATTACACTGTACAACATTTCAAGTGTTCGTATGTGCACGAATTGCAATTATAAACCGTAATCTTTTTGTGCAAAATGGTCCATTTGTATAGGGGGTACCAATTAGGGCGTGGCAATAAAGGTCATTTATTATAGGGCTGTAGGTACTCTAAAAGCATTACACTTCACAAAATGTCAAGTACTCGGATCTACTGGAATGAAAGTTATAAGCCGTTAACTTTTTGTGCAAATGGTCCATTTGTATGGGAGGTACCCAAGAGGGGCGTGGGAACTTCGCTCATTTTCTCAAGATGATAGCGACCAAGATACTAATACTATGGGTGGAATTGTGAAAGATTCTGAGTAGTAGTATAGAAGTTATGAGATAATCAATATATCACTAAATTTTGACCCTTCGTGCGGGAGTGGACCAGCATAATAAAATTTTGACTTTAGCCTGACATAAAAAAAGTAAAAAATTCTCTTATTTCTATCATAAATGCTATAATTTATAAATTATTTGTCAATTTTTCTCTAGTTTTTATTAATTTTTCTTACCAAGAGAACACTTTTTTAAACATATATTTTGTGTTATATATTCATAAAAGTATCATAATCAACATTTGTAGTCCTCAGGGCTGTGGAGTCGAGTCAAAACTACTCGACTCGAATTTTAAAATCATTCGACTACGACTCCAGCTTCGACTCTGGCAGTTAAATAACATAAATTTCTGAAATACCAAGACGTGAGTTCATGTTATTGAAAATAAAATATAGCTTTATTAAAAAAACACAAAAAGTAGGTAATCAATACAAGTAATTAAATAAAATTTTATGATTTATTTATCGACGCTTGACTTGAAAGTTGCAACTAATATGTATTTTCTTATACTAAATTTTTAAGGATGAGATGATGATAAAATTTTCATCAATCACTGCCTCTGGTTTAATACATCGCAATTTTTAGATATAATGTTCGCTTCAGGCAACCAGTTTATTCGTTAGTTATTATACACTACACCACACTGTTATAAATTTGATGTTATAAATTTGTCTTTTGGCAGATTTGTAAAAAATACTACAGCTAGACACACCTTACACACCGTCTGCCCATCTTAAGTTGTTCGTTAAGTACAGGTCGAAATTTCACTTCGATCCTGCTACAATTTGGCAATAAGAACTCTTTTACTCTAGGGAGGAAACCTATTGGAATTGGTGAAAATCGGTTCAGGTCGATATTGCCCCCAGATATAAATGTTTCTTTAGATTTGGCCTTGTAAAGCTATGGAAGCTGTATTTCACATTCAATAACTTTTTTAATTTAGTAGGGTAGAATTTATTTATCCCAGAACAATTTCTGTTTAGATTTAGATTTATAAGGTAATTATCTCATATTTATATTTACAATATCTGAGCTTATTCTGCTCGAACAAGCTGTTGTACGGTATCATGTAGTTGGCTTCGCTCGTCCTTTCTTTACTTGTCTTGCGAAAATACTTATTTTGTTTGCTAAATATAATCAGAACTTTCCCGAAACTGCTTTACATAGAAACTCGATAGTTTGGTTAACATTATAGGTATTTTTGGCCTACTTAAATATTAGGATAAGAGCTTCGAATATTTTATCCCTGTTTTTCCAAAATTTGTTGAATGCAAAAGTTCTATCACATAATTGGAAGTTTTGTACAATACATTTCGGAGTCGGAGCCGACCATAATTTTTCGACTCCGGACTACGACTCCGACCCCGGGAAAATTTCCCAGACTCCGACTCCACAGCCCTGGTAGTCCTAATAAATTCGATTAGTTTTAATTTTAATTTTATCCCGGCCTTATTGAGCATATACTTAAAAAAATATTCTTCAAATACTAAAGGACCATCCCAGAAAATAGGAATTTAAAAACAAAAAATTTTTTTTTGTGTTTATGACACCGTATTCGACTTGTTGTCTATTGTTATTATTTTAACAAATAAATAATAAATATGTTTACAAAAGGAATAGTTGTTCTTGTCTCAATCTTCTATCTCTGCAGAAATAATATTTATTCTCTGGGGTTATATTTAAAATATATAAATCAACAATGTTTTTAGAGAAATGATTTTTTGTGGTTCTGTCAACATCTATGCTATGTTCACTCTAATGTACTTGTGTCATTTGTTGAAAGCAACACATATGTGGTAAATACCTCTGAGAAACTAAAATTATAATTAACATTATGCAATTGTGTCTGCATTGTTTCTATTTTCAGAATTTGATTTGGACTCAAATGCTCTATTGAACTGTGAGTTGATTTAATGTGGATGAAATTGATAATAAATACACGTGGGAAAAATCATCGTTTATGATATGTTTCAATTGAAAGAAAATATATTTGGAACGCAATTTTTTGAATCTATCTATATATATAAAGAAGAATGTGTGTTTGTTTGTTTGTTTGTTTGTTGGTTTGTTTGTTTGTTGGTTTGTTGGTTTGTTTGTACCGTATAGACGTCTAAGCGGCTGGGCCGATCATCTTGAAATTTTCACAGAATGTACATGTGTGGGGCGTGGTGAAAATAGGGTACTTGAATTTTCGATATATCAAGTGGGCGTGGCCCGCCCACATATGACAAATTTTAAAATTGAGATATCTTGCACAATTTGTTAGCGAGAGTGCTGTAATTTTGTACATATGTATCTGGTGGCAGTCTACGTGATTGGTCCAAAAATGGGCGGGATCGCAGCAATGGGCGTGGCACCGCCCATATAAGCCAAATTTAAAAAAATTTTATGTCTTGCACAATTTGTTAGCGAGAGTGCTGGAATTTTGTGTATACGTATCTGGTAGCAGTCTACGTAACTGGTCTAAAAATGGGCGGAATCGGGTCAATGGGCGTGGCACCGCCCATATAAGCCAAATTTTGAAATTGTCTTATCTTGCACAATTTGTTATCGAGAGTGATGTAATTTTGTGCACATGTATCTGGTGGTAGTCTACGTGATTGGTCCAAAAATGGGCGGAAGTGGACCAATGGGCGTGGCACCGCCCATATAAGTCAAATTTTGAATTTTAGATATTTTTCACAATATGTTAGAGAGAGTGCCGTAATTTTGTACATATATATCTGGTGGTAGTCTACGTGATTGTTCCAAAAATGGCCGGGATCGGACCAAAGGGCGTGGCCCCGCCCATATAAGCCAAATTTTTAAATTAAGATATCTTGCACAATTTGTTAGCGAGCGTGCTGTAATTTTGTACATATGTATCTGGTGGCAGTCTACGTGGTTGGTCCAAAAATGGGCGGGATCGCAGCAATGGGCGTGGCACCGCCCATATAAGCCAAATTTAAAAAATGTTGTATCTTGCACATTTTGTTAGCGAGAGTGCTGGAATTTTGTGTATACGTATCTGGTGGCAGTCTACGTGACTGGTCTAAAAATGGGCGGAATCGGGTCAATGGGCGTGGCACCGCTCATATAAGCCAAATTTTGAAATTGACTTATCTTTCACATTTTGTTATCGAGAGCGCTGTAATTTTGTGCACAAGTATCTGGTGGTAGTCGACGTAATTGGTCCAAAAATGGGTGGAAGCGGGCCAATAGGCGTGGCACCGCCCATATAAGTCAAATTTTGAAGTTTAGATATTTTACACAATATGTTAGAGAGAGTGCTGTAATTTTGTACATATATATCTGGTGGTAGTCTTGGTAATTGGTCCAAAAATTGGCGGAATCGGACCAATGGGCGTGGCACCGCCCATATAAGTCAAATTTTGAAGTTTAGATATTTTACACAATATGTTAGAGAGAGTGATGTAATTTTGTGCACATGTATCTGGTGGTAGTCTACGTGATTGGTCCAAAAATGGGCGGGATCGGACCAATGGGCGTGGTACCGCCCACATAAGCCAAATTTTAAAAATGTGATATCTTGCACAATTTGTTACCGAGAGACCTGGAATTTTCTATATATATATCCGTTGGCGACCTACATGATTGGTCCAAAAATGTGCGGGTTCGGACCAATAGGCGTGGCCCCGCCCATATAAGCCAAATTTGAAATTGAGATATTTTGCACAATTTGATAGCGAGAGTGCTGGAATTTTGTGTATATGTATATGGTGGCAGTCTACGTGATTGGTCCAAAAATGAGCGGCATCGAACTAATGGGCGTGGCCACGTCCATATAAGCCAAATTTTGAAATTGAAATATCTTGCACAATTTATTATCGAGAGAGCTGCAGTTTTCGACATATGTATCTGATGACAGTCTACGCGATTCGCCCAAAAATTGGCGGGATGAGACCAATGGACGTGGCCCCGCCTATATAAGCCAAATTTTGAAATTGAGACACATATCTTTCACAATTTTTAGCGAGAGTGATGTCTGGTAGTAGTCTACGTTATTGGTCCAAAAAGGGTCGGGACCGGATCAATGGCACTGCCCATATAAACTAAATTTTGAAATTGAGATGTCTTACACAATTGTTTAGCGATAGTTCTGTAATTTTGTGCATATGTATCTGATGATAGCCTACGTGAATGTTCTAAAAAGTGGCGGGATCGGATCAATGGGCCTGGCCCCGCCCATATAAACCAAATTTTGAAATTGAGATATCATGCACAATTTGTTAGCGAGAGTGCTGTGATTTTGTGCATCTCACGCAGTCTACGTGATTACACAAAAAAGGGCGGCACCGCCAATAGAAATCTTGCACAATTTGTTTAAGTGAACGCTGTACTTTTGTGTATATGTATCTTTCGGCAGTCTACGTGATTCGCCCTAAAATGGGCGGGATCAGGCCAATGGATGTGGCCCCGCCTATATAAGACAAATTTTGAAATTGAGAGTCATATCTTGCACAATTTTTTATCGAGAGTGCTGTAATTTTTTGCATATCGATCTGGTGATAGTCTACGTGAATGGTCCAAAAGGGTTGGGATCGGACCAATGGGCGTGGCCCCACCCTAATAAGCAAATTTCTGAAATTTAAATACCTTGAACAATTTGTTAGCGAGAGTGTTATAATTTTGTAAATATGCATTTGATGGCAGTCTACGTAATTGGTTAAAAAATTGACGGAATCGGACATCTGAAGTCTGGGGCAACGAAGTGGACCGGTAGAATAATTTTTTGCATATCGATCTGGTGATAGTTTACGTGAATGGTCCAAAAGGGTTGGGATCGGACCAATGGGCGTGGCCCCACCCTTATAAGCAAATTTCTGAAATTTAAATACCTTGAACAATTTGTTAGCGAGAGTATTGTAATTTTGTAAATATGCATTTGATGGCAGTCTACGTAATTGGTTAAAAAATTGACGGAATCGGAAATCTGAAGTCTGGGGCAACGAAGTGGACCGGGTCCAGCTAGTACTATATATTTCTGAACAAATAAATTTTATTTGAAAGTCTATTACAAGAAACAATATTTGCGAATTAATTTTCTCAACTAAAATAAGTATTTAAGTACAAATAAAATTATATTATAATTTAGTTAAAAAATATGTTTTAATTTTTCCAAATTTCATTTTTAATTTTTCCTTAATTTTAAGTTATAAATTATATGGCTTGCTTGCTTTTATTCGGTCTGCAAATCATTGTGATTCTAACTAGGATACTCTCCCGGCTTCAAGACCATTTTGTTTCTATATTATTATAGAAACAAGTATTTTATACATGGCGGTGTATAAATATGTATTTATTTTATACATGGCTGTGTATAAATATGTATTTATACACCGCCATGTATAAAATACTTGTTTCTATAATAATATAGAAACAAAATGGTCTTGAAGCCGGGAGAGTATCCTAGTTATAAATTATAGTTAAAAATTCCATATGTATTATTAACATTTCTTTTAAAACTCTTATTTTTAATTTCTAAATAATGCAGGTCATAACTTGTTGTCAAGCAAATTATCGATATTATTATACCCTCACTTTAGTGTGACGAGGGTATATATCATTTCCTACGAAAAAACGTGTAACAAATCGAAGCAGTGACCTAAGCCCCTAAGTATGTTCAGCGGAAATCTGTTTTGGGCCATTTTAAGTCGAATGAGTATGTAATGTCCGTCCGTCCGTCTGTCTGTCTGCTGGCTGGTGCGCACGATAACTCTCGAAAGGAGTGACCGATTAACTTCAAATTTAGTACGTGGTAATATTTTTTTCTATCTCCGGCTAAGTTCGAAGATGGGCCATATTGGTCCACTCCTTCTAGTACCTCACCCACAAAGGGTTAAAATGTTGTGAAATATTGAATCTTGAATAACTGCTATACTACTTATTTCAATCTTCTGAAGTTCCACACATAGTATTAGCTTATTAGTCGCTATCAACTCGAGAAAAATGGGCGAAGTCGCCACGTCCCTTTTGGTATCTCCCACACAACTGCACCAAAAGTTAACAGCTTATAACATTAATAACAGTGTTTAGAAATACTTGGAATTTTGTACAGTGTTATGCTTTTATAGTGCCTACAGTCCAGTGAAAAATGAGCGATATTGCTACGCCCCTTTTGGTACCCAGACAAATGCACCATTTTGCACCAAAAGTTAACAGCTTATAACATGAATACCAGTGTATAAAAACACTTAAAATTTTGTACAGTTTTACTTTTATAGTGTCTATAGCCCTGTGAAAAATGAACGTTATTGCCACGCCCCTTTTTGGACCTCCCACACAAAGGTAACATTTTGCACAAAAAGTTAATAGCTTACAGCATGAGTACCAATACAACAACATTTTGCACAGTGTAACGATTTTGAAGTACCTTTAGCCCTGGGTGTTATCATCAAGCCCCCTTTTGTACCTCCCACACAAAATGGCCAAACCGTACCAAAATTTGACAGCTGATAACGCTAATATACCAGTGCACACAAACGCTTATAATTCGGCGCAGTGCAATGTATTTAAAGTATCTAAAGTTCAACTAAAAACAAGTGTATTTGTTAAATCCCACAAAAATCTAGAAAATAATTCGTGTAATATTCCATATACCTTAGTCGGTTTACCCGGCTGAAACTTTCTTAATTGTTTTTGTTTGTTAAATGACAAGCTCGAGTAAGAAAACAGACAACGGCAAAGCAGGACATTTGTCGCTTTATGTTCTGGGTTAGTTGCGTTTATATACACATATCCCTGAAGATGTTTTTCAAAGAAGAACGATATATTGCATAACAATAAAAAAAAAACAGTAAGGAAAGGCAGAAAGTCGGGCGGGGCCGACTATATAATACCCTACACCTCCCTAATAATGCGATAAGGGTCATTGCGATAATAATTTGGAATGATTGGTAAATGGGTAGGAACATATTATCTAATTCTGAACCGATAATCGCTAAATTAAGCAATATTCGTTCCTAAATTGAGAAACATATTTCTGGAAAATTTTAATGATCGGAAGTAAAGTACAACTTCTATAGCGCTTTGATACCAAATCAGGAGGAACATATATACGGATGTTATTTATAAATCTGAACCGATTTTCCCTGAATACTCATTCAAGTAAAAAGACATCTTTCTGTCGAATTTCGTACTGATCGGATATAAAATACAATCTCTACAGCGCTTACATGTCGAATCGGGGGTAACATATACATGGGGCTATATCTAAATCTGAACCGATTTTCTCCGAATTTGGCAGTATTTCTTCATGTAGAAGGAAACCTCTTTTTGCCGAAGTTCGCACTGATCGGATATAAAATAAAATTTTTACAGCGCTTACATGTCAAATCTGGGGTAACATATATATGGGGGCTATATCTAAATCTGAACCGATTTTAACCAAATTCAATAAGGATCGTCCTTGGGCCAAATAAAATATATGTGTAAAGTTTCATCGAGATCGGAATATAATTGCGATCTATACTTTGATTACAAGAATACATGCACAGACAGACGGACAGACAGACGGGCAGACGGACATAGCTAAATCAACTCAGAAAGTAATTCTAAGTCGATCGGTATAATAAACGATGGGTCTATTTCTTCTCCTTTTGGGTGTTACAAACAAATGCACAAAGTTATAATACCCTGTACTACAGTGTGGTGTAGGGTATAAAGATTTTAAAATCTTTTGCTGACTTTTTCGAATGTCATTTTAATTTTTTTCTTGGTTCCAAATTGTACCTCCTAGTTATGATACCATATGCAGCATTAACTTCTGTTTCAAATTAATCATTCCAAATTTCAAAGTATTCCAAGCCATCAATAGTTCTCAATCCACCAAAAAATTTATATTGATCCAATATTATAGGATTTGAATTATTATTTATTATTTTTACGAACATTAAAAATTTCTAAAAAAATTATTTAGAGTTACTGAACAATATAGCACAATTTAGGTATTTTCGGAATACTTAAGTTTATTTATTTCGGAAATAATAGTCCCAAATAAAAAAAAATTGGGAGTAAACAAAGATTTGTTTAAAACAACAGAAGCGATTTTTTTCTGTATGTACCCATTCAATTACCCTTCTGCAATTCGAAAACCATTCAGTTTCCTGTAGCTATTCATATCAAGTAGTATCTATCTTCTATGTATTTCAGAAACTTTAATGTCCAATTTTCTTTTCAATTTTAAATTTGCTCATCATGCAATGGAAAAGTACAATAAACATGCTAATGTTGCAGATGTGAATTGAATAATGTTGTTGTTGTAGTTTCTTCTTCCGTAGGAAACCAAACATTTTGTGCTTGCAGCAATGCAGAAACTGTAGCTGAAGTTGGCTTTTGTTATTTTTTAGAAATAGCTCGGAGCAAAACAACTCGATGCTCATCTTTTTGTTCGCTATCTCTGCCTTAGAAAATGTTAATTAAAACATGCATTTGTTTAGCTATTCACAGGCTGTAACTACATTAAATGATATTGAAGGAGTAAAATTTGTGCACTGAGAAGAAAAATATTTAAACATTTCTTTTACTAACACTATCAGTAACTGATTGTAAGGAAATTACTATAACACTTGCATCAAAATTTTTGTCGAAGAACTGTGCATAAAATGTTCTCGTTATAAACGAGAAAAATTATAAAAGAAAATGTATGATACATTTTTTGGATGTTCTTGGAAGGTACCTTTAGTATTTGAATAATATAAAGTGGGGATATAATTTAAATTAACGGAAATTATGAGGACTACAAATTCTAACAATGACACTTTCACGTAGAAATAGAAGTTTTCCAGCAACAATTAGAAGTTTTCCAGCAACAATTAGAAAAAAATATTTTGTTCATAAAACCAGTAAGGAAAGGCAGAAAAACGGGCGGGGCCGACTATATAATACCCTACACCTCCGTAACAATGCGATAAGGGTCACTGCGATAAGAATTTGGAATAATTGGTAAATGGGTAGGAACATTTTATCTAATTCTGAGCCGATAATCGCAAAATTAAGCAATATTCGTTCCTAAATTGAGAAACATCTTTCTGGAAAATTTTAATGATCGGAAGTAAAGTACAACTTCTATAGCGATTTGATACCAAATCAGGAGGAACATATATATGGAGGTTATATATAAATCTGAACCTATTTTCCCTGAATACTCATTCATGTAAAAATACCTCTTTCTGTCGAATTTCGTACTGATCGGATATAAAATAGAGTCTCTACAGCGCTTACATATCAAATCGGGGGTAACGTATATATGGGGGCTATATCTAAATCTGAACCGATTTTCTCCGAATTTGGCAGTATTCCTTCATGTAATAAGAAACCTCTTTCTGCCGAATTTCGCACTGATCGGATATAAAATACGGTATGTACAGCGCTTACATGTAAAATCGGGTGAAACATATATATGGGGGCTATATCTAAATCTGAACGGATTTTCTCCGAATTTGGTAGTGTTCATTCACGTAACAAGGAAATTCTCTCTGCCGAATTTCATACAGATCGGATATAAAATACGGTTTCTATAGCGCTAACATGTCAAATCGGGTGAAACATATATATGGTGACTATATCTAAATCTGAACCGATTTTCCCCGAATTTAGCAGTGTTCATTCATGTAATAAGGGAACTCTCTCTGTCAAATTTCGTACTGATCTGATATAAAATACAGTTTCTACAGCGCTTACATGTCAAATCGGGGGTAACATATATATGGGGGCTATATCTAAATCTGAACCGATTTTGACCAATTTCAATAGGCTCAATTCGTCCTTGGGCCAAAAAATAGCACTGTGCTAAATTTCATCACAATCGGACAATAAATACGACCTGCACTTTGATTACAAGAATACATGGACAGACGGACAGACAGACAGACGGACAGACAGAGGGACATGGCTAAATCGACTCAAAAATTGATTCTATGACGATCGGTATAATAAAATATGGTTCTATTTCTTCTCTTTTTGGGCGTTACAAACAAATGCACAAAGTCATAATACCCTGTATCACAATGTGGTGTAGGGTATAAACATAAAAAGTAGAAAAAAATCGCAAAAAAATGTGTTTGTTCCAATTTTTGAAAGCTACCATAATAGTGAATGAAACAGTGCACAAACGTGAAAAATTCCCCTTTATGATACCTACTAACATCAAATCAATATATCCCGACGTGACGTAGACGTGACCCATCGAATCGCAGGGCACGTGTATCTTATTTTTGACCGACGTTTTAACTTTTACAGGTAGTCAGAATCCCCGACGATCACTGACCCCTACCATTGTGTTATTTTCGATGCATCTACAAATACACTTTGAATTCATTTGATTTTCTTTAAACTCTCCGAGTTGACCCTCGTATGTGGCTCTTGATTCGCTATTTGCTTCCGACTTGGCATGATTTTTACTTTATAATCTTGTAGTTTATTCTGCTTAATAATAATGCCATTATTATTTAATTAACATTACTATAAGCTAAAATTAATTGTAGTGAACAAATGAAATCATAGTCGCTTTCATACGGCAGAAATGTGGATGGTACAACTTCGCATGAATTTGTATGTTGTATGCAACTTGGCATAGCAAATTTGCATTTATGGTATTCATTCCCAGCTGAAAGTTTTCAATTAAAGCAAATTGCATTAAAACCTAATGAATTCAATTAATACTGGGAATGTTGGAAATGAGTTCTGCTGGGAAAACATGTGTAAACGAGAGAACTGTAGATACATATTTGGCATATGTTTTAACCATTTTTTTTTGGTAAAGTTTGTAATGATTACCAAAATCAAATTTTTGTAAAACATTTAAACAATTATACTTAGAGGGTTTTTCGCTTCTTCCATAAACGTTTTTGTGGACAAATGATTGGTTTCTCTTTTAGTATTTTTCCAAATGCATTGTATGGCGTTCAAGTAAAAACAGGGTTAAGTTAGCTCATGCTGAATCTTATGTAGCCTTCAACATGGATAGCTTTCTACAGTATAATATTGAAAAATGGATATTATTTAAAACATTAAATAAGGGAATATCTTTCTATACAAATAAAGCAAAAAATTAAACCAAGTAAGAATGACAATAAGTTCTGCCAGGACGAATTTTATATACCCTCCAAAATGGATTGAATTCAATTCTATAAACGGAAAATCTTTGAAGTGGAAAAGAAGCAAATCATAGACCAATATGGTTATTTTGTAACAAATCCATTAAAAAAAAACGAAAGCTGTAAAGATTCAATCAAATTTTTTTATGCAGAATTTTTGGTATAAATGAAAAACAAACTGCAAAATTTTGGACAAATCTATTGGAAAATGTGTTGTCACAGAAACGTGGCAATTTTTTTTGTATTTTAAAAAATGTACATTGCAGTCGTAGCTTACTTCTTCTCATACACATTGGATCCATTGGATTAGACATTACTGGAGAATAAGTTATTCTTTATATCCTAAGGTCTCTATATAAAATAAATAGGTTAATTTATCGAAGGCCAATTGATGTGGATATGTTCCGTGAATAATTATGACCTACTGAATGCAATTGGACTTGACAGAACGATTTTTTAACTTTTATATGGAACGAATTCTGCGAATTTCTGAAGTCCTACTCATTACACTGTGAAAACAAAAACCAGTAAAGAAAGGCAGAAAGTCGGGCGGGGCCGACTATATAATACCCTACACCTCCATAACAATGCGATAAGGGTACATACTATCTAATATTATTATATACTAGCTGGGCCCGGTTCACTTCGTTGCCCCTGACTTCAGATTTCCGATTCCGTTCATTTTTTGACCAATCACGAATACCGATCCCGCCCATTTTTTAACCAATTACGTAGACTGCCATCAAATGCATATTCCCAAAATTACAACACTCTCGCTGACAAATTGTTCAAGGTATTTCAATTTCAAAATTTGGCTTACAAGGGTGGGGCGCGCCCATTTGTCCGACCCTTTTGGACCATTCACGTAGACTGTCATCAGATACATATACCCAAAACTGCAGCACTCTCGATAATAAATTGTGCAAGATATTTCAATTTCAAAATTTGCCTTATATGGGCGGGGCCACGCCAATTAGTCTGATCCCTCCCATTTAAACCCACCAATCACGTAGACTGCCACCAGATACATATACACAAAATTACAGAGCTCTCTTAAACAAATTGTGCAAGATATCTCAGTTTCAAAATTTTGCTTATATGGGCGGTACCACGCCCATTGGTTCGATCCCGCTCATTTTTGAACCAATCACGTAAGCTATCACCAGATATATATAATTTCAAAATTTGCCTTATATGGGCGGGGCCACGCCTATTAGTGTGACCCCACCCATTTTTGGACCAATCACGTAGACTGTCACCAGATATATCTACACAAAATTACAGCACTGTCGGTAACAAATTGTTCAATATATCTCAATTTCAAAATTTGACTTATATGGGCGGGCTCACGACTATTGGTACGAACCCGCCCATTTTTGGACCAATCACGTAGACAGTCACCAGATATATATATATACACGAAATTACAAATTGTTCAGTACATCACAATTTCAAAATTTGGCTTATATGGGCGGGGCCACGCCTATTGGTCCGATCCCGCCCATTTTTGGACCACTCACGTAGACTGCCACCATATACATATACACAAAATTCCAGCATTCTCGCTAACAAATTGTGCAAAATATATCAATTTCAAAATTTGGCTTATATGGGCGGGGCCACGCCTATTTGTCCGAACCCGCCCATTTTTGGACCAATCACGTAGCTTGCAACATTAGTGTGACCCCACCCATTTTTGGACCAATCACGTAGACTGTCACCAGATATATATACACGAAATTATAGCTCTCTCGCTAACAAATTGTGAAAGATATCACATTTTTAAAATTTAGCTTATATGCATTTTTATTTTATTATTAGCATTTTTTGACCAATCAAGTAGACTACCACCCGATACGTATGCACAAAATTACAGCATTCTCGCTTACAAAATGTGCAAGATATCTCAATTTCAAAATTTCGCCTATATGGGCGGGGCCACACCCATTGGTCCGATTCCGCCCATATTTGGAAAATTCACATAATCTGCCACTAAATGCATACACACAAAATTTCTGCACTCTAGCTAAAAATGTTTCTCAATATCAAAATTGGACCCATATGGGCGGGTCCACGCCCACAAAATTCAAGTACCCTATTTTCAGCACCCCCTTCACATGTAGATTCTGTGAAAATTTCAAGATGATCGGTCTAGCCATTTAGACGTCTATACGGAACAAACAAGTAATTCGTCTAGTAATTCGTCAAGCACCATCACTGGGCCATAATGAAAATCATAGGAAGACTGTTCAAGGTTCAGCAGATCCGCAAAGTACTCTCTAAACATTGCTGAAGTTATAGCGTTACCAATTCGGAACTCTTGTTTATTTATTTCCTTTGCGCATCTTCACATATTTCATTAAATCTTTTTTTGCATCGCAGGTAATCTTCTCTATGTTGGTCATTTTGTGACTTTCTAATTTAAAAACCCTTTTTCGGGCCCAAAAGCATCTAATGTCAAACCATTTGTTTTTTGGAGTAAATTGTGAGTCAGATAAGACTTCCGCTGATTTTATAATGGTATCTGTAAGTTGTTTTAAACCAGTATAACTGGTTTGATGTGCCAAATTTGTATTAAGATTCCTCTGGTATTTATTCTTATTAGCATTTATCCATGGGATTTTTGGTAATAGAGTAAGTTTATTGTTTTCCGTTTCATTACAGTTTATGGCTAGTTCCATTACTATAGGTAGGTGATCGGACCAGATTTGTTCATCAACATAGACATTTTTTATGTTCCCTAGTATATCCTGAGATACTGCGTAGATATCGTTAACAGATGAACCTACGGTGCTAATAAAGGTTAAATTTCCTTCCTCATCCCCCTCTGTCCGTCCATTTAATATCGTTAGGTTAAAGTCATCGCAGAAATCAAGATACTTTCGGCCATTCGCGTTAACTTCTTTGTCCTTAGATTTTCGCTCCAGTTTACCAACTGTGAATCTATCTCCATGAATAGGTGATATGTATTGCTGCAGTTCTCCCAGCCTCACATTTACATCCCCCATAAGCAACGGATTTATAATTTCGTAGTCATACATATATTTTGTTAGAATCGAGAATTCATTATCCCAATCTGCACTTCTAATGTATAGGGGTATTAGGGTTAGTTGTTGGTCGCTAAATAAAATTTCAATACTAAGAACGGAGTTTCTTTTTACAAATTGGTATTGAATATTATCCTCTTTTATATTTCTCTTGATAGGCGGGGCCACGCCAATTAGTCTGATCCGTCCCATTTCCTGACCAATCACGTAGACTGCCACCAGATACATATACACAATATACAGCGCTCATTTAAACAAATTGTGCAAGATATCTCAATTTCAAAATTACGTTTATATGGGCGGGGCCACGCCCATTGGTTGAATCACACCCTTTATTCACGTAGACTGCATGAGATGCACAAAATTACAGCACTCTCGATAACAAAATGCGGTGCCACGTCCATTGGTCTGATCCCGCCCATTTTTGGAGCAATCACGTAGACTGTCATCAGATACATATAAACAAAACTGCAGCACTCTCGATAATAAATTGTGCAAGATATCTCAATTTCAAAATTTGGTTTATATGGGCGGGGCCACGCCCATTGATCCGATACCGCAATTTTTTAGACCATTCACGTAGGCTATCACCCGATACATATGCACAAAATTAGAGCACTATCGCTAACAAATTGTGCATGGTATCTCAATTTCAAAATTTGGCTTATATGGTCGGTGCCATGTCCATTGCTTCGATCCCGCTCATTTTTGGACCAATCACGTAGACTCCCACCAGATATATATGCACACAATTACAGCACTCTCGGTAAAAAATTGTGGAAGATATATCAATTTCAAAATTTGGCTTATATGGGAGGGCCACTCCTATTGGTACGAACCCGCCCATTTTTGGACCAATCACGTAGATCGCCAACGGATATATATACACAAAATTCCAGGTCTCTCGCTCAAAAATTGCGCAAGATATGTCATTTTTAAAATTTAGCTGATATGGGCGGTGCCACGCCCATTGGTCCTATCCCGCCCATTTTTTGACCAATTACGTAGAATGCCACCAGATACATATACACAACATTGCAGCACTCTCGCTAGCAAATTGTGCAAGATATCTCAATTCCAAAATTTGGCTTATATGGGCGGTGCCACGCACATTTGTCCGTTTCCGCCCATTTATAAACCAATCATGTAAACTGCAACTAGATACATATGCACAAAATTACAGCACTCTCGCTAACAAATTGTGAAAGTTAATTCAATTTCAAAATTTGGCTTATATGGTCGGGCCACGCCCATTCGTCCGATTCAGCCCATTTTTGGACCAATCACGTAGACTACCACCAGATACATATACACAACATTGCAGCACTCTCGCTAGCAAATTGTTCAAGATATCGAAATTTAAAAATTTGGTCTATGTGGGCGGAGCCACGCCCATTGGGCCGATCCCGCCAGTTTTTGGACCAATCACGCAGACTGCCACCATATACATATACACAAAATTCCAGGTCTCTCGGTATCAAATTGTGCAAGATATCACATTTTTAAAATTTGCTTTTATATGGTTGGTGCCAGGCCCATTGGTCCGATCCCGCCCATTTTTGGAAAAATCACGTGGACTGCTACCAGATACATATACACAACATTGCAGCACTATCGCTGGCAAATTGAGCAAGATATCAAAATTTCAAAATTTTGTCTATGTGGGCGGGGCCACGCCCATTGAGCCGATCCCGCCGATTTTTGGACCAATCACGGAGATTGTCACCAGATACATATAAACAAAACTGCAGCACGCTCGATAATAAATTGTGCAAGATATCGAAATTTTAAAATTTGGTCTATGTGGGCGGGGCCACGCCCATTGGACCGATCCCGCCAATTTTTGGACCAATCACGTAGACTGTCACCAGATACATATACACAACATTGCAGCACTCTCGCTAGCAAATTACCCTTTCTACAAAAGGGACCAAAAAGACCCCTGCATTGAGGAGATAGAGGGTTAAAATTTTGAACAAGAGACTCAACTAAAAGTTGAACATATATATGGAGGCTATATCTAAATCTGAACCGATTTCCCTCAAATTTGGCATTGGTAATTCATGTAATAAGAAACCTCTTTCCGCCAAATTTCGTTCTGATCGGATATAAAATACAGTTTTTACAGCGCTTACATCTCAAATCTGGGGTGACTTATATACGGGGCTATATCTAAATCTGAACCGATTTTCCCCAAATTTGCCATTGCCATAATAATTTGGAATAATTGGTAAATGGGTAGAAACATATTATCTAATTCCGAAACGATAATCGCTAAATTAAGCAATATTCGTTCATAAATTGAGAAACATCTTTCTGGAAAATTTTAATGATCGGAAGTAAAATACAACTTCTATAGCGGTTTGATACCAAATCAGGAGGAACATATATATGGAGCTTTAATATAAATCTGAACCGATCTTCCCTGAATGCTTAAAACATATATATGGGGGCTATATCTAAATCTGAACCGAGTTTCTCCGAATTTAGCAGTATTCCTTCATGTAATAACCTCTCTTTGCCGAATTTCGCACTGATCGGATATAAAATAAAATTTTAACAGCGCTTACATGTCAAATCGGAGGTAACATATATATGGGGGCTATATCTAAATCTGAACCGATTTCTTCCAAATTTTAGCAGTGTTCATCCATATAAGAAGAAACGTCTTTCTGCCGAATTTCATACTGATCGGATATAAAATAAAGGTTGTACAGCGCTTACATGTCAAATCGGGGCTAACATATATATGGGGGCTATATCTAAATCTGAACCGATTTCTTCCAAATTTAACAGTGTTCATCCATATAAGAAGAAACGTCTTTCTGCCGACTTTCGCATTGATCGGATATAAAATAACATTTTTACAGCGCTCACATGTCAAATCGGGGGTAACGTATATATGGGGGCTATATCTAAATCTGAACAGATTTCTTCCAAATTTAAAAGTGATCATTCATATAATAGGAAACCTCTTTCTGCCGAATTTCACACTGATCGGATATAAAATACAGTTTTTACAGCGCTTACATGTCAAATCGGAGGTAACATATATATGGGGGCTATATCTAAATCTGAACCGATTTTAACCAAATTCAATAGGGATCGTCCTTGGGCCAATGGGAAACAATCGGTAAATACGCGCGCATAGCAGTATTTTCTATCTCACGACTATACCGTTAGAGATAGAGTCCTACGGTTTGTACCGTCTTCAAGAGAATTCTTTGGAGAATAATTTGGTGTTCCCAGATTTTTCTTACTGTTACCATTTATCCCACAGTGGGACTTCAAATGCGACTTTGTGGAAATTAGTGTAAAACCCCGAATATCGTGCCAACTTCAGTGATCTTGACTTTAAATTAAAGCTGACAAAATTTAGTTTGAAATCTGTTTCAGGTGCTTGATTGTGTGTTGCTGCGTTTTAAATATGCCGACCATTGAAGTTCAAAAATATTTTTGTCAACATTGCGATAAAAGTCTACAAAACCTGCCATGTTTTTAAATTTGAAACTAAGACAACTTAAATAGGATAAAATTGCGGGCTGCAATTTTTTTGAAAGCTGACGTTTTGTACTAATGCACTTTACACAATGTGTCGTAGACAGACAATAAAAGAAAAGTTAAATTAAAAACAAAAAATAATTGGTCCACCCTAATACACACAAACTGCAGAAGCGTATATATTTTATTGTAACTAAATATATATATAGGTTTTGTAGAAAAAATGAAGTATAACAATTACTATAATCCTTATAATATTAATAATATATCTTTTTTTGATCGTACTTGATCAAACTTGCAGCCGCCTGTTAATCCATCAATCCTCGTCCTTTCAGTACTGTTCGTAATTATTATCCGATTTTTCCGAAATTTCGCAAATGTTATTTTTTTAACCAAGAAAATCGGTTCATATATTTCATGAAAATTTGTTCATAGATTGATATAGCTCCCACACATTTTTTCTATATTTAAAGAAAAAAGAACATATTTAAAGTATAAAAATCTGCCATAATCGCAAAAAGTCGCAGATAAACTATGTACCGTTGGGTTCATCCCTAAGTCACCTCTCTTCTCTATGTTATATGGTAGTGATCCCACGTGATCCAAAAAAGTTGTATTCCATTTACTGTAGATAATTTTTTTGAAATTAAGATGAATATAACCTTATTATATGTTGCAAGTCCTATCGCATTTCACCAATAAACGCGAATTCTACAAGCATTTTAGTATATGCATTGTGTCATCGCAATGTTATTTGCATTTATTAGTAAACAAGACAAACTTTGAATGGTCATAACTCGAAATCGCCTGGAGATATTTTCATAAAATTTGAAGATATTTTCATTAAATGTTATCCACAATAAAATGACACTCCCAAAAAATTCATTTTTGAAAGATGTTTTCAAAGTCCTATGCGCGCATATTTCATCATATTTTCCCATCGTGCGGCGGGACGCTGTAACTTTTTTTGACCTATATAACCGGTAGTCAGAACTTCCGCCGATCACTGACCCCTACCACTTGTCGCACTGTGTAATTTTACGAAGGACAAGAATATAAGGGTGTCTCACATAAAAGTTGGGTTTTAAAATTGTTTAAAAAAGACGGATAAATATTTTGCAATGATTTTGCCTTTATTCTCGATTCAAGCTATCATATTCCGCCTCGCATTTAGAAAAATTTTTTAGTGACCCGGTCTAATATTTATAAAAATGATTTAGAAGAATCCTATTAATATTATAAAATCGTTTGTTTGTCTGTTGCCGCATCACGCCTTAATGGTTGAACCGGTTTTATTGAATCTTGGCGAACTGATAGACCAAGTGATTTTAGACCACTTGACCGCTGAGGCCCCTGTTACAGCTAAAAAGCTGAAATTGTGTACACGCAAAGACAGGAGTGTTCTATAAGCCAGTGGCTACTCATTGAGTCTTTTTTTGCCAGCGGTCAGTTCTAGCGGTATCAAAAAAATGATTTGTCCTTTCAGAAGCCTCTTAGAAGGTAGAGAAATTTTAAACTTTGTAAATATGAAGTACTACACACGACAAATATAGTCGCGAAAAAATAATTTTCAATTATCACATTGTGGTCAGTGCAGCAGTGGCCAAAAACAATTTTCTTTATTTCACTGCTTTAAAAAGTTACATAAGACCTAATAATCTAAAAATGCATACTCGTATGTATATACTAACCTCAAAGCGAAGATGCGAAAACAAATATTTGATGTCCAGTCTGAGGTCAAACTAGACATAAAAACCCGTCTTAAAATTTCTAAAGCCTTTTCAAAAAATATCGCTCACCACTTACTGTGGTAATGTATCTAACATTGTCAATTCGGCCAATTCTCAAATTGTGGTCAGTGTAGCAGTGACCAAAACAATTTTCACTCTTTCTGTACTTTAAAAGTACCTATTGAGCTATGATCCCACTAAGTTATGTGTATATACTGATCTCCAACGATTGTACACTAAGCGACTTTTGACCGCTTGACCGTTGCGGCCTCTATAAGAGGTAGGAAGCTAAAAATGTTGCTTATGTATTCACTCGAGTGTTGTATAACAGGATCCAAAGTAGGCAACGTGGAGCAAATCTTTTATGCGCAGCCTCTCCTGTTTCTAAATTAATAGATGAAAATAAGCCCCAAAAAGCAGACAAGAAATGAAAGTAATCCCCAAAAAGCAGACAAAAAATGAAATTAAGCCCCAAATAAAATTGTTGTTGTTTGATATGTTATTTTTTGGGGACCATATTCATAAAAATATTGGCGTGAATTTTCCTGGGGCCCAATTTTATTCCCCCGCTATGAACACTCCACTCGGTCTACATATGGGACCATTGTTCGTGTGAAGTGTTCCGTTGAACGTTGAACTTAGTGGTCTCTTTGGCTTTAAGAATTAAAATCGCGGAAATTGTATATATAGTGTAACTAGCTACACCCGCTCCACTTCATTGCCCCAGATTTCAGATTTCCGATCCCGCCCATTTTTGGATCAATCACGTAGACTTCCACCATATATAAATGCACAAAATTACAGAGTCGTCATCACGTAGACTTTTACCATATACATATGCACAAAATTGCCACGTCCTTTGTTTCGATCCCTGATATTTTTGGACTAATCACGTAGACTGCCACCAGATAAATATACACAAAATTAATAATTCCAGATCGCATAATCTCTCGTTTTGGTAATTTGCACTGGCCTGCCAGATCACCAGATTTAACCCTTCCAAACTTCTTTCTATTGGGTGTTTTCGCCAGGAATGCGGGAACCTGTCGCTCGAAGTTCTGACAAGAGTGATGGAAAATGTCATAAAACGAGGCCGTATAATCATCAACTCCGGCGGCGGCTACTTGGCCGATATTGTTTTCTCAACTTGATGTAAAAGAGTCTAATGTATTAAATAAACAAATTTCACAAGCTGAAACAAAGTTTTTACAAACAAAAAAAAAACAGCAAAATAACATTGGGTGGTTATTTTTGCCCCACCTTTGTATATAGATATACTAGCTGAGCCCGGTGCGCTTCGCTGCCCATGTCAAAATTAGCGCTGTAGAAACTGTATTTTATATCCGACCAGTACGAAATTCGGCAGAAAGAGGTTTGTTATTACATGAAGGAATACTGCCAAATTCGGAGAAAATCGGTTCAGATTTAGATATAGCCCCCATATATATGTTACCCCCGATTTGACATGTAAGCGCTGTAGAAACTGTATTTTATATCCGATCAGTAAGAAATTCGGCAGAAAGAGGTTTCTTATTACATGAAGGAATACCGCAAAATTCGGAGGAAATCGGTTCAGATTTAGATATAGCCCCCATATATATTTTACCCCCAATTTGACATGTAAGCGCTGTAGAGACTGTGTTTTATATCCGATCAGTACGAAATTCGAGAGAAAAAGGTTTCTATTTTACATGAATGAGTATTCAAGGAAAATCGATTCAGATTTATATATAACCTCCATATATATGTTCCTCCAGATTTGGTTACAAAGCGCTATAGAAGTTGTACTTTACTTCCGATCATTACAAAGTTCTCCAGAAAAATATTTCTCAATTTAGGAACGAATATTGCTTAATTTAGCGATTATCGGTTCAAAATACATTTACCAATTATTCCAAATTATTATCGCAATGACCCTTATCGCATTGTTAGGGAGGTGTAGGGTATTATATAGTATGTTATATGTTACCCCCGATTTGAAATTCAAGCGCTGTAGAAACTGTATTTTATATCCGATCAGTAGGAAATTCGGCAGAAAGAGGTTTCTTATTACATGAAGGAATACTGCCAAATTCGGAGAAAATCGGTTCAGATGTAGATATAGTCCCCACTTATATGTTACCCCCGATTTGAAATTCAAGCGCTGTAGAAACTGTATTTTATATCCGATCAGTAAGAAATTCGGCAGAAAGAGGTTTCTTATTACATGAAGGAATACCGCAAAATTCGGAGGAAATCGGTTCAGATTTAGATATAGCCCCCATATATATTTTACCCCCAATTTGACATGTAAGCGCTGTAGAGACTGTGTTTTATATCCGATCAGTACGAAATTCGACAGAAAAAGGTTTCTATTTTACATGAATGAGTATTCAAGGAAAATCGATTCAGATTTATATATAACCTCCATATATATGTTCCTCCAGATTTGGTTACAAAGCGCTATAGAAGTTGTACTTTACTTCCGATCATTACAAAGTTCTCCAGAAAAATATTTCTCAATTTAGGAACGAATATTGCTTAATTTAGCGATTATCGGTTCAAAATACATTTACCAATTATTCCAAATTATTATCGCAATGACCCTCATCGCATTGTTAGGGAGGTGTAGGGTATTATATAGTCGGCCCCGCCCGAATTTCTGCCTTTCTTTACTGGCATTAGTAATAAATTCACTGAATGAAAAAATACCGAATTCAGTGGAAAGTCCAGAAAATAGAAATGTATACTTATACAATTTCCAAATTCTTGTTTCATTGGCCATGCATCACATCAGCTCTAATTATCGCATACCGAGAATTTTTGTTCATGTATTTCCTATATAATACTTGCAAGATATATCAAAATATGGGCTGTTCCGCCCATTTGTAAGTCAATCACGTAGACCAGATACATATACGCAAACTTTCAACACTCTCGCTAACAAAATGAGCAAGATAATTCAATTTCCAAATTTGGCTTATATGGGCGGTGGCACGCCCATTGGTCAGATCCCGCCAATTTTTGGACCAATCACGTGGACTGTCACCAGATACATATGTACAATATTACAGCACTCTAGATACAAAATTGCGCAAGATATCAAAATTTGGTCTATGTGGGCGGGGCCACGCCCATTGGGCCGATCCCGCCCATTTTTGGACCAATCACGGAGACTGCCACCATATACATATACACAAAATTCCAGCACTCTAGCTAGCAAATTGTGCAAGATATCAAGATTTCAAAATTTGGTCTATGTGGGCGGGGCCACGCCAATTGGGCCGATCCCGCCTATTTTTGGACCAAGCACGTAGACTGTCACCATATACATGTACACAAAATTCCAGCACTCTCGCTAACAAATTGTGCAAAATATCTCAATTTCAAAATTTGGCTTATATGGGCGGGGCCACGCCCATTGGGCCGATCCCGCCCATTTTTGGACCAATCACGGAGACTGCCACCATATACATATACACAAAATTCCAGCACTCTAGCTAGCAAATTGTGCAAGATATCAAGATTTCAAAATTTGGTCTATGTGGGCGGGGCCACGCCAATTGGGCCGATCCCGCCTATTTTTGGACCAAGCACGTAGACTGTCACCATATACATGTACACAAAATTCCAGCACTCTCGCTAACAAATTGTGCAAAATATCTCAATTTCAAAATTTGGCTTATATGGGCGGGGCCACGCCCATTGGTCCGATTCCGCCCATTTTTGGAAAATTCACATAATCTGCCACTAAATTCATACACACAAAATTTCAGCGCTCTTGCTAAAAATTTTTCTCAATATCAAAATTGGACCCATATGGGCGGGTCCACGCCCACTTGATATATCGAAAATTCAAGTACCCTATTTTCAGCACCCCCTACACATGTACGTTTTGTGAAAATTTCAAGATGATCGGTCAAGCAGTTTAGAAGTCTATACGGAACAAACAAACAAACCCACAAACAGACACTCTCCTTTATATATATAGATAAATATGGACTGATATTTTTCATCCCAAGTTATCTACATTTTCAATCCCAAGTTACCTACATTTAAGAAGTATATATACCAAGATTCAGACAACTAGCTCAATTATTGTGGATTGTTTGTCTGACATGACAACAGACGGACAGACAGATGGACGGACAGACAGATGGACGGACAGACAGATGGACGGACATGGCTCAATGGGATCTCAGATTAATATTTTGAGGGTTGCAAACGCAGTTGGTGGAGACTATAACAGAGCCTCAACAAAATTAGAAAATACCCCAAAATTTCGTGTTGTTGTAATCAATGAAAATTGTTGGGCCCAATTTTAATTTTTGGTTGGGTCCACCTTTCATTTGGGTCACATTTTAGCGCCGTCATCTGTAACAAAAGTTATCGTTTTCCATATAACGCCGGTGTATTTTAATGAAGATTTCTGGCTTACCAATTTTCATATAACGCCGGTTTACTCGACTGATGTATTTTAATGCAGATTTCTGATTAACAAAAATATATACTTATCTAGCAATAAAAAGTCCTGACTGAACTTTTTAAGACATATCAATTCTCTAAACACCAGCTTTGCCTTAAAAGGCTGAACATTATATATTTTTTTGGCATCTCTCACCCGATGTACCGTATGGAATTACTCACAAAGTGAGGGTCTGTTTACCCGATTGAAATGTCCTTACTTATAGCGCATAGCGTATTTTTCTTTGTTTTATGTTTTTATTTTAAGAAGTCATTAAATGAACTTATATCACTATGGCAATGAATAATACATATGTATAGTTACAAGCGAAACAGTATACTTTATTGAATCACGCTTGCTTAGGATTAGTAAAACATTGATTAATTATTTACTTTGATCAGTGTTTCTCCTTAAATCTATTGTTGATTTGGATGGATATGGTCATGATAATATTGGCTGGTAATTCTGATGAAAGGTAGAAGAGGTCCGGAATAAAAAAGTAAGTAATTATGATGACAACGAAGTTAGCGAGGGCGATGGTAATGGTAATGATGATGAAGGTGTCTCTGGCTGTAATTCAGGCATTTTATTAGCTTCAAAGTGCGTTGTTTATTTGAAGGTTAAGTTAAACTTATATACATAAATAGAGGAGCATAATGCTTTAGGGTTTATGGTTTTGTTCTTTTGCGTCAAATAAGAAATAATCTTCAAACAATCAACCGAATGAAAGTGAAATGTTTTTGTGTGTTCAGATTACATTGATTGATCTGGCTCTTTGTGAATACAGGGATACCCATACACATAAACATAGTACATGTACTATTTATCCTTGTCAACACACTTACATTAGCACATGTCAATGCCTAAGGCCTACTCGTTTTCGGACTACCCGCACATGCCACTTAGATACACATTAATTATAAATACTCCTATACATACGTACTTCTGCTCGTTTTGCCCCTGGCTGGATAATTAGAAGGATGAGGAGTTGAGGCATCAGTATCTGTCTTGTATTTTATGACACCCCTAATTCTTCGAACGGGTCCTTAGCTTACTGATTATGGGATGGGTTTTGTTTATCGTGTGCTAATTCGAAATTATGACAAGAGGTTGTAAACACTGTTGATAGGAAAGTGTTGATGAAGAGGGCAATGTATAACGTTGAATAATGAATTATAGGGAATAAACGAGCATATTCCCTACAGTTTCATGGCACAAAATAAGTAAGGAAATGTTTTATGCTCATAGTTATCTTGAAAAACTGAGAGCTAGTAGTAACTAGTTCATATTACCACAATATTTCAATACAAAAGTTGACAATATTTTAAATTATATGATTTGTTTGTTATATTTCCCTAAACTTTTTATATAAAATATTGATTTCTACAACTTGTTATGCCCTACACCGCACTGTCGTACTGGGTATTAGAACTTTGTGCATTTGTTGATAACTCCAAAAAGGGGATATGAAGAATGTAAATTATTATAGGTTCAGAATTTCTGATATTAGCCTATGAATTTTATTTTTGACTAAACATTTTATAAAATGTGACTAAATGGAAAAAAAGAACACATATTTTGCTTTTTTTAATCAAATTTTGTGGAGATTTGAGATGGTAAAAAAATTATTTTTGTGAACATAACGAGACATTTTCATGTGTTTTTTTTAATTTATAAGATTTTGTTTTTCGAATTGTTTTTTCAAAACGTTAATACGCATATTCACCATTATTTTTTTATTGCATTATAAGAATCTTCGTAATCGATTCTATAGCTGGTAAAAATTTGATGGAATTTTACTTCCACAAAGTGGGCGAAAAGTTAAATTGAAAAAATAATGTATTAATGTAGTATGGAACTATCCCATTTATATAAAATTAACGCACTTTTAGACTCATGGAACATAATCTGGCTGTAGCCTGAATATTTCACTACATATTAAAATGGCAAACAATTTAAAATATTGATTATCTTCTAAAATATACATATTTATCCAAGAAGTCAAATTTCACAAAAACTTCAAACGCGATTTTCTCGAAACTACAAAAAAACCAGTAAGGAAAGGCTAAAGTCGGGCGGGGCCGACTATATAATACCCTACACCACTCTCGTAATATTGAATAACTCTGATATATAAATTTTGTAATTCATGTATAAATTGTTTACATAAATTTACTTTTGGGACATTTTATACTTAAATAATACCCTGTACCATAGTGCGGTGTAGGGTATAAAAACGATTGGATCTAAAGAGCCAAATCGGATGAAACATATATATGGGAGCTATAGCTAAATCTTTACCGATTTTCTTCAAATTCGGTAGTGTTGGTTCATGGATCAAGAAACTCTACCATTCTAAATTTCAAAACGATTGGATGTAAAATACAGCTTTTATAGGACTAAAGGGCCAAATCGGACGAAACATATATATGGGAGCTATAACTAAATCTTAACCGATTTTCTTCAAATTCGGTAGTGTTGGTTCATGGATCAAGAAACTCTACCATTATAAATTTCAAAACGATTGGATGTAAAATACAGCTTTTATAGGACTAAAGGGCCAAATCGGACGAAACATATATATGGGAGCTATAGCTAAATCTTAACCGATTTTCTTCAAATTCGGCAGTGTTGGTTTATGGATCAAGAAACTCTACCATTCTAAATTTCAAAATGATTGGATGTAAAATACAGCTTCTACAGGACTAAAGGGCCAAATCGGGCGAAACATATATATGGGAGCTATAGCTAAATCTTAACCGATTTTCTTCAAATTCGGCAGTGTTGGTTCATGGATCAAGAAACTCTACCATTCTAAATTTCAAAACGATCGGATGTAAAATACAGCTTCTATAGGACTAAAGGGCCAAATCGGACGAAACATATATATGGGAGCTATAGCTAAATCTTAACCGATTTTTTTCAAATTCGGCAATGATGGTTCATGGATCAAGAAACTCTACCATTCTAAATTTCAAAACGATTGGATGTAAAATACAGCTTCTATAGGACTAAAGGGCCAAATCGGACGAAAGATATATATGGGAGCTATATCTAAATCTGAACCGATTTCAACCAAATTCAATAGCGATCTTAACAGCCGCGAAATGCTCTAAACTGCAAAATTTTAGAACGATCGGAGTGAAATTGCGACCTGTAGTCGACGAACAACTTTACATGGACGGATGGACGGACGGACGGACGGACATCGTTAAATCGACTCAGCTAGTGATTCTGAGTCGATCGGTATACTTTAAGGTGGGTCTAGCTGTGTTATTTTCAGGTGTTACAAACATCTGCCGTGAAACAAACTTATAATACCCCGTACCACAGTGTGGTGTAGGGTATAATTATACACTATTCTTTTATTGAGGGGACGAAATTTAATAAAAAACAAGTAAGAAAGTTCAGTCGGTAAACCGACTAACGAATCCCCTCACTTTGTGTCTCAAAAAAATATTAGTAAATGTATTTATTTTTTTGTTTTATTTTAATTATTATCAATTTAAATTGCATTTAATCACTTTAAAGTATGTACTGGTATTAAAGTTAAGAGCTGTTTACTTTTGGTACAAAAAAATCCATTTATATGGGAGGTACTACAAGGGGAGTCCCAAAAACGGTCACTTTTCTCTCAAGTATTAGTATGCACTGGTATTAAAGTTAAAAGCTGTTAACTTTAAGTACAAAAAGATCCATTTGAGTGGACCAATATGGCCCATCTTCGAATTTTGCCGGAGATATAAGAAAATATTACCACATACCAAATATGAGGTCAATCGGTTACTCCTTTCGAGAGTTATCGTACGCACCAGCCAGCAGACAGACGGGCGGATATCGCTCATTCGACTTAAAATTACCCATAATTGATATCCGCCGAATATACTTAGGGTCTTAGGTCACTCCTTCGATGTGATACACTTTTGGTTCGTAGCAAATGATATATACCCTCCACTCTAAGGTGAGGGGATAATAAGTACAAAAGCTTCATAATGCCAGAAAGTCAAGAAGGGACCGATGTACAGGGTTGCCCATATTCGACGGCAACGCCATAACTTTTGACAGAGATGTCAGATCGCTTAATGACATACCGCGTTTGAAGCGTCAGTCCAAGCAGATTTTTACCATGGAACAATACTCGCCACGCGAGCGCTCTGAAATAGTTGAAATTTACATTCAACAGAAGAAGTCAATTGTGAAAACTCAACGTGCTTTTAAAATATTAAAAAATGTGAGAAGTGCGCCTTCTAAGAACACCATTAAGCGTTTATACGAAAAATTTTCGCCACTGAAAATCCTCAGGAGATTCAAGAATTGCCTCTTCATGACGAAAAAGTCACAGTTTGGTGCGGCGTTAGTGCGAAAACGGTCATTGGGCCGTTTTTCTTCCAAAACGAAAATGGCCATGCTGTTACCATCAACCAGGAGCGTTATCGCGACATGATGACCAATTTTGTGATGCCAATTATTCGTCGAAAGCGTATGAGGCAGTTCTGGTTTCAACAAGACGGCGCTCCACCGCACACAAGTCGCATAACAATCGATTTTCTGAAGAATTTGTTTCCGGGCCGTTTGATGTCGAAAAGTGGTGATTTGGACTGGCCACCGCGTTCGCCCGATTTGACGCCGCCTGACTTCTTCTTGTGGGGATATTTGAAGTCAAAGGTTTACGTTAACAAGCCAAGGACCGTAGAAGAGCTCAAGGACAACATTCGTGAAGAAATAGCCGCTATTCCGGCCGAAATGTTGGCGAAAACGATGGAAAATGCTGCAAAAAGGGCGCAATACGCCATCAACGCCAGAGGCGGCCATTTGAGAGATATCATATTCAAAAATTGATGTAAACAAATCTACTTGGAACAAATTAAATGATTAAGATTGCCAACCGCCAAATTTTTATTTTTTTCTTTGATTTTTTTAAAAAAAACATGGGTCCGTCGAATATGGGCAACCCTGTATGAGAGCAATATCAAAACACGAACCGATGTTCACAATTTTCACTAGGAATCATTAAGTCCAATAGGAAGCACAAATTCTTCAATTTCAGCCAGTGTTCATACATGTAATAAGAATACTCTCTCTTCCAAATTTCGTACTGATCGGATATAAAACACGGTTTCTGCAGCGCTTACATGTCAAATCCAGTGAAACAAATATATGAGAGCTATATCTAAATCTGAACGGATTTTCTCCGAATTTGGTACTGCTCATTTACGTAATAAGAAAATTCTCTCCGTCGATTTTCGTACAGATCGGATGTAAAATGCGATTTCTACAGCGCTTAGATGTCAAGTCGGGGCTAACATATAATCTGAACCGGTTATGACCAATTTCAATAGGGATCGTCCTTGGGCCAAAAATGAGCACTGTGCTAAACTGACGGACTGACGGACTGACGGACATGGTTAAATCGACTCAGGAAGTGATTGCACGTCGATCGGTCTATCTCTTCTCCTTCTGGTTGTTACAAACAAATGCACAAACCCAAAATACCCTGGACCACAGTCTGGTGTAGGGTATAAAAATGACTCTGTATCAATTTTCTTAAAGGTCGCTTCATATTTGAGACCTGCACTTTGCGTACAAGAATACATGGACAGACGGACCGACAGACGGACGGACATGGCGAATTCGACTTAAAAAGTGATTCTATGCCGATCGGTATAATAAACAATGGGTCTCTTTGTTTTTAGACGTTACAAACAAATGCACAATGTCATAATACCCTGTACCATAGCGTGTAGCCGGGTATAAAAACCGAGTACACTCTTTGTTTTGTTTCGACCCCATTCCAAGAGTAATTCAGACAATATCAATTGAAATTCAGAAATTCCATTTGAAATTCAGACCTCGTCAATTGAAATTCAGATTTTTCGTTTGAATATCACGAATTCGTCAATTAAAATTCAGAAATTCCATTTGAAATTCTGAACTCGTCAATTGAAATTCAGATTTTCCATTTGAAATTCAGAGCTCGTCAATTGAAATTCATATTTTCCATTTTAAATTCAGAACTCGTCATTTAAAATTCAGAATTCTTCATTTGAAATTCATACATATGTACATCTTCTGTCAGAAAATCATGGCTGGTCAGGGATTGGAATTTAAGTGGTTTTTCGCATCAATGATGCAAAAGAGTTGAAAACAATTGTCAATCCAGTCAGTCTGATCCTGTCATATATCCTATGATATCTGATTGGATGAGTTCTTTCAACCAAAATATACTTTAATTATGTGATATAAATATTTTCTGAATTTCAATTGATAAGTTCTGAATATAAAGGGTTTCAATTGACGAATTCTGAATTTAAATTGATCTGGTGTAGGTGTAGTTAGCTTTCAGATTTATATGGACATTTCCGTGACCAATAATTTTTGTTAAAAATTTTCGCACGGTGTTACCTTTCCGAATCTTCTGTAGTTCTGTAATTCCACACAATAATAGTTTATTCTTTGCTATCAAAGCGAGGGAAAAAGGTGAAATTGCACACTGCTATTCATACATCCACACAATGTGTCAATTTTGTACCAATAAGAAATGGCGCAGAGCTCTAATAACAATACAAAACAAACAGTTATTTGGATCAAAATCTTTGAATTTGCCGAGCGCTTTTCGAAAAACCCCAAAAATGTACAAATTATTCTAAATGTATTCCTGTTGACAAAGATTGAGCAATATTTTCCACTGTTCTGTCTAAAAATTCCCTATCATATTTCTCACAAAGTAACATAAAGAATGGTATATATAGGTATTTCGTAGAATATAAAATTAATATTAAATAAAAAGTATTGAAGTATTTAAATGTTACATTTTCACAATAAATAGTTCTACGAAATGAGTTAAACAAATTTAACATTCACCTAATTAAATCCCCAGCTACACAGTCACAACTCTTGTTTTCCGGCTAATGCGGCTTTTAAATGCATTTTGAGCCTATTTAGCGTTTTGCATGTGCGAGCACTTTGTAATAAACTGAAAAATGAACAGATTTGTTTGATAAGCTAATGCTTTTTAGGTATGCTTTCTGTTTAAAATTCGCTGTGTACAAGGCGATATATGCGGCCCCGGAGGTACGGGGCAGTTATAAATGCAAACACAAAGCCACCATGTTCAGTTTGCGAATATAAAGGGTTATCACAAATGGTATATGAGTGATTGGGATTGATAGGAAAAATTAGAGTCTTGATTCACATTTGATATTTGCGAAACATTATATAACAAAACCAGTAAGGAAAGGCTAAAGTCGGGCGGGGCCGACTGTATAATACCCTACACCACTCTCGTAATATTGAATAACTCTGAAATATAAATTTTGTAATTCATGTATAAATTGTTTACATAAATTTACTTTTGGGACAAATCGGATGAAACATATATATGGGAGCTACAGCTAAATCTTAACCGATTTCCTTCAAATTCGGCAATGTTGGTTCATGGATCAAGAAACTCTACCAACTTTACATGGTAGACCTGTAGTCGACGAACAACTTTACATGGACAGACGGACGGACGGACGGACGGACGGACGGACAGACATGCTTAAATCGACTCAGCTAGTGATTCTGATTCACAGTGTGGTGTAGGTTATAAATATATCTTATTATACCCTACACCACACTGTGGTACAGGGTATTATAAGTTTGTTTCATGGCAGATGTTTGTAACACCTGAAAATAACACAGCTAGACCCACCTTAAAGTATACCGATCGACTCAGAATCACTAGCTGAGTCGATTTAACGATGTCTGTCCGTCCGTCCGTCCGTCCGTCTGTCCATGTAAAGTTGTTCGTCGACTACAGGTCGCAATTTCACTCCGATCGTTCTGAAATTTTGCAGTTTAGAGTATTTCGCGGCTGTTAAGATCACTATTGAATTTGGTTGAAATCGGTTCAGATTTAGATATAGCTCCCATATATATCTTTCGTCCGATTTGGCCCTTTAGTCCTATAGCAGCTGTATTTTACATCCGATCGTTTTGAAATTTAGAATGGTAGAGTTTCTTGATCAATGAACCAACATTGCTGAATTTGAAGAAAATCGGTTAAGATTTAGCTATAGCTCCCATATATATGTTTCGTCCGATTTGGCACTTTAGTCCTATAGAAGCTGTATTTTACATCCGATCGTTTTGAAATTTAGAATGGTAGAGTTTCTTGATCCATGAACCAACATTGCCGAATTTGAAGAATATCGGTTAAGATTTAGCTTTAGCTCCCATATATATGTTTCGTCCGATTTGGCCCTTTAGTCCTATAGAAGCTGTATTTTACATCCGATCGTTTTGAAATTTAGAATGGTAGAGTTTCTTGATCCATGAACCAACATTGCCGAATTTGAAGAAAATCGGTTCAGATTTAGATATAGCTCCCATGTATATCATTCGTCCGATTTAGTCCTTTAGTCCTATAGAAGCTGTATTTTACATCCGATCGTTTTGAAATTTAGAATGGTAGAGTTTCTTGATCCATGAACCAACATTGCCGAATTTGAAGAAAATCGGTTCAGATTTAGATATAGCTCCCATATATATCTTTCGTCCGATTTGGTCCTTTAGTCCTATAGAAGCTGTATTTTACATCCGATCGTTTTGAAATTTAGAATGGTAGAGTTTCTTGATCCATGAACCAACATTGCCAAATTTGAAGAATATCGGTTAAGATTTAGCTTTAGCTCCCATATATATGTTTCGTCCGATTTGGCCCTTTAGTCCTATAAAAGCTGTATTTTACATCCAATCGTTTTGAAATATAGAATGGTAGAGTTTCTTGAGGTATGAACCAACATTGCCGAATTTGAAGAAAATCGGTTAAGATTTAGCTATAGCTCCCATATATATGTTTCGTCCGATTTTGCTCTTTAGTCCTGAAGAAGCTGTATTTTACATCCAATCAATTTAGAATGGTAAAGTTTCTTGATCCATGAACCAACACTACCTAATTTGAAGAAAATCCGTTAAGATTTAGCTATAGCTCCCATATATATGTTTCGTCCGATTTGGCCCTTTAGTTCTATAGAAGCTGTATTTTACATCCAATCGTTTTGAAATTTAGAACGGTAGAATTAATTGATCCATGAACCAACACTACCGAATTTGAAGAAAATCGGTTAAGATTTAGCTATAGCTCCCATATATATGTTTCGTCCGATTTGGCCCTTTAGTCCTGTAGAAGCTGTATTTTACATCCAATCATTTTAAAATTTAGAATGATAGAGTTTCTTGATCCATGAACCAACACTACCGAATTTGAAGAAAATCGGTTAAGATTTAGCTATAGCTCCCATATATATGTTTCGTCAGATTTGGCCCTTTAGTCCTATAAAAGCTGTATTTTACATCCAATCGTGTTGAAATTTAGAATGGTAGAGTTTCTTGATCCATGAACCAACACTACCGAATTTGAAGAAAATCGGTTAAGATTTAGCTATATCTCCCATATATATGTTTCGTCCGATTTTGCCCTTTAGTTCTATAGAATCTATATTTTACATCCAATCGTTTTGAAATTTAGAATGGTAGAGTTTCTTGATTCATGAACCAACATCGGTAAAGATTTAACTATAGCTCCCATATATATGTTTCATCCGATTTGGCTCTTTAGATCTTATCGTTTTTATACCCTACACTACACTGTGGTACAGGGTATTATTTAAGTATAAAATGTCCCAAAAGTAAATTTATGCAAACAATTTATACATGAATTACAAAATTTATATATCAGAGTTATTCAATATTACGAGAGTGGTGTAGGGTATTATATAGTCGGCACCGCCCGACTTTAGCCTTTCCTTACTGGTTTTAAACAGTATTAAACCAAACCTGTATTTATTGTGTTTAGAACGACACTCGAGAAGTGCGGACATGATGTAATCCTCTGCAGAGTGTCTTCTATTGTAGTCATCCCTACATTCTGTCCATTGTTCAAAACTGTACTAATTTTTCCAAACTTAATGATTGGTTTGGTGTCGGGGTGTGTCTACAGCTTTTAAGTTACCTGTAGCTTGAAGGTCTGTCTATAGGTTTCGCAGAAGTGTTTATCAGGCTATGATGCTGCGTATTAGGGAGGTAGCATAATAGCTTAGATAGACAGGATACTGCAGATTTGTAAACGAGATGTTTGAGCAGCTAAAAATCCTCCTGATATGTGTGTCCGGCTACAGGGATATTTTAGGGAACAGTTGTTCATATGAGCTTACATGGTTCGAAACTTTCCTATATGTTTCATGGGAAGTACAATATGTATAGATGTCTCCAGCATCACGTAAGCTCTTGAGAGATGGTGATTGCGTACATTCCAAGCGGTTGTGGTCCTGCCTAAGGACGATAAGTACCAACACACAGTAGGAGGAATTCAAAGAATGTGAAATAATTCGGCAGTTCCAGACAGCCGATAGCGACAAAACGTGCTTGTAGAAGAGGTATTAGGGTAAAAATAAAGCAAGTGTGTCAACATTTTTTGAAAGGTCAAGATTTTTTGATATTTGTTATTAATCTGGTTGAGAATTTAAAAAAAATAAAACAATTTGAACCGTTTTGCAAAATTTTGATATTTTCGCGAGATATGACCTACTAAATTTTTCCGAGTGTGTTTAGAAAACTGCAATTTTCTCCGGTAATATTGAACGGATTCGACAGAAATTTTTGCAGGTCGGTCCGAAACATTTCCTAAAATCTAAATATATCATAAACTTTAATTACCAACTGAACATATGAAAAATATTTCAAAATATTTTTTGCATATGCGAATAATTTCACTTTCTGGAGCAGTAATTTGAAATATTTTATATTTAGAATGCGTCCTATATTGACGTCCACCGGAATCAGAAAAAACATTTTGGTAGATCGCGCTTTGTAAAAATTTACAGCAAATTTACGGACACTACCTTTTTGAAAAAAATTTTGGTTCATTATTACAGGACCTCAAACACCTCACCAATTTTGTCCATTAGTTCTGAGTAAAAAACGCATTAATTTTTTTCGGCGGATCAAGTTCTCAGCATCGCGAGCTTCCAAACTGTGGATATATAATTTGCAATATCTCCGTCAATTCCTAATCAATCTGTACAAAATCAACGACAAAAGAGACGTGAGAAAAGTCACTTTCATATCTTGTTTCCTAATATATGTTTTCTTAACCAATTAAGAGCCAGTTGTTTTACTTTTTGTGTTAAATGCAATGATTTTGCAAAATGCGTTATGGACTGGACTGTTCGTGCGGTGGATGTAAAAATTCGCGATTCTATAATACATACTTTGACCCATTTAGAGTGCTCCAATCGAATCCAAATGTATGGAACCCCCCTGGGGGTTCCAGGGGGTGTGCCACTGGCATGGGTGGGTCGGGCCTCCAAAGTTAGTGGGGGTCGGTCATACATTTGGACTCGATTGGAGCACTCTAAATGGGTCTAAGTGGGATTTTTCAAAATTTGGCCCTACCCAAAAGTTCGACCCAAATTCCGGGACATCAGAATTCGTTTTAGAGGTATGGTTTCTTCAGCAAAGTTTCTTATTTTGATCCCAAGAATACGATTTTCACTGAGCAATGGCGACTTTTTTTGCCTCCCCACAAATCGGCCCGGCCTAGTGTTTATATATAAAGAAAAATGTTGTTCTTAAAAAAACGGAAGCGTCTCGAAAAAAAGTTGAATTGTGGTGCCCTTCATAACTCGATACCGGATCATCTGATATTAAAAAAATGAACTTATTTAGTTAGATAATCGTTATAGCCAGGTAACGCCGCCAAGTTTATTTCGAAATTTAAATTTTTGGGAACACTTTGAAGTGAAATTCGATTTTTGCGAGAAAAAATCGACTAAGTGGTTATTGTTAAATAAAAAAAATTAAGACATTTATTTAAAAAGGATCGGTTCAGTAGTTTTTGAGTTATAAGGGGTCACATATTAGGTGCGGTTGCTTATACTGCTGTATCTTTGTTAGTTTTGCTCTGATTTAACTCAAAGTTTCACACAATATCCTTAAATGGTTCTCTATTCAGGGAAAAAATGGGGGAAATGAGTTTATAAACATTACCCCAAGTATGTTAGGAGGAAAATCGATTTGGGTCATTTTAACTAATTTCAACAATGCCCATCCGTCTGTCCTACAGTGTTGACTACAATTTGGTATGCTGCAATATTTTTCTTTGTCTCCGGCTAAGTTCGAAGATGGGTCATACAAAGGGTTAACATTTGATTAAATATTGATTCATTAATCACCTCGAAAAAAAAAAATGCCACACCCTTTGTTGTATCTCGAACACAAACGGTCCATTTTGCACCTCAAGTTAACTGATTTAGCTTTGATAACAGTTCATACACATACTTTAAATTTTTTACAGTGTAATGCTTTTAGAGCACCTAGAGTCCAGCGAAAAGTGAGCGTTTTTAGCGTACCCTTTTAGTACCTCCCACACAAATGGACCAGTTTGCATCAGAAATTAGCTGCTTATAACATTTATACCAGCGCATACGAACACATGATATTTTGTACAGTGTAATGATTTTATAGTACTTATAGTCAAGTGAAAAGTGGACGTCATTGGTATCTCGGTACCTCTCACACAAAAAATATCTTGCAGCAAAAGTTAATAGCTTATAACATTAATAGCAGTACGAACTTTAAAGTTATTAAATGCAATTTAAATTAATAATAATTTAATTAAAGCAAAAATAAAAAAAAATGCGTATATTTTAGTATTTTAATAAAAAAAAGGTGAGTGGGTTTGTCGGTTTAACCGACTGAACTTTCTTACTCGTGTGTGGTTAGGCTATAATATACCCTGAACCACACTGTGGTCCGGGGTATTAAGAGTTTGTGCATTTGTTTGTAGCACCCAAAATGAGAAGAGATAGACCCGCTTATTATACCGATCGACTTGGAATCACTTACGGAGTCGATTGATCAAAATCGGCTCAGATTTACATATAGCTCCCACGTATAAGTATATAAACCTCCGATTTAACATATATGTATACACTGTGTAAGCAACATTTTTTAACCGATCTGAATAAAAATTGACGCAAAGAAGTCTCTTGATTCACTTTAGGTTTAGGTTAGGGTGGCAGCCGGAATTTTTGTATACAAGCTCACATAGACCATTTTAGATCCCTAGTGTTACCACGGGCTGAAATCGCCTGATTGCCTAAGCCAAAGCTTGCACGTGGATAGTGGCGCACCAATATATGCAAATTCTTCGAGAATTTGTAATGTCGTCCCTTTCCTAGCAAGTTCGTCGGCTTTGCTCTTCCCCGGGATATCCCTATGCCCAGGCACCCATATGAGGTGTATGTTAACTGCTCAGCCAACTCGTTAAGAGATCTGCGGCAGTCGAGGGCTGTTTGTGAATTTATGGATGTTGCCTCCAGAGAATTGATGGCCTGGTTGTCCGAGTAAATGACAACGCCACTGTTGTTTACTATGTTGCGACTCAGCCACTTGGCTACTTCCCATATTGCCATTATTTCGGCTTGATAGACACTGCAGGTATCTGGTAGTCTGTGAGCTATATCCAAGTGTACTCTGAAGCCAACCTTTTCATCAAGCTTCGAACCATCCGTATAAAAGTGGAGTTGGTTTCTATTACCTGGTATTCTTCCAACCCATTCGTCTCTGGCGGGAATCATAGTCATGTAATTTCTCTCGAAGGTGTACACAGTTGGTCCACTCGGTCGGTTACAATAGCACTACACTTTGATATCCTCAAGTGGCCGTAGTTTTTGTACCTCCACATTGATAGGCAGTTTAATCTTATTGACGCTTTGGTTGCAACTTCTCTCGCCACAATATTCATCGGCAGTATATGGAGTAGGGCTTGTAGAGACTCGGTCGCTGTAGTCCTTAAGGCTCCGCTTATGCTCAGGCAGGCTGTTCTCTGAACCTTTGTTAGTTTGTCAGTTGCCGTCCACCATACCACAATGCCGTATAGCAGTATAGGACGAACTACTGCTATATATGTATATCCAGTGGACGATTTTAGGAGAGAGGCCCCACCGCTACCCTACTGCCTTTTTGCAGGGATATAAGGCGACGTTGGCCTTTCTTACACGTTCCAATACGTTAAGCCCAATTAACAGTTTTCTATCTAGAATTATTCCTAAAAATTTTTCACTTTCAGAAAAGACTAGATCTGTTCCAGTTATCCGAGGTGGAGGGTCCACATGTGGATTTATAACTTATTAATATAAAAACAAGCGCAAATATAGACTGCCAATTACTCGTTTTATGCAGTAGAAAATTCAGATAACGATACGAAACGGAAGCGGGATTTAGGCCCCATGTTGGAGAAAAATTGTGCCTTCTAAATCGATTCAGAAAGTGATTACAAATCAATCGGTACAATTAACCATGTGTCTATCTCTTCTCCTTTTGTGTGTTACAAATAAATGGGCAAAGTCATACGAGGGTTGCTATTTCTATTTGGGGTCCTGCCGAGTTTAGAAAAAATCGATTCAAATTTAGATATATCCCCCATATACAATTTCCTACCAACCTCTGGGGTGGGGGCGCTAGCTCTAAAACTAGTAATCAGATTATAAACTTCGGTTACATTTAATGCAAGTCTTAATTTTACAAAATTTATTTCAACCAAATCGGTCATGTTATTCCGGAGTTATGACAAATATTATTGAGAAATGTCTAAACAAATTGACAATTTTTCGACAATTTTGCGATTTTGAAGCAGTAGATGCTGTACAGTATATATATCCACTATATGTATAGAACTATTAGAACTAGAACTAACTTTTGCTGTAGCGTTGTTTAAACTATACCTCTTTTTGACTATTAAATTTTTTTGATTTTTTTCACTGACAAAAACAATGCAATCATCTTTCCACATCACTGAAAAAAATCCTATATCAAGTTTATTACCCATATTTGCTGTACACATAGTTGTTGAACAAATGTGAAAATTTTATATTTAAAGATTAGTCGGTTTACCGGAATACAATTTTCTTCTGTCCTGAAAATACTTCCGATGTACAATTTTAATACTCCTTAACCCGATTGCATGACATGCACAAACTGGTGTTATTTTTTAGTTGCCTCTAAAACAAAAACTCAACCAACACCATTCCATAGTCTAAAATTCTCATCTTCGCATATCTACTCGTATGTCCCACCGCAGTGCTCAGCAAGAACAGCGCGCAAACCAAGGACCACCAACCGTCAACTAGAAATCGAAATTAAGTTCATAAACGCAAAAAGCCACCAGAACGTAACCATGGGATATCACATGTAAAACATGGCCATTAGAGGCGTCGCACTGTTGGACCAGGAGCAGTAGTTTCGATGTGTTACAGGTTCATGTTTTTCCATTAAAAGCCACTTTCATGGGTTTTTATTTCGGTTCGCCTTAATCACTCCCATAATAAATGAATTCAAATGACGGGATTTCAGTGTGGAGTTAAAGAAACAAGGTGGGGCAAAAGTTGTCACCGGAATTTTTCGATGAATGAACGACGTTGGTTCTGTTATTGGATTATGTTTATTTAATTTCTATTTTTTTTAATTTAGTCCAAAAAATTGTGTAGACTAAGTGGCCGCCGCCAAAAATGATGACCGAGACCGATTTCTGGCATTTGCAGCATTCTTGACTCATATTATCTTTGAGGGCGTCAAGAGCCTGATATTTTTGACATACAAATTCTTACTTTAAATAAATTTCCACAAAGTGAAACCTGGAGCGGTTAAATCAGGCTATATTTTCTGGCAGGGCAAAGAGGAAAAACGAGAATTTAGGGTACCTGGAAATGTAACATTGCCGTTAATGAAACCATATTTTATACAGTCCCAATTCATTCATTTGAGGAAGTCGTTGAGTGTAGCATTCGCCGAGGGCGTTGGACAACCAGATAAGGCAGACGTTGCACCAACACCAAAGATTAGTAATATTTTAAAAAATCACTATAATTAATTCTAGTTTTTGGGGAATAAAGCGATCCATGTTCTTGACGTTTTCCGACATTTGCAGAAATGATGGCGTTATACGATAGTCGATGACCTTTGCTCCACTTTGTATATAGTCATGCTCATATATCCATATATTTGTGTACAAAGGTACACTGAATATCGCCTGGCAATTGCCGTGAGCCATAAATTGTGTAATTTAAAGCGTTTTAAAAGTTTACGTTTCTATTGAAAAACACCCAGGGGATAGTATTTTTAGAATTTCCCCAAAAGTTGTTTCACTTTAATAGCTAATGTTTTCGGAATAAATTTATTTGAATTCGTGGAAAGTTTAAACTAAAGTGAAATCAGTGAAATTAAATAATTATTTTTTGTTTGAGTATTTATAGTTGTTAGTGGTATTAGCCCACAGAGATTGTAGTTTTTAGAATTTGCCCAAAGTTGTTATGATTTAATAGTTTAATTTTTTTGGAAACAAATTATGGTTAATTCGTGCAAAGTTTTAGATATAGAGAGAAATACAGAATTAAAAAATCCACGAAATTGTTCGCTGCTCTAACAAGCACACTGTTAATGGCAAAGCGTTCAGTTTGGACAATCGATAGAATGATGTGCTCTTTATAAGCCCACAGGATCACATTGTTTTGCGTAGCAGCTAACAGAGTTATCGTGATAGAATTCATTGACAATAGTGTTACTACTTTGGCTGAGAAATGCTAACCCGTCACTGTTAATGACCTGTGATATAACCAATATTGCCAGAAATGTTTCGATGGATGAAGACAATTTGTCGGAAAATATGGATTTCTGCTTAGATTTGATCTTGAAAGAAAATTGCGCATTTTAAGGTTACCGTTTCAGATCTAGTTTATTACGTTCAACATCTCAACTCCTCCATGTCCGTTTGTCTGTCTATCTGTTGAAATTACGCTACAGTCCGTAATAATAGAGCTAGTTTAATCAAATTTTCGTATACATTTTTCTTATAGTTGCAGGTCGTTTGGGATTGCAAATGGGCCATATTGGTCAATGTTTTGATATAGCTTCCCTATAGAAGTCGCTCCAAATTATGGTTTTTGAGCCATAGATACCACATTTTTAAAGCAATTTAGCTGAAACTTTTCAGTTTGTATTATATTTTGACAAAAATTCATCAAAACAAAAATGTTAACTTCATATTTCATATTTTGTTATAGTCACCCGTTCCAAAATATACGTATTTAAGCCATAAATACCACATTTTTAAGCATTATAACTGAATCCTTGCAGTTTTTATTTTGCTTAGGCAAGAATTCATCACAGTAAATTTTTTTTAAATCGGTTCATATTTTTTTATATTCCACCTATAGATGTCGCTCCAAAAAGAGGCTTGCTTAAGCCATAAACACCACATATTGAAAGCAATTTTGCTGAAACTTTTCAGTTTGTATTCTACTTATATTTTGGGAAGAATTCATGTCAATGAAATTTATACAAATCAGTTTATATTTTGTTGTAGTCCCCGTGTAGAAGTAGCCCACAAATATGCTAATTTAAGCCATAAATACCATTTTTATACCCTACACCACACTGTGGTACAGGGTATTATAACTTTGTGCATTTGTTTGTAACACCCAAAAGGAGAAGAAATAGACCCATCGTTTATTATACCGATCGACTTAGAATTACTTTCTGAGTTGATTTAGCTATGACCGTCTGTCCGTCTGTCTGTGCATGTATTCTTGTAATCAAAATACAGGTCGCAATTATGGCCCCATCTCGACGAAACTTTACACATATGTTTTATTTGGCCCAAGGACGATCCCTATTGAATTTGGTTAAAATCGGTTCAGATTTAGATATAGCCCCCATATATATGTTACCCCAGATTTGACATGTAAGCGCTGTAAAAACTTTATTTTTCATCCGATCAGTCTGAAATTTTTCAGAAAGAGGTTTCTTATCATATGAATGAACACTGTAAAATTTGGGAGAAATCGGTTAAGATTTAGATATAGTCCCCATATATACGTTACCCCCGATTTGAAGTGTAAGCGCTGTAAACATTTTATTTTATATCCGATTAGTATGAAATTCGGCAGAAAGAGGTTGCTTATAATATGAATGAACACTGTAAAATTTGGAAGAAATCGGTTCAGATTTAGATATAGCCCCCATATATACGTTACCCCCGATTTGAAGTGTAAGCGCTGTAAAAATGTTACTTTATATCCGATCAGTATGAAATTCGGCAGAAAGAGGTTTCCTATTATTTGAATGTACACTGTTAAATTTGGAAGAAATCGGTTCAGATTTAAATATAGCCCCCAAATATAAACGTTACCCCCGATTTGAAGTGTAAGCGCTGTAAAAATTTTGCTTTATATCCCATCAGTATGAAATTCGGCAGAAAGAGGTTGCTTATAATATGAATTAACACTGTAAAATTTGGAAGAAATCGGTTAAGATTTAGATATAGCCCCCATATATACGTTACCCCCGATTTGAAGTGTAAGCGCTGTAAAAATTTTGCTTATAATATGTTGCTTATAATATGAATGAACACTGTAAAATTTGGAAGAAATCGGTTCAGATTTAGATATAGCCCCCATATATACGTTACCCCGATTTGAAGTGTAAGCGCTGTAAAAATGTTATTTTATATCCGATCAGTATGAAATTCGGCAGAAAGAGGTTTCCTATTATTTGAATGCACACTGTTAAATTTGGAAGAAATCGGTTCAGATTTAGATATAGCCCCCAAATATAAACGTTACCCCCGATTTCACATGTAAGCGCTGTAAAAATGTTATTTTATATCCAATCAGTGCGAACTTCGGCAAAAAGAGGTTTCCTTCTACATGAAGAAATACTGCCAAATTCGGAGAAAATCGGTTCAGATTTAGATATAGCGCCATATATATGTTACCCCCCATTCGACATGTAAGCGCTGTAGAGATAGTATTTTATATCCGATCAGTACGAAATTCGACAGAAAGATGTCTTTTTACATGAATGAGTATTCAGGGAAAATCGGTTCAGATTTATATATAACATCCGTATATATGTTCCTCCTGATTTGGTATCAAAGCGCTATAGAAGTTTTACTTTACTTCCGATCATTAAAATTTTCCAGAAATATGTTTCTCAATTTAGGAACGAATATTGCTTAATTTAGCGATTATCGGTTCAGAATTAGATAATATGTTCCTACCCATTTACCAATTATTCCAAATTATTATCGCAATGACCATTATCGCATTATTAGGGAAGTGTAGGGTATTATGTAGTCGGCCCCGCCCGACCTTCTGCCTTTCCTTACTGGTTTTAGATTAAGAGTTTGGCTAAAGAGGCCTAAAATTTGGCTAAAAACTGTAGCGTTCGTTTTTCAATAAATTGCTTAAACAAAAAGATCGTTCCATGACTCGATCCATATCCAAAAATCTTTCAGTAATAGAATTGAATGCAATTCATGCTGGAGGGTATATAAGATTCCGCATGGCCGAACTTAACGCTGTTACTTGTTTCACTTCACAATATCTTACAATTAACTTAAAAACATCCATTATTTGTGAATATATGCCAGAGCTTAACTTTTCAACTATTATTTTAAATGTAAAAATGATTATCACAGAGCCGCCGTATGTCAATATTATGTCGACTAAGCCATCAAGCCGGCGCCGCCGATCTATAATTCCCAATGGCAGCCGCCGCCGCCAATCTTGCATCGGCTTCATTCTCTGGTCGTGGCTTCGATTCCCACCAGAGGCTCTGGTCTGTCGCTACAAAAATATAGCAAGCAATATGGTCATTGTCATCCGCCTTTTCCCTGCATCGTAAAATTAGAATATTAATTTACTTTGTATTGTAATTCATATAAATAAATAAATAAATAACTATGATATAGTTAGTTGTGGTAAATCCAAGTTTTTTTGTATACAAATTTAATATTTTGCTGTAAAATTTCGTTAAATTGCATTCCGAAAAGTAACACTGTTGAAAACATTTTCATATCATTAAAACAGACTTAACTTAATAAATATTTTTTTTAGCATTCGTGTGATTTTAAAGTGTTCTGTTAAAAGATACTTTCACTTTTAATTAGTTTTAATTAATGCTGTCATCCTGCACCATTCGCAGAAACATCGCAACTCGCTAAAAGTAAAAAATTTTATAAAATTACGATTTTTTGCAGTTTATTTTTCGTTACAAACATTTTGGCTTCCAGAACATGAACATTTTATACATTCATCTGAGAGGGGACAAAAAAAAAACACGATTTTCAAGCATGTTTTAATGTGCATTCAGTGAAAGCGAAATGGAATGCAGATTTCATATAATTATCTGGCCCGTTGAATATTATTATGGATAGTCGCTCATAACCATATAGCATTAATGAAGAGAAAATATGGGGTGATCTAAGTAGAGATACTTTTTTCAATAGCCTGTTTTTGACAGATCACGTGTGAGTCGTGTCACGCTGTCATGTAATTTTTGTTAAGTTATGTTTGGCATTTCATCATGAAAAGACTTAAGCCTGAACAACGTTTACAAATTATTAAATTTTTATACCCTACACCACACTGTGGTACAGGGTATTATAACTTTGTGCATTTGTTTGTAACACCCAAAAGGAGAAGAAATAGACCCATCGTTTATTATACCGATCGACTTAGAATCACTTTCTGAGTTGATTTAGCTATGTCCGTCTGTCTGTCTGTCCGTCTGTCCGTCTGTCCGTCTGTGCATGTATTCTTGTAATCAAAGTACAGGTCGCAATTATGGTCCGATCTCGACGAAACTTTACACATATCTTTTTTTTGGCCCAAGGACGAACCCTATTGAATTTGGTTAAAATCGGTTCAGATTTAGATATAGCTCCCATATATATGTTAGCCCCGATTTGACATATAAGCGCTGTAAAAACTTTATTTTATATCCGATCAGTATGAAATTCGGCAGAAAGAGGTTTCTTATTATATGGATGAACACTATTAAATTTGGAAGAAATCGGTTCAGATTTAGATATAGCCCCCATATATACGTTACCCCCGATTTGACATGTAAGCTCTGTAAAAATGTTATGTTATATCCGATCAGTGCGAAATTCGGCAGTAAGAGGTTTCTTATTACATGAAGGAATACTGCCAAATTCGGAGAAAATCGGTTCAGATTTCGATATAGCCCCCATATATATGTTAGCCCCGATTTGACATGTAAGTGCTGTAAAAACTTTATCTTATAACCGATCAGTATGAAATTCGGAAGAAAGAGGTTTCTTATTACATGAAGGAATACTGCCAAATTCGGAGAAAATCGGTTCAGATTTAGATATAGGCCCCATATATAAGATACCCCCGATTTGACGTGTAACCGCTGTAGAAACTGTATTTTATATCCGATCAGCGCGAATTTAGGCAAAAAGAGGTTTCTTATTACATGAAGGAATACTGCCAAATTCGGAGAAAATCGGTTCAGATTTAGATATAGCCCCCATTTATATGTTACCCCCGATTTGATATGTGAGCGCTGTAAAGACTGTATTTTATATCCGATCAGTATGAAATTCGGCAGAAAGGGGTTTCCTATTATATGAATGAACGCTTTTAAATTTGGAAGAAATCGGTTCAGATTTAGATATATCCCCCATATATACGTTACCCCCGATTTGACATGTAAGCTCTGTAAAAATGTTATGTTATATCCGATCAGTGCGAAATTCGGCAGTAAGAGGTTTCTTATTACATGAAGGAATATTGCCAAATTCGGAGAAAATCGGTTCAGATTTCGATATAGCCCCCATATATATGTTACCCCCGATTTGACATGTAAGCGCTGTAAAAACTGTATTTTATATCCGATCAGTATGAAATTCTGCAGAAAGTGGTTTCCTATTATATGAATGAGCACTTTTAAATTTGGAAGAAATCAGTCTAGATTTAGATGTAGCCCCCATATATACGTTATGTCCGATCAGAATTAGATAATATGTTTCTAACCTTATCGCATTGTTAGGCAGGTGTAGGGTATTATATAGTCGGCCCCGCACGTCTTTCTGCCTTTCCTTACTGGTTTGTTATCAAAATAATCGTTCGCCGATTGCGCTAAGTCAATTTTTTTCTAAATCCAAAAAAAAAACTCTTTCCACTCGACCCACGACCTTGACACCCATGAGCAATATTTTAGCTCTCGTTAAGAGCTATCTTTTTGCCATTGACCGATTCCCGATCCGAGGTACCGGAATCATCGGTCCATATTTCTTCAAATGATGCCGGTGAGAACGTAACCGTCAATGGCGACCGTTGTCGTGCCATGATAACCGACTATTTGATGCCTGAAATCGAAGCCCGTGATCTCGGCGACATTTGGTTTCAACAAGACGGCGCCACTTCTCACACATCGCATCAATCAATGGGTTTATTGAGAGAACACTTCGGTGAGCAGATAATTTCACGTTTTGGGCCGGTCGATTGGCCACCAAAATCGTGTGATATCACACCGTTAGACTTTTTCCTGTGGGGATATCTAAAGTCTAAAGTTTATGCGGACAAACCCGCTTGGATTCAGGCCTTGGAGCAAAACATCACGTGTGTACTCGACGGACATTTGATAGACATAATCTTCAAAAAATAAATGCCAAAGAATGTTCTTTCAAATAATAATAAACATCCCCCATTCAATTTGAATTTTCTGTGTTTTTTTCTTTAAAAAAGTCGGGAACCTCGAAATGGATCACGCTATATATAGAAGTAGGCCATCGTTGTCGACTTTATCAAGCATTGGAGGTGTCACGGGTGGATAGCCATTGGGAATATTGAATTGCTTTATCGAGGTTGTGACAAAAGATATGTTTTAATAAGGATATCTCCAGTTCATGGAATAAGGCTTGGACGATATTAAGGTAAAAGAATAGTTTTTTCCCTCCACGCTTAAAAATTATTTTCATCAATAAATTAATTTAATTAATTTTGAAAAATCAACCGAAGGTAACGCTATCGGTCAAAGTTTCTCCTGATTATTATAAATTAATTTAATCAACCAGATTTACAAAGGGAAAGCATAATTTTACATGTACACAGGCAATTTCGCGGAAATGCAAATTACCCGTGAGTGAATTTTAACCTGTTGTACGAAATGTTACGTTTGTGTGGAAAGTACCAAAGGGGACGTGATACTAACGCCCATTTTTGACAGACTATAAAAATATTACACTGTACAAGAGTTCGCGTATTTGTATGCACTGGTTATAAACTGTTTACTATTGGTGCAAAATAGTTCATTTGTGTTGGGCGTGGCAACATCGCCCATTTTCATCGAGATGATAGCGACTAATAAACTAATACTGTTTAACTCCGCGCCAGAGTGGCGGGAGTTAAAAAAAAGAAAAAAACACAAAAATGTCTATATATATTTTCTTTATTTTTAAAGAAAATATATATAGACATTGATCCATTGATCCGGTTTGGCAGTGTGCCATAAGCGGGTGAGTTGTGAACTAATAAAGTGTAACCCTGACGGCGTTGCTATCCCTTTACGAGTTTTGCGGCGGTGTGTTTAAAATCAACGGCTCCAAATCTTATGCAGGTGGCGATGACGTGACAGTCAGCTATTGTGACTTCAACAAATACTATGTGAGGAATTTTGGAAGATTTGAATAAATAGTATATAAGTTATTAAAGTATCACTCTTTCATTAAATTTTAACCCTTTTTGGGGGATGGAGTGGACCAATATGGCCCATCTTTCAACCTATCCTGAGATAGAAAAAAATATTATCGCGTACTAAATTTGAAGTCATTCGGTTACTCCTATCGAGTGTTATCATGCGTACCAGCAGACAAACAGTTAGGAATTATGGATTAGGTGCCGCTAGGCTTAACCCCACCGTGCTCTAAACTATATGTGTCGACCAACGCCCCCACGCACATTGTGCATGAGCACAAAACAATTCCGAGTGTCTGCACCAATTTGCCCTCACTCTTGGTTAGAAGCGAAGCCCATCTAAAACTCCTTGCCGTTCTATGTTAGTTAGTTTGCAACTCAATATCCGAGACTATTCTCTCCCAGCGATTTTGGTTTCAAACAAAGCCACCACGATGCCCCCGAAGGGACCATACCGATAGTCATGCCAGAACCTACATTCCAGGGGCGTTCCTGACTCCCGTGGTACCAGAGTCAGGAACTCTGGTCAGAGTGCGTAACCGAAGATACTACCAATTAGATTCCAGAAAATCAAAAACTGGTGACCCATCTGGCATCACTGTCCACTCCCCATCCTGGGAATAGATGGGAGCTATAGGATTTTTAGATCTCCCCAGTCAGCAGACAGACGGACGGACTTTGTTCAATCGACTTCAAAGAACAAACACGGATATCCGCAGAACATACTTTGGGTCTTAGGATTGCTAAATCCTTGTCAGTCAAAAGTTGTCCATTTACATGATTTCAACAGAAGTTATGGGGAAATTGTGTTCGACTAAATCTGTCAATTTGCGTTTTCGGGGTATGAGAAGGGGATTGACAAAAATCCATAATTTGCAATGAACCGTACACGGAGGAAAATCGTCTTTTTTGATATGTTGGAATTCAAAGAAAATATGTTTAGTACAGAAAATTTTAAATATTATGTATTTATAATCAAATAAATTTTATTTGAAAATTTTAAACTACAGGGTGGCTGATATGTATTGCAAACAACTTCAGGTTGCTATCATTTCTAAACCGCTAGTCTGATAGCTGACACATTTATTTCAGTGACAGTTCATTTTATTGTTTACAAGCTTACAAAAGCATTTTGATATATTGCATTCAGAAAAAAAGTTATTCGTGATGGAATTCAAGCGTGATAGTGTGATTGCTTTATATTTGGGTGGAAAAACACAAGTGGCTATCGTTAGAGCCCTCCAGCATTTAAATGTGAATCAATCTTTTGTTTCTCGTACCATTGCTCGTTACCGTGATACTGGCAGTGTTGCATGGCGTCCAAAAAGTGGACGAAAAAAAACGGTAACAACACCAGAAATGATCCGAAAAGTGAAGGCCAGATTTTATCGAAATCCACGCTGCAGTGGTAGAAAAATTGCTCGTGAGCTGAACATATCGCGAGAACGGATACAACACATATTAAAAAATGAGCTTGGACTAAAGCCATTGAAGATCCAAAAACTGCAAGAGCTCACCGATGCACAAAAAAAAGTTAGACTGGAAAGAGCCAAGGAGTTGCTTCGCTTGCACGAAAGTGGCCAGTTAACGAATTTGGTTTTCTCCGATGAGAAGCCATTCCAATTTGAGCAGTTTGTGAACAAACAAAATGATCGTGTTTACTTGCCAAAGAGGTCAGCTGAAAATGTATACCTTCGATTGGCCACCAGAACTCAAGCGCCGCTGATGGTAATGGTGTAGTCCGCCGTAACGGCCGATGGTCGCTCCCCGTTCGTATTCATCGACCATGGGGTCAAAATAAATGCCGAATATTATCGGGAAAATGTCCTAAAGACAGTATTGAAGCCCTGGGCAGACAAACATTTCGGCCGCAGACCATGGACATTCCAACAGGACTCAGCACGCGTCAACCAAGAATGGCTTAATAAGGAGGTTCCTCGCTTCATTTCTACCGCACAATGGCCACCAAGATCTCCGGATCTCAATCCGTTGGACTTTTGCGCCTGGGGCATTTTAGAGAGTAAGGTTTGCACTAAAAAATACCAAAGTATCGATCATCTCAAGACGGCGCTTCGCCGGGAATGGGCCAAAATACCGCAGAGCTACTTTCGTGCAGCGTGTGATGACTTTGTCGGCCGTTTGAAGGCCATAATTCGTGCCAAAGGTGGCCAATTCGAACAAATCTAAACTGTTTCTAAAATTGTATGTTATTTCCGACATTTTTTGCGCTTTACTTTGTTGCATTACATATCAGCCACCCTGTATGTGTAGAATTTTAGAGGATTCAAATAAGAAGTTATTAAATAATCAATATTTCACTAAATGTTAACCGTTTGTGGGGGAGGTACTAGAATGAGTGGACCAACATGGCCCATCTTCGAACTAAGCTGGAGATAGAAGAAAATATTATCTCATACCAAATTTGAAGTCTATCGGTTACTCCTTTCGAGAGTTATCGTGCGCACCAGCCAGCAGACAGACAGACGGGCGGACATTGCTCATTCGACTTAAAATGACCCAAAACGGATATCCGCTGAACTTACTTAGGGTCTTAGGTCACTTCTTCGATGTGTTACACTTTGGCTCTTAGAAAATGATATATACACTCCTCTCAAAGGTGAGGGGATAAAAAAACTTCACGTTTAGGAATGGTTCAATTATACATTGGAATAAAAATCTTTGGTCTATTGATACAATTCCTGTTGTCAAGAATAAAACATTCGTTGTCACTACCAAATATCGATCATATGATACCATAATGATAATCAAAAAGTAGTTACCACAACTAACCGAGTGTCAATGAAAAAAAAATCGATTGATAAAGCCATCGATTTAGTTGCAAGCATTTTCATTTGATCGTACTCATGTTATTATTGTTGTTTTAACTATTTATATATAAATTCAACGGGCCCACGGTGTATGCAATAGACTTTTTTTGCTAATACAATTTTTTTATTGTTACTATCGAATTCCAACCAATTATTTTCCTGGGTGTTCAAAACGTGACATAGTATATTTCTGTAAATCCAATTTAATTTATGTCATTCGAAGCAAAATACGAATAATATACTCGTAGCTTTTTGCTGTCGAATTTGAACTTTTTTTCATATATATATCTTCCACGATGTAAAGGAAGGCAGCATATGGTCAGTAAAACTGTTTTTTGCCACTTACAAATTTAATATTGGAATGTGGCATACACAACCCAGTTAGTTTTTCTAAAGAACATCAATATTTTTATCTTATTCTTTTTTCCTTCTTCTTTTTCAGATGATGACTATGGCCAGAAAACGGTCTCGGTTCTGGTTGATGGAATTGAGACAGATTTGGAAATTATAGATCATCCTGCATGTGAAATGTCGGTGAGTACCAGATGACACTGTATACTTATAACATTGTAAGCAATGGAAACCTAAATTTTGCAAAAAATGTGTGAACAACACATTCGAACTTATAAATGACACACCGTCGATACCTTAACTAGAGTTCGCTTGTTTTACGTGTTCTTTGCCGTTGCATATTAGACTGGATAATGAAATTGCACAACTTATTTGCGCAAATAATATGCTATTTATTGAAAATTTATTTCGATATATATTCATATATTTACTACTTGAAAGAGCAAAAATTATCTAAAATTATTTGTTTGAAGTCCACGTACAAAATGTCTCAATCTAATATGCATTTATCCTTGCTTGTTTTATGTGTCACATGATAGAATAAAACATAAAAAACTATCAGTGTAGGTCAAGTTCGTACTTGGCTACGTTCCATTGTTGTTACAGCCACTCCACAAAACCAGATAACATTTTTGAAAAAAAAAGACAAATTCTTGGTAAGCACCAAAAACGAAATGACAGTCGAAACATCGATTTGGCACTGTTCGCTCTTCTCACAACTATGTTAAGTGCCGATAACACTTTCCTCTTCAACATAGAGTGGTCCACTATCCATTAACAGTTTTTTTTGCCACATTTTTATTTTCAATCAACCGAATGCATATTGCACAAAATGAACGCTCGCGCCAAGGAAGAAAAACCTTGCACATTGTCGGATATGTATGTAGAAAATGTTTTTCCTGTTTGGCAAGATAATCGGACAGTTTGTGTAAATCTCTGTATACGGAAAGGACAATCTGCGGAGGTGCACAGTGTTGAGAATGCGATAATCGGATAGTTTGTTTAAATCTCTGTATACGCAAAGGACAATCTGAGGAAGTGCACAGTGTTGAGAATGCAGTTTAGTACGATAGAGAACGATAAAGTAATGCAACAAAAATGATGAATGATAATAATTTCGCGGAACAAAAAAACGTCCAAATAATCTCAGCAACCACGCCATTTATTGGCGACTAGTTTAGAAACAGCTGTGTTGAAGTGGCAACCCATACACAGTCATGTATGTGGTGAAAATTGGTGAATTAAAGTCTCGCTTGGAGCTTTTGGTTTTGACTAGTAAGCTTTCGTCGTCGGTTTATAATTCTCATATCAGAATTTTTTTGTAAAATCGTATACGAGTATCTTATACATGTGATGAACCGCGCTACTAGAACTCACTGTAACATGTATAAAGTCCCTATTATGAGATCCCCACACATGCTCGAATTACGTATAAAGGTTTGTGTTTACATTGCTTCTACGGCTCAGCATCTTATCTTTTCCAATACACCACAAAAACATATTTTTCGCAAGGAATAGTTCTGATCGAAAAAGCTGATCCCATTTTGGTGGGCGTGTCATTTTCATTGATACTATGTATTTCTAAATTAGCATTTCCATTGATTTTCCTTTAAATTATAGTTGAATTAAAAAAATATTTTAGAAATAGTTGAACAACAAGTAAGAAAGTTTCAGTCGGGTAAACCGACTGAGGTATAACCTCACTTTGTGAGTAATGTAATATTGAATATTACACAAATTATTCTGTCAATTTTTGTGGCAGGTACCAGAAGGGGTTTAAAAAATACACCTATATTTTGCTGAACAGTAGATATTTAAATACATTGCACTGTGCCGAATTGTAACCGTTTATATGGACTGGTATATTAACGTTGAGATATTAAATTGTGGTATAATTTGGCCATTTTGTGTGGGAGGTACAACTGGACTATAGGTATTATAAAAGCATTACACTGTACAAAATTTCAAGTAATTGTATACACTGATATTAATGTTATAAACTGTTACCTTTTGGTGCAAAATGGTACCTTTGTGTGGTAGGTACCAAAAGGGGCGCGGCAATAACGCCCATTTTTCACTGGACTGTAGGCACTATAAAAGCATTACACTGTACAAAATTTCAAGTATTTCTAAACACTGGTATTAATGTTATAAGCTTTTAACTTTTAGTGCAAAATGGTGCATTTGTGTGGGAGGTACCAAAAGGGGCGTGACAATTTCGCCCATTTTCCCCGAGTTGATAGCGACTAATAAACTAATACTATGTGTGGAATTTCAGAAGATTCGAATACGTATAATAGCAGTTATTAAAGAATCAATATTTCACAACATTTTAACCCTTTGTGGGAGAGGTACCAGAAGGAGTGGACCAATATGGCCCATCTTGGAACTTAGCCGGAGATACAAAAAAATATTACCACATACGAAATTTTAAGTCAATCGGTTACTCCTTTCGAGAGTTATCGTGCGCACCAGCCAGCAGACAGACAGACAGACGGACGGACATTGCTCATTCGACTTAAGATGACCCAAAACGGATTTCCGCTGAACATACTTGGGGTCTTAGGTCACTCCTTCGATGTGTTACACTTTTTTCCCTCGTCACACTAAAGTGGGTACAGGGTACAAAAATTTTAAATTTTCAGAATTTGAAAACTGTAATTAAAATTCTTGCTGGATCACTGACGATATGTAACTATATAAATCTGAGTCATTTTATAGCTTCGTACAGATCGGATGTAAAATACGGTTTCTACAGCGCTTACCTGTCAAATCGGGTGTAACATATATTTATATGGGGAATATATCTAAATCTGAACTAATTTTCCCCGAATTTGGCAGTGTTAATTCATGTAATAAGACAACTCTCTCAGCGAAATTTCGTAGTGATCTGATATAAAATACAGTTTCTACAGCACTAACATATCAAATCGGGGGTAACATATATATGGGGGCTATATCTAAATCTGAACCGATTTTTACCAATTTCAATAGGGATCGTCCTTGGGCCAAAAGAGATCACTGTGCAAATTTCATCACAATCGGACCATAAATACGACCTGTACTTTGATTACAAGAATACAAGGACAGACGGACATGGCTAAATCGACTCAAAACGTGATTCTATTTCGATCGGTTTAATAAACTATGGTTTCTTCTCTTTTTGGGCGTTACAAACAAATGCACAAAGTCATAGTACCCTGTACCACAGTGTGGTGTGGGGTAGGGATGTAACGAAAGTGACTTTAGCGAAAGCAAATATTGAGATATTTTCTTGCGAATGCGAAAGCATATAGTGAAATATGCTTTTTTGCGAAAGCAAATAGTAAAATATGCGATTTTGCGAAAACGAGTAATAGTTTGACCCTTTAGTACAAACAAAATTAACGACCATAATTTATACTTTTCCAGGATAATCAAGTATTAAGGGCGTTTTCTATATTTTGATCTCGTGTTAACACTAGGACAGACATATTTTTTTCAACTGTGTTGAAGAGAAGTAGCAGAGGTTTTCATTGGTATTAATATGTTCAACGTCTGTGGAGCGGTTAAGATAATTTTAACGAATGGAAGCGAATACTGAAATATATGTTTGCGAATGCGAAAGCGAATATTCCAAAGCTGATTTTTGCGAACCGATTTTTGCGAACCCGAAAGCAAATTTAAAAATGATGCGGATAATTCGCGTTCGCATATGCGAATATTCGTTACGTCCCTGGTGTAGGGTATACAAATAAACAATCGCCCACGGCTTTTATTCATTTTGCTACTTTGTCCAACCTGTATGACAAATTGAATTAATATAACATTTATAATTTAAAGATGGATGAAAAATTCCGTAGAAATAATATTGTTGTAATATGGGGAAACAATTGGAATATTTCTTTGTCAGAAATATTGCACACTCACTCCAAAAATGACATAAGTCAAAATTTAAAATTTTTGAAGTTACCTTACGGAAATGCGAATTTTAAATTAATCTCAGCGAAATTCAGTTTATAAGTAAACAACCATACTTCGGATTATTTCACCGTTTTTACATAACCTATTTCTTGTTATCTTTTTATACGGACTTAGTTTTTATTAAAAAATTCTTTTTTACATTTGGGCGGTGTAGCTGCATTTCGTCCAATGTCATATCGCCCAAAACCATTTATGTCATATCGCCCAAAAACTGACATATCGCCCAAATTGGTTATCTGGAAATGTCATATCACAAAAAAAGTAATGTCATAAAGCCCAAAGTTTTTTTTGGCGACATTTCAATATATAAATTTAAAATGTTACAAATCATAGCGTAACAAAAGATCTGTAATAATACCCTTCATCATGTAGAGGTGACACATACTGATTTGTCTCACCTCTGTAACCCCGGCTGACGGTCGGGGTATGTCCAAAGACGGCTACACAGACTCAGCGTGGTGGGCCTTCGGCCGGAATTTACCTTCATGTGCTCGGGATTGTAAACTTACGTAGGCGGTCGGATGACTACATTAGAAATCAGCAAATTACTATATTCCATATACTTAAGCAGTACGATTTCATTCATGTGGCATTCCTCGGCTGATTTTAAAGTTACGCATATTGCCTACCAAATGTTGCAAGACATTTGTTGCCTTAAGGGGTAGAATCGTTAATGGATTGTTCGCATAAAACAACCGAACGATTTCCTATGTTGTCGCGTATAAGATTGATAGTGGCCTGGGGTTTGAGGCATGACGCGCCATCCTGCTGAAACCAAATATCGTCCATATCTTTAATCCCCGGTCATAGAAAAAGTTTTATTACGCCTCTATAGCGCTCACCGTTAAACGAAATGGCGTTTCCAGCTGCATTTTCAAAGGAAAATGTGCCGATGACGCCACTGCTCCAGAATACGCAGCAAACTCTCGATCGATCGAGCGATCCCCAGATTCGGTAGTTGTGATAGTAAAGGTTGTCGCTGAAATGAAAATGTGCTTCGTCAGAAAAGTTTATTTTTCGAGCCAAATCGTTGTCCTTCTCGAGCTTCTCTAAGGCCCAATCTGAGGCGCAATAACGAAGTGGATGGTGGTCTGCCTTTAATTGATGAGTCAGTTGGACCTTGATAGCGAATAATACTAGGTCTTTGTACAAAATTAGCTTCAGGTTGGCACGTGAAATATTGAGCTGCATAAATCAATGACGGGTGGTATTCTAGGACTTGGTCGCTCACTCTAGGCTACGGCAGCCACATTATCGTTATTACGCACCATACGACGACAGGAACCGTGAGTGTCATACACCAGTCTCACGAGTTTCTTGCAAAAATTTGCGTACAGCAATCTCGGTGAGAGCCCCATATCGGCCAAACCTTCTAAAAAACTAAAGCTAAAAAAATAATTTTTGTTGACTGAACATTTATTGACGACTTTCCAGGTAATGTGCGGACAGGAGTCATCTCGTTAGGTACCCCGTGCATAAATTAGGCACGTATGGGGTTGGTTCACTTTCATCGCCGTATGTGAACGAATTATGCACGTATGTAATTGATTTTTCTCTATGTGTGTTCGCCATGTGTGCTGCCAAGGCCAGACAAGCTTTTACACTACACTCTCTTACTGATTGAGAGCACGAGATGCATTAGAGGCATTTTAAATATAAATATCGCTTTTGCATAGAATAAGTTGACTTCACATGAGGCGTGTTTAAAGCACGTTCGGATATGCGTTTGTACACAACAAATATTTCTTAGACGAAAAGACACTTATAATCTGCTTGGAAACCAATTCTAAACTGACAAAAGTAATGAGAAAAGATATTCTTCTGTTGTTCTAAAATTATTTCTACGCACACAAAACACCATATAATATGAAGAAACAAAAACACCCCTTAAAACTCCAGTTTCGACAAAAGTAATCATAAAAAAAGATATAAGTAGAATATAAATTTAATTTCGATGCATTTTATATGGTGACTACATTTGTAGTAAGCCGGCCAGGAGAGTAGTATTTATACCCTACACCACACTATGGTACAGGGTATTATAAGTTTGTTTCACGGCAGATGTTTGTAACACCTGAAAATAACACAGCTAGACCCACCTTAAAGTATACCGATCGACTCAGAATCACTAGCTGAGTCGATTTTAGCATGTCCGTCCGTCCGTCCGTCTGTCCATTTAAAGTTGTTCGTCGACTATGTATAGGTCGCAATTTCACTCCGATCGTTCTGAAATTTTGCAGTTTAGAGTATTTCGCAGCTGTTAAGATCGCTATTGAATTTGGTTCGGTTCAGATTTAGCTATAGCTCCCATATATATGTTTCGTCCGATTTGGTTCTTTAGTCCTATAGAAGCTGTATTTTACATCCAATCGTTTTGAAATTTAGAATGGTAGAGTTTCTTGATCCAACACTACCGAATTTGAAGAAAATCGGTTAAGATGAAGCTATAGCTCCCATATATATGATTCGTCCGATTTGGCCCTTTAGTTCTATAGAAACTGTATTTTACATCCAATCGTTTTGAAATTTAGAATGGTAGAGTTTCTTGATCCATGAACCAACACTACCGAATTTGAAGAAAATCGGTTAAGATTAGCTATAGCTCCCATATATATGTTTCGTCCGATTTGGCCCTTTAGTCCTATAAAAGCTGTATTTTACATCCAACCGTTTTGAAATTTAGAATGGTAGAGTTTCTTGATCCAACACTACCGAATTTGAAGAAAATCGGTTAAGATTAAGCTATAGCTCCCATATATATGTTTCGTCCGATTTGGCCCTTTAGTTCTATAGAAACTGTATTTTACATCCAATCGTTTTGAAATTTAGAATGGTAGAGTTTCTTGATCCATGAACCAACATTGCCGAATTAAAAGAAAATCGGTTAAGATTTAGCTATATCTCCCATATATATGTTTCGTCCGATTTGGCCCTTTAGTTCTATAGAAGCTATATTTTACATCCAATCGTTTTGAAATTTAGAATGGTAGAGTTTCTTGATCCATGAACCAACATTGGCGAATTTGACGAAAATCGGTAAAGATTTAGCTATAGCTCCCATATATATGTTTCATCCGATTTGGCTCTTTAGATCCAATCGTTTTTATACCCTACACCACACTGTGGTACAGGGTATTATTTAAGTACAAAATGTCCCAAAAGTAAATTTATGTAAACAATTTATACATGAATTACAAAATTTATATATCAGAGTTATTCAATATTATGATAGTCGGCCCCGCCCGACTTTAGCATTTAATTACTGGTTTTTTAATGTTTTCAAAAGCTAAATCCGCTATAAACACTTTATTAGGAAGCTACTGAAAATTTTGTATCATTTCGTTGCATAACAAAAAAGTTACACTAGTTATTGGGCAAAATTGCTACAAATGTAGACTTCCGAGCACATAAAGGTTAAATATGTTCTACTCTCGGGTATGTCAAAAGACAGCTACGCGGACCGAACAGTCCGTGCGTGACCGGGCGGTATTGAAATAAATCGTGTATAACACTTATCTTATAATCTCCTGTTATTCCACAAAGGCTAATATTTTGTTTGTTGCTACCAATTTGAGAAATATGGTCGTAAGTACCACATCCCTGTTGGTACTTCCCGTAAAAAATTATATGCTCTATTATTCATTCCAATGAACATAAATGGTTAAAATTCAGCATAATCAACATTATTGAAGTACCTGCTTCTCTGTGTTAAAAAGGTATATTTGCTTTGCTCTTTTTTGACCAAGCCTCATAACAGTTGTTGCAACCGTCTCAAGTTCTATATTTTAGATAGCCATTCCGATGACCATAGTTATTGACTAATAATCGCCGAATTGTACCTAACTGGCACAAAATACCAAATTTCAGTTTACATTTCTCTTAAATTAATTATAAACTTCTGCCAGTTTATAGAACAAAACTGAGGGGAAGTTGTCGTAATCTTATTGGGTACACTGAAAAAAAATTTGTCATAAAATTAAAGAAATGCTCCAAAGACGTCCTTAGTCTTCAAAATAAGTACATTTTGTACTTAAAATATAGATAATTTCAATAATATTAAGTAATTTACCTTATTTTAAGTAAATTTTCTTAATTTTAAGTACAAAATGTACTTATTTTGAAGACTAAGTACGTCTTTGGAGCATTTCTTTAATTTTATGACAAATTTTTTTTCAGTGTAGTTCTCTCGAATCTAATTGGCTTTTCGCCAAAGAAACATATTAAAAACTAATACTAGAAAAGGTTTTTGCTATTTTCTTCATGAAAAACAATTTTGCAATTACTCGTACTTGCACGTGCAAAGACGGACAATATAAAAATCTGTACTCGTCCTTTAATGATATATTTTCCACCCACGTTTTTTTATTATCCTCTCATGAAATACTTAGGGCTTTGGTCTATTAATTGAACATATCCTGAAGTACTGTGCCTTGTAGTAGCATGTACATCCCACACATATATCTGAAACATCACTACCAATTCATGTATCAAAGAACATTATTGTTGTCATGTCATCACTTGGCATCAACATTGTCATCGGCATTGACATCCTTATTATTATTAATATCAGTGTATCGGTATTAATAATAAAAAAAAGTGTCATCGATTGAAGGCCATTAGATACTTAACTAATGTTGTGGCACTTTGTTTACAACACATTCATTATAGAGCTTTGTTCCCTCCACTAAGAGAGACTGAGAGACTGGCTGACTTGTACTATTATCGTTTGATGTTAGTCCACTTACACAAGACACAACAAGGGAAGAAAAAAAACAATAAAACAAGGAGTGATAATGCCATTTCATTTAATAGTTTTTAATAGGAAAATTTGCACATTTCCTCCCACGTGCTCTTGCTCTCTCACCCTGTCCCTTTCTCTATCTTTATATGCTGGTTTCCTGTACATGTCCTTGTTAAGGAATTTGTGTAACAACAGTAATTGAATTCCATTTTGTTTTCCTTTTTCTTTTTATTTCTTTTTGTGTGTGCGGCAAATCATCATCATCCAGACGGAGGCCTTCTGTTCCACATACAACATCGACCTATTTGTGGTCGTCTATTCGGTGGTGGACCGCAACTCATTCAAACAGGCCGAAAAAATACTGCAGTATCTAAAGGAGAACGAAATGCTGTTGACACGAGGTGCTATACTGGTGGGCAACAAGACTGATTTGGAGCGACATCGAGAGGTGACCAGACAAAGTAAGTAGACCTTAAATTTCTAAGAACAAAGTTGAACACCAAAAAATGTATGCAAGGGAGCGTGTGATTAATATTATTAATAATGTAATATTAAAACAAGGTGGCGCAAAAGTAATCTTTCGATGTTTTTTGGCTGTAATTTTAAAAAAAATGAAAACTTTGATTCTTCTTGTGGATTATTTTTATTTGGTCTTTTAATTTTTTTTACATCAAGTCGAGAATATGATGTCATGTAAATGGCCGCCGCCACAGTTGATTGTCATTTGAGCCCTTTTTATGGCATTTTCCATCACTTTGGCCAAAACATCCGGCGATAGGTCCTCACATTCTTGACGGATATTGTCTTTAAGAGCTGCAAGAGTCTGAGGCTTGTTGACATAAACCCGCGACTTCAAAAAGCCCCACAAAAAGAAGTCTGGAGCGGTCAAATAAGGCGATCTTGCTGGCCAGTGCAAATCGCCAAGACGGGAGATTAGCCGCCCGGGAAATGCATCCTTCAGCATATCGGTTGTGGCACGTGCAGTGTGTGCCGTTGCACCGTCCTGTTGGAACCACATGTTTTCCAATCCCATTTCATCAAGTTGCGGCAAAAAGAACTCGTTGATCATTGCTCTGTAGCGCTCACCATTCACAGTAACCGTTTGGGCCGCGACGTCTTCGAAGAAAAAAGGTCCGATGACTCCTACAGTGACTTTGAGCGGGTGTAATGGCTCTTCGTGGGTTACACGCGGATTTTCAGTGACCCAGAAGCGTAAATTTTGCTTATTTACGTACCCGCTAAGATGGAAATGGGCCTCATCACTCATGATTATTTTTGATGAAAAATCATCTTCCTCTTAGTGGTGATTAAGGATGGCTTGGGCGTATGTTAGACGCGATTGGCGGTCAGCAGCTAACAGCTGATGCACCGTCTGGACTTTGTACGGAAACATCTTCAAATCTTGTACCAAAATTCGCTGTAGAGACCGTCGACTGATACCCATTTGCGTGGCACGTCGTCTGGTCGATGTCGACGGCGCTTCCATGACATCCTCGGCTACAACAGCAATATTCTCTGCGGAACGGCTACTCCGGGGTCTGCCACGCCTGGCAGCATCTCGTGTTGTGCCAGTCTCTTCGAGGCGAGCGGCTAAACGTCGCAGTGTTTCACCAGTAGGCTTGGACGGCCAGGAAATCTGCAACGAAATTCACGTTGTGCCAAAGTCACCGACCGATTATTGGTCAAATAAATAGTCAGCACTATTCCGCGTTCTGGAGCAGTGTAGCGTAACATTGTTTATTAACGTGTATTTCGCATGTGTTTACTACACAAATGTCAAAACAGAACTGACATTAGGTTCTGTTTTGGCAATCGCAAAATTTATAGCATTTTTGATAGGAGGATTACTTTTGCGCCACCTGTTATTATAATATATTTCACCTTACGTATATGACGTATACGTAATAATATGAATTACCATTATGTATTTATTCCATGGTCTACTCGTATAGTGGATAATTTTGTGACTAAGAAGAAACCATGTTGTTTTTGAACTGAGAACATTTTTAAGGAGGAAATCCCTAAATGTTTGAAGTTATGAGTTTAATGTGAAAGGCTCTCGAATATTGAACTATATTTCCACTTAATGAAAAGCGAAATATTGGCATACTAAACAAATGTACGAATCCAAAAGTTCTACCTTTCTGTTTGATAAGTTATTACCTCCGATTACAGGTATAGTAAAGGGTTTTCCAACAAGAGGTGTTATTTTGAATCACCCGGTATTTCGGTAGCTGTCACTATTGAAGCTTTTATTCTTTGACATTTGACAAGTAGAAACTATGCCAATACTAAAAATGGAACGATACACGATCATCGAACGATACAAACTGATCAAAAAACTATCGAACAAAAAAACGATACGAACGATACAAAATCATCTTGACTGATGGGGCCCATTTCCAACTCGGTGGCTACACGGGGCAAAATCGCCTTTTTTGATATGTTTGAACCGAAAGAAAATATACTGGGAACACAAATTTTTAAATATTATATATTTTTGAGCAAATAAATTGTATTTGAAAATCAATAAAATGTATTTAGAACCCATATGTTAATATATTAGAATAAAATATATTTGCGAACTAATTTTCTCAAATAAAATATGTGTTTAAATACAAATAAAATTATTGTTTATGAATATTTCCAAATATATTTTATTAAAAAAAAAAGATTTTTAAAACTTAGCTGAATTTTTCGAATTTTAGTTTTAATTTTTTCCTTGTTTTCGAATTATGCCTATTTTAATAGGAATACAATTGGCTTGCTTAGCATTAACTTCTATTTATACCCTACACCACACTGTGGTACAGGGTATTATAACTTTGTGCATTTGTTTGAAACACCCAAAAGGAGAAGAAATAGACCCATTTATTATACCGATCGACTTAGAATCACTTTCTGAGTTGATTTAGCTATGTCCGTCTGTCTGTCCGTCTGTCCGTCTGTCTGTGCATGTATTCTTGTAATCAAAGTGCAGGTCGCAATTATGGTCCGATCGCGACGAAACATGACACATATCTTTTTTTGGACCAAGGACGATTCCTATTGAATTTGGTTAAAATCGGTTCAGATTTAGATATAGCCCCCATATAAACGTTCCCCCCGATTTGACATGTAAGCGCTGTAAAAACTTTATTTTATATCCGATCAGTCTGAAATTCGGCAGAAAGAGGTTTCTTATTATATGAATGAACACTTTTAAATTTGGAAGAAATCGGTTTAGATTTAGTTATAGCCCCCATATATACGTTACCCCCGATTTGACATGTAAGCGCTGTAAAATCTGTATTTTTTATCCGATCAGTATGAAATTCGGCAGAAAGAGGTTTCCTATTATTTGAATGAACACTGTTAAATTTGGAAGAAATCGGTTCAGATTTAGATATAGCCCCCATATAAACGTTCCCCCCGATTTGACATGTAAGCGCTGTAAAAATGTTATTTTATAGCCGATCAGTGCGAACTTCGGCAAAAAGAGGTTTTCTTCTACATGAAGAAATACTGCCAAATTCGGTGAAAATCGGTTCAGATTTAGATATAGCCCCCATATATATATAGACCCCATATGTTACCCCCGAGTTGACATGTAAGCGCTGTAGAGACTGTATTTTATGTATATCCGATCAGTAACATCCGTATATATGTTCCTCCTGATTTGGTATCAAAGCGCTATAGAAGTTGTACTTTACTTCCGATTATTAAAATTTTCCAGAAATATGTGTCTCAATTTAGGAACGAATATTGCTTAATTTAGCGATTATCGGTTCAGAATTAGATAATATGTTCCTACCCATTTACCAATTATTCCAAATTATTATCGCATTGTTAGGGAGGTGTAGGGTATTATATAGTCGGCCCCGCCCGACTTTCTGCCTTACTGGTTTTATTTTCTAACTATTCCAACTCATTATTTTCAATTAAAAAGAAATTTTACTAACATTAAAAATTTCTAAAAATTACATTTGAATTGCTGAAAACTTAAACAATTAAAGAATAGTTATGTATTCACGCAAATAGATCTTTGTTTGGGAAATAACATATCCAAATAAAAAATATTAGGATGTAAACACACACAAACAAACATCCTCCCAAACATATAATATTTGTATCTGTCAAATATTATATATTTGGAGTGCACCCTAAAAATATATATGTTTCAAGCAGAATATGTTTGGGACAATATACTACAGAGGCGACAATATACTATTTTCGCATCTGGGGCTCGGAAAACCCAAGAGTTATTGTTGAGAAGCCTCTCCATCCTCAACGTGTGACCGTTTAGTGTGGTATATGGTCCGGCGGGGTCATTAGACCTTACTTTTTCGAAAATGAGGTTGGATCAACAGTTACGGTGAATGGATCGAGAGATGATTAATGATTTTTTATGGTCGGAGTTGGATGGTATTGATCTGGACAACGTTTACTTTCAACAAGACGGCGCTACGTGCCACAGAAGCAACGAAACCATTGCTCTGTTACGGGAAAAGTTTCCGGACCGTGTTATCTCTTGAAAAGGTGATCACAATTGGCCACCGAAATCTTGTGATTCTTGCGACTTCTTCTTTGGAGGCCACGGAAAAGATAAGGTTTACGCCAACAGCCCAGCGTCGATTCAAAACCTCAAAGATAGAATTCGTGAGGCTATCGAGGACATAGGGCAGCCACTTTGCGATTTGGTTATGGAAAATTTCATGAAAAGCATATGGTCCTGTGAGCGTGGTCGTGGTGGCCATTTGGCTGATGTTGTTTTTCATTATTAACGGCATACCTTCCTCTTTATTATGAAATAAACATCCTATCATTTATGTCAAAAAATGTGATTTTCTTTGAATACCAAAATAACACCTCTTGTTGGATAATCCTTTATATGGTCGTTGGACGTAGGAAATTCTGAAATTCTGCAGAACTATTTGTTATACACAGTACACAAATCGTGCCAATTTTGGTTGAAATCGGACAATAATTTAAAAAATTATGCAATATTTTCATTTCAGGATGAAAGGGAGGTATGCGTGTCCTTGAATCAATTTTCACAGAACTTTATATATTTTCTTTGTTACTCACAAAAATGACTTGTACCAATTTGCATTTGCCTACGACAAGTCCTTCTATATTTGGCCAAACTTTACATGAAATCACGACACTGTGCGACCCCCGAACACATACTTTTTATCTAACTATACATCCAAAGGTTGATTATAAATGATATTTGATATATATTCAATAAATTTATATTCACAACAAAAATGATTTTGTTGTTCTTATATATTGTTGGTCTGTGCTTTTGTTATTCAGTGAAGGCCATATGTTTCAGTTACTTTACTGTTGAAAACATGTAATAGAAACAAATGCAAACATTGGTAGAGAGTTTTTGCTTGGTAATTGTAATTGCTTGGTAGAATTGACTGCAGTTTCGATAGACACCACTCTATCATCTTCAGAATTCAATGGCAATAATGTATGTCTTTAACTTAAATCAGCTGAAATACTTATGTTGTTACATTCAATTTACTGCTACCATAAGTATTTCAGATGATTTAAGTTAAAGACATGCATTATTTTATAGAATTTTATGAAAAAGGTGAAAATGTCTCTTAGTTTGTAGAAAATTTTCTATATTGTACGTTATTGTAGATATCCCAATTTTGTATCTACTATATGCTATAAAGTCAGCATTTCTGAACAGATCTTTATGAAATTTGGAAGATTTTGAATAAAATTCGTATGTACATAAGCGCAACAGAAGCTGCAATCTGTAGTCCAACTGTATGAAATTAGCACAGATGTACTCTTCTATATGGAAATTTTCGGATGTGTCATAGAATTGTTTTATAAACATGTTAGTAGGCTAACATTTACAAAATTTAACAATATTTGTCCTTATTTTGCTTTTAGAGGGTGATGATATAGGTTACCATATATTCGACTTCATCAAACATTACCATTAGTACGAAATTACAGTTCAGAATTGTCTTAACAACAGCTGAACTGGAATGGAATTTGTGTAATAAGTATTGGTTGAACATCGATGAACATTCGTAATGAAAAGATTTTAATAGGCTTAAGTAATATTATGTAAAGTAGATTACGCGATTTTAATTTTTCATTGCATTTTATTCCATCGTTTTACCATTCTCAGCGATACGTAAATATTTGCATATATTTTTTGGTTCGTTTTCAGATTATTATTGGAGATTATTTTATTTACCCCCATCTCTCTCTGTTATATCTCTTTCCAGTGGGTCGCAAGGTGGCCAAAGACATAGCCTGCAAATTCATCGAAACCTCCTCAGGCTTAGATCACAATGTAGACGAACTGCTCGTGGGCATTGTGGCCCAGGTCAAGTTGAACCCTCAGCGTTTACGAAATCTCAGCGAAAAGGACCGACAGCGTCTAAATCTCCAGAGTACAATACAAAAACATCGACGTTTGTATGCTCCACCGCGACGTATTGTGCGACAAATGTCCATGTGCCAAGTGGAGGATGATGATGCTGAGGTCGGCGGTGGTGGTGGTGGTATTGGTGGTCGGAATGAAAATGAACTGTTCCACGATGAAAATCAATCGAACAATATAATGGGTGATGAGGGTATTGGCACGGGTAGTGAACGCACCGCCAGCACTAGTCTCTCCTCGGCCAGCACCTCCAAGGGACCGGTGAGGAAACCCAACAAACGCACCTTGAATTTGGAGAGTATTTTAAAAATGGGTGAAAGTGAGCTGGAAGATGAAGAGGAGGCCCAACGTACGGCATGCAGTTCCCAGTATGGTTATCCAGCTAAGCCCGTGAGTAAGTTTGAACTGCTAATGGGAGGCAATAGTAAAGCCAATGTTCGAACGCCATTCGGCAGTGTAAACTCATCGCCTAAATCTCGCAAATCCTATGACAGCAGTTCCGGCGTGGGCAGTGCCAAAGGTCTGTGCCAAGAATCCCAACACTATGGCGAAACTCAACAGGCCGAGGAATCACTGCTCAATGACTGTAATCGCAAAACAGTTTCAAAACTAACCAGTCGCACCAAAGTCTTCTTGTCGTCCGTTTTGCGTTTCAAGAAAGCCATAAATGTGGCCAAACGCCGCAATTCGTCCAGTTGTAGTGATTTGTTTGTTATTTAAGAGGAAATCTGTGAAAGCAAAAAACACAAAGGATACAGAAAAGAGAAATTTTTTGCTATACATATACATATGTATATTATCCCCCACCCTAGGGAGGGAGTGAAAATCAATTACATGTATATTTTGTCTGAATTTGTTGTTAAGCTTTTGCAAACAACCCAAAGAAAAAGTCTTTTGGGGAAGAAAATCAAATGAGACTCAGATTACTATCCCAGTTCATATTAAGACAATAACGCAGTTTTTCATTAATTCACAGCTCAAAGACAAAGACAAAGAAAAAAAAATTATATTAATATTTACGGTTTCAACAATGGCCCAATAGTCTTAAAGAGTAATCCAAAATCAAACTTTTTTCATAGAATATATTTTAGGTTATGATATTCGAAGGAGTTTATAAAATCAAAATCCATAGTTTATACTTAGCTAAAACCAGTCTTTAGTAAATTATATAAAAATGTAGCATTTTTATTCAATTTAAAAAGTTCACGTAATTATAGAGGCAATTCCTTAACTTATTTAGTAATTTCCTTTCAGTACTTTTAGGTCCAATTGATCAGGGCGAAGTTTAAAGAACGTGCGGACTGATTTTCATTTATCATAAAAAAAAACGTAGAAATAAAAATTCGGAAAAAAATATATAAATAAGTACAGTGTAGAACAAAACTAAACTTTTTTGAAAATAACTAGGTTCTGACAACGGATTTTGATAGAGGTGGTAAAAAAAGAACATTCGTGTTTCGACGTTTTGAAAGTTTGCGTATAGAGGTCATATTAGAGGGGCACCCATATTTCCCCCTTTTTCACATTGTTATGATGAATTGGCATAGGAAACCATGTGGTCCTTAAATTTTAGGTTTGGAATGTCTTCAGCAGCATTACTTAGAATACTACGAGGAACATTTTTGTTGAACATTTTAACCGTCTACATCCTCAGTATAAGGGGTCCCTTTTGTGGACTAAAAAATAACCCTTAAAACAGGTGTTGAACGTGTCAAAATGTTCTACAAAAATATTTGCCAAAGAATTCTACTGTAAGTCTTTGAATACACCATTTTAGAGGAGGAAAGTATAATATATCGAATGAGAAAACTAAGACCTTTAGTATATTAAGCGGACAATGTCCATCCGTCTGTACTTTAGTGAAATATTTATTCACTGAAAACAATAATTTACGTGTAATATGGTGACCTACAGACCCAAAAATATTAAATATATTATTTTTTTCACAATATCGTTTTGCTGGCAGGGGAAAAACCATAAAAAATAGAAAACAAGTGAGAAAGTTCAGTCGGGTAAACCGACTTAAGAATCCCCTCACCTTGAGTCCCAAGACTTATTCGTAAATTAATTTATTTTTTTATTTCAATTAAATTGATATCAATTTAAATTGTATAAATATCATTTATTTGTGTGAGAAGTATCAGAAGGGGCGTGGGAATGATGCCCATTTTTCAAATGGACTGTAGGTACTATAAAAACATTCTACTGTACGAAATTTCAAGTACGTCGTGAGCGAAGGTTTTGTGAAAAATAAATAGAAATAAAACACGGGTGTTAAGTTTTTTCGTAAATTAAATAAAAAGCAATATTACCTTGTAAGTTGTTGACAGAGAGTTTTCCCGTCTCATTTCAAAGTTTTAGTGAATTAAGAAACTTTTTGTTGAGAAATCTAAAATGGTAACACCATTAAGTTTCGAATTGATTAAAAATTTTTAACAATAAACTGGTGTGGTAAAAATGGCTTTATCACCTTTGATTACATTCCACATTGTTCTTTATACCCTACACCACACTGTGGTACAAGGTATTATAAGTTTGTTTCACGGCAGATGTTTGTAACACCTGAAAATAACACAGCTAGACCCACCTTAAAGTATACCGATCGACTCAGAATCACTAGCTGAGTCGATTTAACGATGTCTGTCCGTCCGTCTGTCCGTCTGTCCATGTAAAGTTGTTCGTCGACTACAGGTCGCAATTTCACTCCGATCGTTCTGAAATTTTGCAGTTTAGAGTATTTCGCAGCTGTTAAGATCGCTATTGAATTTGGTTGAAATCGGTTCAGATTTAGATATAGCTCCCATATATATCTCTAATCCGATTTGGCCCTTTAGTCCTATAGAAGCTGTATTTTACATCCGATCGTTTTTAAATTTAAAATGGTAGAGTTTCTTGATCCATGAACCAACATTGCCGAATTTGAAGAAAATCGGTTAAGGTTTAGCTATAGCTCCCATATATATGTTTCGTCCGATTTTGCTCTTTAGTCCTGTAGAAGCTGTATTTTACATCCAATCATTTTGAAATTTAGAATGGTAGAGTTTCTTGATCCATGAACCAACACTACCGAATTTGAAGAAAATCGGTTAAGTCCTATAAAAGCTGTATTTTACATCCAATCGTTTTGAAATTTAGAATGGTAGAGTTTCTTGATCCATTAACCAACATTGTCGAATTTGAAGAAAATCGGTTAATATTTAGCTATAGCTCCCATATATATGTTTCGTCCGATTTGGCCCTTTAGTCCTATAGAAGCTGTATTTTACATCCAATCGTTTTGAAAATTAGAATGGTAGAGTTTCTTGATCCATGAACCAACATTGTCGTATTTGAAGAAAATCGGTTAAGATTTAGCTATATCTCCCATATATATGTTTCGTCCGATTTTGCTCTTTAGTTTTATAGAAGCTATATTGTACATCCAATCGTTTTGAAATTTAGAATGGTTGAGTTTCTTGATCCATGAACCAACATTGCCGAATTTGAAGAAAATCGGTAAAGATTTAGCTATAGCTCCCATATATATGTTTCATCCGATTTGGCTCTTTAGATCCAATCGTTTTTATACCCTACACCACACTGTGGTACAGGGTATTATTTAAGTATAAAATGTCCCAAAAGTAAATTTATGTAAACAATTTATACATGAATTACAAAATTTATATATCAGAGTTATTCAATATTAAGAGAGTTGTGTAGGGTATTATATAGTCGGCCCCGCCCGACTTTAGCTTTTCCTTACTGGTTTTTTACATATTTTTTCCCTGTTTAGGACACCATATTACACCAGAAAATGTTATGCACAGTCCTTCGATAGAAATGTTGTAAACTAGTGTAATTGTAATTATAAATTTGTATTACGTATACGCATCATAGGGTTGGTTGAAAATGCATCTTAAAACGGTCTATAAAAACTCGCAGACAAAATATTTTTATAATTTTGTTTGAAAAAGCTAAAAATACAAAATTAGATGAGAGCTATTTATCTCACAGAAATGTTGTGGTAAAGCGAACTCGGTTCATCATTTAAGGATATGTTTTATATAATTAAAGATACGACTTAAAGTTATTCTTTGAGTCCGTTTCCGGCATTTTGTTACATATGTATATAGCTCTTGATAAGTTTAATGCTCTATGTAATTTTTTAAATTTTTTAAAAAAAATAATAATAATTCAAATGGTATAATCAAATTGACGTCATCTGTTTCATTTGTTGGTCACCTATTCGATTTAAGGACCTCTTCAGAGATTCTTTTACTTAAAATATTTCTAATGACTACAAAAACTTTAAATTATAAGTATATTTTGTATTTCAATGTGTCCCTAAGAAACCAATCGACTTTAAATAAAACGTATAGAATATTTTTAGTTCGAAACAAAGAATCAAATGAATTGGAAAACAATGGATATTCATTTGCAATTTTCATTGTTCATGGAGATCGTAATCCAAGGACTTTGGGTAGTAAATCAAAACATGAATAAAGCAACGAAATATATGGAATCCAGAACAAAAGAAAGCTATATTATAAGAGAAATCGACAGGAATATTTCTGTACTCGTTTGTATGTATACCAATGAAAAATCAATATTATTGAATTTTTTGTATACCATTGACAATTACACAGATGGAATATGAGATTGTAACTAAAGGGCACCATTGCAAAAAAATAAATATCTACAATAAACCAAAGAGAAACGAACATATCGACGAAAATGAATAAATAATCAACAAAAAATACAAATACAAAATATGCACTCACAACAGTACTTAATTATTTTGGTAACACAAACAAAACTGGCATTAATAACAATTTAAAAAAAAATCAAACAAGACTTTAAAATTACAAACATTATAAATATACGATATATATGTATCAATGATCAAAACCATTATCTAAGACTTTAAAACGAAATACTCCAAACTCGACCAAAACGACCAACACAACTAAAATTGACATACTTTAAAAGAGGTAAATTATTTATTAGCCTCATACCTATGGAAATTCCAACAAATTGTGAAATTATATTCAAAAGTTGGTTTAACCACCACAAACACTTAAATATGCATTCACACAGAGAACGTAAAAATATGATTTATGACAATGTAATAACTACAGGATGCGGAAGTGGTAGTCGAGGCGGAAACAGAATGATAAATTATCGCAATAAATGTAAAGACAAACCAAATATTACCGTATGTAAATTTATTAATTAAACATATATATATATATACACAGAGCAAAAAAATGGGAGACTGAGAAAATTAAAATGTAATTGTAATTAACTATTGTAAATAATAATTTTAAAAAATATTGGACATTTTACTTGTAAATGATTGAATTAAATAATTGGAACAAAAAAGGCCAATGAATCTTTGCCCAGCTGATGATTGTACATGGAGGATAGAATATGCAAAAAATACTTTAATTATTAACACTTAAAAAAATACATACTTCCAAAGTTCCTTCTTTTAGGGGATAGATGAGACAACATAAGGTAATACTTGACGCAAAATGGATAAATCTAATTTCATCTATTTTAGTGTAAAGTTTTTAAGACAAAAATTGAGTATACGAAAAGTTTTTTTTTATACCCTACACCACACTGTGGTACAGGGTATTATAAGTTTGTTTCACGGCAGATGTTTGTAACACCTTAAAATAACACAGCTAGACCCACCTTAAAGTGTACCGATCGACTCAGAATCACTAGCTGAGTCGATTTAACGATGTCTGTCCGTCCGTCCGTCCATCCGTCTGTCCATGTAAAGTTGTTCGTCGACTACAGGTCGCAATTTCACTCCGATCGTTCTGAAATTTTGCAGTTTAGAGTATTTCGCGGCTGTTAAGATCGCTATTGAATTTGGTTGAAATCGGTTCAGATTTAGATATAGCTCCCATACATATCTTTCGTCCGTTTGGCCCTTTAGTCCTATAGAAGCTGTATTTTACATCCAATCGTTTTGAAATTTAGAATGGTAGAGTTTCTTGATCCATGAATCAACATTGCTGAATTTGAAGAAAATCGGTTAAGATTTAGCTATAGCTCCCATATAAATGTTTCGTCCGATTTGGCCCTTTAGTCCTATAGAAGCTGTATTTTACATCCGATCGTTTTGAAATTTAGAATGGTAGAGTTTCTTGATCCATGAACCAACATTGCCGAATTTGAAGAAAATCGGTTCAGATTTAGATATAGCTCCCATATATATATTTCGTCCGATTTGGTCCTTTAGTCCTATAGAAGCTGTATTTTACATCCGATCGTTTTGAAATTTAGAATGGTAAAGTTTCTTGATCCATGAACCAACATTGCCGAATTTGAAGAAAATCGGTTAAGATTTAGCTATAGCTCCCATATATATGTTTCGTCCGATTTGGCACTTTAGTCCTATAAAAGCTGTATTTTACATCCAATCGTGTTGAAATTTAGAATGGTAGAGTTTCTTGATCCATGAACCAACACTACCGAATTTGAAGAAAATCGGTTAAGATTTAGCTATAGCTCCCATATATATGTTTCGTCCGATTTGGCCCTTTAGTCATATAAAAGCTGTATTTTACATCCAATCGTGTTGAAATTTAGAATGGTAGAGTTTCTTGATCCATGAACCAACACTACCGAATTTGAAGAAAATCGGTTAAGATTTAGCTATATCTCCCATATATATGTTTCGTCCGATTTGGCCCTTTAGTCCTATAAAAGCTGTATTTTACATCCAATCGTGTTGAAATTTAGAATGGTAGAGTTTCTTGATCTATGAACCAACACTACCGAATTTGAAGAAAATCGGTTAAGATTTAGCTATAGCTCCCATATATATGCTTCATCCGATTTGGCTCTTTAGATCCAATCGTTTTTATACCCTACACCACACTGTGGTACAGGGTATTATTTAAGTATAAAATGTCCTAAAAGTAAACAACTAAACAATTTATACATGAATTAAAAAATTTATATATCAGAGTTATTCAATATTACGAGAGTGGTGTAGGGTATTATATAGTCGGCACCGCCCGACTTTAGCCTTTCCTTACTGGTTTTAAATCTAATTTAAAGTGTGTCAAACGCAGTAAAATGCTTTATTAAGTCACATCACTATTAATGGCCATGCCTATTAATAGATATAACATAATTAAATTTTGATTGTAGCTCTATCTAGCGCTATAACTTAAGTCATCTTAAGTTTCTTTCCAAATGTGTACTTTTGGAGTAAAAAGAGACAGAAATAATGACTCCAAAGAGGTCCCTAGCCCCTAAAATAAGTAAATTTTCTAATTAAAATATAGATAATTTAATTGATATTAATTAAATTTTCTTATTTTTAAATACATAACGTATTTATTTCAAAGATTATTTACGTCTTTGGGGCCATTCTTAAATTTTATAACATCATTTTTCTGATTGCAACTAAAAATTGATATTCGAAAGCAAAGTAACTGCAACCAAAGCTAAGATAATAAATAACTTTCAAAACGCGAATATTTCCTAAATTTTCGTATTGTATACATTTTTGTATAAAAAAAAGAACAAAAGGAACAATCGTCACATCTTAAAAATTTTAATTAAAAATATAGTTTACTTTCTCCAAAAGATTATATCTCAATAGTAGTTTTGTTATGTGTACTTTTTGATGTAAATATAAACAAGTAAGAAAGTTCAGTCGGGTAAACCGGCTTACGAATCTTTTCACCTTCAGTCCCCAAAAAATTTTCGTAAATGAATTTATTTTTCTGTTTTAAATAAATTACACTGTCCAACATCATTTTTTGGAAAAGAATTGTGACCCTATAACTTTGAACGGGCCCGTTGAGTAGATCATTTTTGTAGAACAAACTTATGGAATTTGCTACCTAACAATTGCAGCGTTCGTTTTTTTAATTATTTACTTAAACAACAAGTAAGAAAGTTTCAGTCGGGTAAACCAACTAAGGTATACCCTCAATTTGTGAGATATGTACGGGTTTTCCAACAAGGGGTGATGTTTTGAATCACCCGGTATTTCGGTAGATGTCACTTTTGAAGCTTTTATACTGTCCAACAGCATTTTTTGGAAAAGAATTGTGACCCTATAACTTTGAATGGGCCCGTTGAGTAGATCATTTTTGTAGAACAAACTTATGACCCTGCCGGTCTGAGTTTTTTGTACATTGGGTCAAAGTTTTCATTTTTTAGTCGAAGGTAGTGTTATACTAAATGAAAAAAATTAGGTAAGTTAATGTATGTGAGATTTGTAATTGGCAGAGTTATATAGTGGAATTTTTCGAGGGTAACGGGTCAATTTGAACCTTTTTTCTAAAAAATCAAAAAAGTGCATTTAAGTAAAATAAATTTTTTGCCGCAAAATTTTAGTCCGTCTTGACAGACAGGAGGGCGGACATTGCTCAAAAGACTTGAAATGACACAAAACTAATATCCGCCGAACATACTTAGGGACTTAAGTCACTCCTTCGATGTGTTACACTTTTGGCCCGTAACAAATGATATATACCCTCATCACACTAAAGTCAGGTATAATTATGATGAATTTCGCAAAATCGCAATATTTCCTAAAATAATGGGTTCCCCAAGGACATGTTAATGTTCTAAAAATCATCCACTATCATCCAAAAAAAGCGTGAGGAAAATTAAAATTTTCGATGTTTTAATTTTTTTTTTAAATTTTGGAAAAGTTTAACACTATAAATAATTGTTTGCTGAAAATGTTGGAAATTTAAAGCGAGATTAGTACCAATCGATTTTACTCGCCATTGATAGCGGCCATATTGTGGAAGCTAAAGGATGGGTCATTTAAAATTTGAATCGGCTATAAAAAAGTACTGATAATTTTTTTCAAATTTATTGAATTTTCTTTATTGAAAAGGTTGAACTTTGTCGTTTAATAATGGAACACAATATCATTCATATGGCTACCACGATTGCCTCGGCAGTACCTCTCCTGATCAACCCAATTTTTTAGTAAATTTTCGATTGTTTCGGGTCGAATCTCTTCAATGGCAATATCGATTTCATGTTTCAACGATTCAATTGTCTAAAAATGCTTGGCTTAACATTTATCCTTAATGGCTTCCCAATGAAAACAATCCAAAGGGCTCAAATTACAAGTCATAGCAATTGATAGTTCAAATTTTAAATGGCCCACCCTTTACATGTGTCGAATTGGCTGTCATTTATTCAGTCTTCTTTTCTGAATCATTTGGCTGGCGGTGTCATCGGTCGATAATTATTTGAGAACGATGTTGGCAAGTCTATCATCGTATAACTTTTTTGTCGATGATTACCATCTTATTTTGACATAAATTGGATGGTAGGGACATTAACGACATGTGGTTTCAACAGGACGACGCTAAGTGTCACACATCCCATGCTATCTGCGCTCATGGTCATTTTACGTGGATTTAACCCCATTAGACTTTTTATGGTGGGGTTTTATTAGGTCACAGGTCAATGATAATATGCCTCAAACCACTGTGGCCAACAAAGCCAACATACCACATGCCATCGTTCAAATTCAGCCTGATCTATGCACCAGAGTCATAGAAAATTTGACATTTGAAGTTTCCACACCCCTTTTGGTGCACACTATACAAATGGACCATTTGGCATACAAACTTAACGGATTCTAACTTCAATTCCAGTCCATACAAATACTTGAAATTTTGTGAAGTGTAATGTGTTTACAGCACATACAGTTACATCACATACAGGTCATTGTTTTGATATAGCTCCCCTATAGAGGTCATAGATTCCACATATTTAAAGCAATTTAGCAGAAAATTTGCGTTTGTATTATATTTTGACAAGAATTCATCACAGCAGAAATTTTACAAATCGGTCCATAAATTGTTATAGTCACCCTATAGGGGTGATATACGTATTTAAGCTATAAATACCATATATTCTAAGCATTTTAACTGAATATTTGCAGTTTTTTTTTAATTAAGACAAGAATTCATCGCAGTAAAAATTTTTGGAATCAGTTCATATTTTGTTATATTCCAACTACAGATGTCACTCCCAAAAAGGCTTATTTAAGATATAAACATTTTCTATGAAATTTAGCTGAAGCTTTGCAGTTTGTATTCTATTTTGGCAAGAATTTATCTCAATAAACTTTATACAAATAAAATGTCATTTTTTAGTAGTCACCGTGTAGATGTAGCTCTCAAAAAAGCTATTTTAAGCCACAAACACCACATTTTACAGGAGAAGTTTGGCTAAAGAATTTGCGGCCTAAAAATTGCAGCGTTCGTTTTTTTAATAATTTACTTAAACAACACGTAAGAAAGTTTCATTCGGGTAAACCAACTAAGGTATACCCTCACTTTGTGAAATATGTACGGGTTTTCCAACAAGGGTGTGTTGTTTTGAATCACCCGGTATTTCGGTAGCTGTCACTTTTGAAGCTTTTATTCTTTGACATTTGACAAGTAGAAACTACGCCATTACTAAAAATGGAACAATGCACGATTCAACAACGCATTGAAATTATTAAAATTCGAAAAATCAAAAAATCATCTTGACTGATGGGGCCCATTTCCACCTCGGTGGCTACGTCAACAAGCAAAATTGTCGCATCTGGGGCCCGGCAAACCCAAGAGTTATTGTTGAGAAGCCTCTCCATCCTCAACATGTGACTGTTTGGTGCGGTTTATGGTCCGGCAGTGTCATTTGACCTTACTTTTTCTAAAATGAGGTTGGAATAACAGTTACTGTGAATGGATTGCGCTATCGAGAGATGATTAATTAACCATTGCTTTGTTACGGGAAAAGTTTGCGGACCGTGTTATCTCTCGAAGAGGTGATCACAATTGAGGCTATCGTGAGGCTATCGAGGACATAGGGCAGCCACTTTGCGATTTGGTTATGGAAAATTTCTTGAAAAGGATATGATCCTGTAAGCGTGGTCGTGATGGCCATTTGGCTGATACTGTTTTTCATTATTAACGGCATACCTTCCTCTTTATTATGAAAGAAACATCCGATCATTTATCTCAACAAATGGAATTTTTCTTTAAATACCAAAATAGCACCTTTTGTTGTTTGATATGGAATATTACAAGAATTAATTTGTCAATTTGTGTGGGAGATATGAGTACAGCTTTAACAAATAATCCTATTTTTCTCTAAACACTAGAATCTTTAAATAAAGGGTGTCCCAAGAAGAACGCAATTTTTAAATCTCGCAACATTCGAAGTGTCATTGTTTGACATTTGAATAATTGTTATTGTTTGTTAGTAGAAGGTACGAGGTTAGTAAAAATGGGAAAGGACAGCGAAGGGAGTTCGTTAATTGGGTATTGGAGAGACAACATGAAAATGCTGATTTTGCCGATAAAATCATCTTCAGTGACGAGGCCCATTTTCATCTTGGTGGCTTCGTCAATAGGCAGAATTGTCGCATTTGGGGTGCGGAAAATCCTCGAGTGATTCACGAGAAGCAAATGCATCCTCAACGTGTCACTGTGTTGTGTGGTTTTTGGGCTGGACGAATCATTGGACCTTTGAGGCAGGTCAAGCGCAAACAGTCAATGGTGTTCGGTATCGTGAAATGATAACCAGTTTTTTCTTGCCTAGAATTGAAGAAATGAATGTGGAGGGCATGTGGTTCCAACAAGACGGCGCCACATGTCATACAGCCAGACAAACAATTCAATTGCTGCATCAGTAATTAAAAAATTGCGCTCTTCTTGGGACACCCTTTAGATTGCACTGTGCAGAATTGTAAGCGGGCACATGCCCTGGTATACATATTAACGTTATGAGCTTGTCAATTTTGGTATTATTTAATCATTTTGTGTGGGAAGTCAAAAAGAGGCGTGGTGACAACGCCCATTTTTCACAGGGCTATAGGTATTTTAAAAACGTTACACCGTGCAACATTTTGTAGTAATTTCTTGCATTGGTACTCACGCTATAAGATGTAAACTTTTGGTACAAAATATTACCTTTTTGTGAGAGGTACCAAAAGGGCCGTGGCAATTTTTCACAGGACTGTAGGCCCTATAACAACATTAAACTCTACAAAATGTCAAGTATTTCTATGTACTGGTATTAAAGTTATAAGCTGTTAACTTTTGGTGCCAAACGGTCCATTTGTGTGAGAGGTACCAAAAGGGGCGGCGAATTAACGCCACTTTTTCACTGAACTTTACCCACCATAACAGCATTACACTGTACACAATTTTAAGTATTTGTATGCACTGGTATTAATGTTATAAGCTGTTTACTTTAGGTGCAAAATGGTCCTTTTTTGTTGGAGGTACCAAAAAAGGACCATTTTGGTGATAATTACTAATTAACTAACACTATGTGTGGAATTTCAGAAGAATCGAATAATTAATAAAGAGGTTGTTAGCGAATCAATATTTTGTTTCGAACTTAACCGGAGATAGAGACAAATATTACCACATACCAAATTTGCGCTCTTTCGAGCGTTATTGTGCGCCCCAGCCAGCAGACAGACAGACGGACGGATATTGCTAAAATTACTTAAAATGACCCAAAAATAATTTCCGCCGAACATGCTTGAGGTCTTAGGTTACTCCTTTGATGTGTTACACTTTTGTCCCGTAGCTAATGATATACGAGTATAACCTCGTCACACTAAAGTGAGGGTATAAAAAGGATCGTTTCATGATTTGCTCCATATCCAAAGATTTTCCAGTAATAAAATCGAATGCAATCCATGGTGGAGGGTATATAAGATTCGTCATGGCCGAACTTAATGCTTTACCTTGTTTGTGGTTGGTCCATTCTTGAATATTTTTTAGCTATGTAATTTCCATTCTTCCTGTTGGTCGTGTCCCTCAGTTTTCGCCTTTATTAGTCTTTGTATAAGTTTATATTTTTCGTTAAGTGTCCTAAATACGCTATTTGTCGTTGCTTGATTGTTATAACAAGGTGACATTCTTGGTTTATTATCCCTAATACTTCTCTCTTATTGATGCAATCACTCCATGGAATTCTTAATATTCGGCTGTATAGCCACATTTCAAAGCTTGTAGTCTCTGCTCGTCTATTGCCTTTAGTGTCCAAGTTTCAGAGGCGTACATTAGTACTGTCGATTTGTGGGGAGGCAAAATGTATGGAACCCCCGGGGTTCCATACTTGTTTAATTTCCCTTCTATTACAAGACGGGTTATACATTTTCTTGCCAATGTTTTTCTAATTATTTTAGCTACTTTTACTTATGACTGTTTCTACGTTGAAGTCGTGTTCCCAGCATTTGTAGCCCTGATTATTCTTTAGAAATTAAAAAAAGTAGCATTGAAATCCACAACAATTAAATTATAGATAAAGCCCCTACCAAGTTCACGGTATATTTCACTGCTTGACGCTCTGGAGAACACATTTTTCAATTGGTCCGTGGCAAAACATGTACCGATATGCACCATTTTTACTAGGGACGATTAGGTTTTTACTAGAGACGATTATGTATATAAAGTGTAAAATCTTAAATTTCAGCCAGATCTATTGAAAATGTATTCTCCAGAGCGCCAAGAAGTGAATTAGGTCGGGAGCTTTATATGGGAAATATATCAAAACATGATCTTATGTTCCCCATTTCTGCAGAGCGTTATATGAAAATATGGACTCATGTGCCCCATTTTCAATATGGGTCGTCCCTAGTCTAATAGATAATTCTGTAGCAATTTTCATAAATATCGCTTCATATTTGCGACCTGTGGTGTCGCGCATAAAAAAAGAACAGAACGCTAAACGTACTGAATTCTGTTTGCGTTCTCTTAAAAAACACAACTACTACGAGGTAGCGTTTGCATTCGAAGAACCGTTCGTTATCATAGTGATTGCCATCGTCATCTCAAAATCTTAGTGTACTGTGTTCTGTTTGCGTACACATACACAATCACTAAAAATGTCTTTAGTGTATTCTGTACTTCTTGTAAGGAATTTGTTTCCGTACTGTTCGCCATGAAGTACAGCACAGAACGATAACGTACTGTTCTTTTCCGAAAGCTGCTTATAATAGCCACTCCTATTAATAGATACGCTTACTAAAGACGTTGCAAATTAGTGGCCACGCCTTTTACAGGCATTACCTATTATTAGCCACGCCTATTCATGGTATTGCTTAATAATGGACACGACTGTTTACAGCATTACCTAGAAATGGTTACTCCCAAAATGAGAACATTTTTAAAGTACTGTATATTCTGAAATATGTTGATCTGTAAGACATTTTTATTATACCCTATAACACAGTGTGGACCAGGATATTGTAAGTTTGTTTTGTGGCAGATATTTGTAACTCGTCAATTACTACAGCCACCGATCGACTCAAAATCACCAGCTGAGTCGATTTAACCATATTTGTACGTGCATCCGTCCGTCCATCTTATGTTATTCGTTGACAGGTCGCAATTTCACTCCGATCGTTTTGCAGTTAGGAGTCTCTCACACCTGAAAGAACCCCATTGAAATAGGTTGAAATCGGTTCAGATTGAGGTAGAGCTCCCATATATCTGTTTCGGCCCATTTGGCCTTTTAGCCCTAAAGGAGCGTAGTTTACATATAATCGTTTGGAAATTTAGCATGGTAGAGTTTTTTGATGAAAGGACCTATATTGCCGAATTTGAAGAAAATCGGTACAGATTTAGCTGTAGCACCCATATATATGTTTCTTCCGATTTGGCTACAGAGGTAAAGACGTACCAAACGTGAATTGTGCAAAACAAATTTTACTTGAAGTATACTCGTACTTTGGATATTTCATTGTTATCCAATCTAACTAGAGTGATGTACGGTGTCAAATAGTCGGCACAGTCCGTCTTTACCCTTTCCAGTTGCAGTCCGTCTTTAGCCTTTCCAGTAAGAAAATTATATCATTATCCGTCTGTGCAAATTGTAGAAAAATTTTACACTTATGCCAAAAAAAAATCACACATTTCATTGTTGTAATTAGGCATATACCAATCAATTATACTTGTCGACAAAAATTGTTTGAGGCATATTTTGGAAAAAAATGCGCTAAAAACAAATATAATATAAAATATTGGTCACAAGAGTCTCATCGCCCCTGTCTACAATATTTTCTTCAGTTTGACGTAAAATTTCGTGAACTTCTTCATTTAAATGTTTTCGAATTTCCACAATTTCTAGAGGTTAAATTAACATACCAGATCCGAAATCTTACAAACAATACATTCGCGTTAACAAGAATTCAATCATTTTCCATCTAAATTCAACTTTAATTCACAATATTTACGTAAAATGCCATAATAAACATTAATTATTACCGTAATGTGTATTGTCATCATTTTAATTGTGAATTTATACGTTTTTCATATTTATAGGATACCATAACACTATTGTACAAAAGTCACTTTTATTATTTTTCCTTGAAATGATAATCAAAATATAAATTTTTTAAAATTATTTTTATAAAAAAAGCTAAATATTTTCGGTGTTTACAATTAATTACTGAATGTTTACAATTTTTAATAATCATCAGAAAAACAAAGCACATTTTCGCAAACTAAGTCCATTTTAGCAATATGTATAACGAAAATAAAACCACAAAGAAAAACGAAAGCAACACGAAAGAGAGCAACATTGAATTGAAACTTTAACTAAAGGAACAAAAAAATATTAGATATTATTATTAAAAGTATAAATAAATTTAGTATTAATCAATACTACATACTACTAGTCTACGACTATATACATATATATAGCATTGCAAATTTTATATTTGACATTTATAGTTTTCTATAAAACCAAAATATTATTTTAACTCAGAAAAATAATATTAAAGGATATGTGAGGAATTCTTCACACAAATAAGTATAAGGATACGAGTATACCTCCTCCCTCCTATACAAACGAAATATAACACCACTTTTTCTAAGTATTATTTTTACCCTTAAAGAAATCTCTATATGAAATAATACATACAAAAAAAAAACTGAAAACCAACAAATAATATATCTATGTAGTATAGCAACCAAACAAATGTATACAATTGCATTATCATTTTATGACTAATATAATTCTACATAAAAAAACATATACCAATACAAATTCTATAATCAATATACAAGCGAAAATATACATATATTTATACACACATGCATACCTACATCTAAATCTACGTATTCATATACTTGCATAAATAACATATTCTCTAGTCTGTAGATTAACAAATAATTACCTATCAAATGGTATTGAATGAGAAGGGCAACAACTAAATGCATAAGTAAGTACTTTTAGAATACATGACATGTCACAACTTCAGCTCATGTCTGTCAATATCTTTAACATATATATATATATATACACATATATCATTTTAAATACAATTATATAAGTAATAAAAGTATTCATGAATAATTATAAATAAATGCATTTTAAATGTAACTACAGAAATAATGACAACCAACATTTGGAAAATGTCTTTTCATTTAATATTGTATCATATATCATAAGAAAGGCTTGTTGATAATGGGTAAGTATTTGGGGTATACTTTATGAAAACGCAAATTTGAAAGCGACCTCACCTAGTGATTTTTATATCCTACACAACACTGTGGTACAGGGTATTATGACTTTGTGCATTTGTTTGTAACACCCAAAAGGAGAAGAGATAGATCCATTGTTTATTATACCGATCGACTTGTAATAACTTTCTGAGTCGATTTAGCTATGTCCGTCTGTCTGTCCGTCTGTAGATGTATTTTTGTAATCAATGTACAGGTCGCAATTATGGCCCGATCTTGACGAAACTTCATACATATCTTTTTTTTGGCCCAGGAACGATCCCTATTTAATTTGGTTAAAATCGGTTCAGATTTGGATATATTTTAGCCCCGATTTGACATGTAAGCGCTGTAAAAACTTTATTTTATATCCGATCAGTATGAAATTCAGCAAAAAGAGGTCTCTTATTATATTAATGAACACTGTTTAATTTGGAAGAAATCGGTTCTGATTTAGATATATCCCCCATATATACGTTACCCCCGATTTCACATGTAAGCGCCGTAAAAATTTATTTTATAACCGATCAGTGTGAAATTCAGCAGAGAGAGGTTCCTTATTACATGAAGGAATACTGCCAAATTCGGAGAAAATCGGTTCAGATTTAGATATAGCCCCCATATATATGTTACCCCCGATTTTACATGTAAGCGCTGTAAAAAGTTTATTTTTAATCCGATCAGTACGAAATTCGGCAGAAAGAGGTTTCTTATTACATGAAGAAATACTGCCGAATTCGGAGAAAATCGGTTGAGATTTAGATATAGCCCCCATATATATGTTACCCCCGATTTGACATGTACTTACAGGGCCCAGGGACGATCCCTATTTAATTTGGTTAAAATCGGTTCAGATTTGAATATAGCCCCCATATATATTTTAGCCCCGATTTGACATGTAAGCGCTGTAAAAACGTTATTTTATATCCGATCAGTATGAAATTCAGCAGAAAGAGGTCTCTTATTATATTAATGAACACTGTTTAATTTGGAAGAAATCGGTTCTGATTTAGATATAGCCCCCATATATACGTTACCCCCGATTTCACATGTAAGCGCCGTAAAAATTTATTTTATATCCGATCAGTGCGAAATTCAGCAAAAAGATGTATCTTATCACATGAAGGAATACTGCTAAATTCGGAGAAAATCGGTTCAGATTTGGATACAGCCCCCATATATATGTAACCCCCGATTTGACATGTAAGCGCTGTAGAAACTGTATTTTATATCCGATCAGTATGAAGTTTGGCTAAAAGAGGTTTCCTATTATATGAATGAACTCTTTTAAATTTGGAAGAAATCGGTTCAGATTTAGATATATCCCCCATAAATATGTTACCCCCGATTTGACATGTAAATGCTGTAGAAACTATAAAATATTATATCTGATCAGTACGAAATTCTACAGAAAGAGGTCTTTTTACATGAATGAGTATTCAGGGAAAATCGGTTCAGATTTATATATAACCTCCATATATATGTTCCTCCTGATTTGGTATCAAATCGCTATAGAAGTTGTACTTTACTTCCGATCATTAATATTTTCCGGAAAGATGATCTCAATTTAGGAACGAATATTGGTTAATTTAGTGATTATCGGCTCAGAATTAGATAATATATTCCTGCCTACTTACCAATTATTCCAAATTATTATCGCAATGACCTTTATCGCATTGTTATGGAGGTGTAGGGTATTATATAGTCGGCCCCGCCCGTCTTTCTGCCTTTCCTAACTGGTTTTTAAATAATTCTAGTAAAACAATTAAGAAAGTTTCCGTCAAGTAAACCGAATAATGTTATTCGACAAAAAGCTTCCTTGTAAAAATCACTATAGGTCCCCACAAAACACTTTAATGGCAAATCGGTGGTTTTTCAAAAATATTCACAAAGTTTGTTTGGTAAAGGAAGGGTTAGTAAATTCAGAACAATCGGAAAGCTCCATGTCAAAGAACGAAAGAAAAGAGATACTTCGAGGAGGATTTCCAAAACAACCGACAACCCCGTTCACCCCCTCACCACTGAAAATCCCCCTCCTAAAAATAATGTTTTATCTAAAGTCGTGTGTGATCGATGGGTGATGTTTTCGACAAAAAGATTCCTTGTAAAAAATCACTATACACTTTTATGGCAACTCAATTGTCTTTTAAATATATTAGTGTAAAATTGTGTTGTACAAATCGGAATATAAGTATATACGGGAGTTATATCCACATCTGAAAATGTTTATTCTTGGCTTAGTTTACTTCATTAACCAAACTTTTTATATTATACATGGATTTACTAAAAGATTATAACTATCTAGCGTCACTCCTTCGATGTGTTAAACTTTGGACCCGTAGCAAATGATATGAGGAGATGATATTTTTTGTTACAAGGTCAACGTCAAAACAAGTTTTAACTTCGCACTTTGGGAAACATTTTCTACATATACATAATAGGTAACACAATGTAATAAAATTTCTGTCGAATGGCAGTGCAGTACATTATCTGGTGTAATGCCCTAAATATAACAGAATATGAAAATAATATTATATGGTAAATTTTTTTTTACGTTTGCTTTCAGTTTTTGGACCATTTTTAAGTGTAAGCTGGCATCCTAACGAAGAAAGAAAAGCATATTTGAAAACAATCTATGGGTAAGTTTAGAAATTATATCCCTTTAGGTTGAAGTAAGAGAATTTCAATAAAATGTTGTGTTGCCAGGTGAAAATGGCCGAAAATCGTCAAAATGGGGGTACAAAAATTGTCAAATCGTCAAAAAACAATTCGAAATCGTAAAAAATCGTCACCGATATCTAGCATTAAAATACAGCTTTTGAGTTTAAAAAAAAAATCGTCACCGATATCTAGCATTAAAATACAGCTTTTGAGTTTTTTAGGGCGAGGAGTATACGAGCATTTCATAGACAAATATGTATTAATAGGTACTCTCAAATGATTTGATGTCCATCAAAATGAACTTATATTATTTTTTTTGAGCCGATCTCACATTCTTGAAACGGTCCAGCGTGGATCGATGGTTTTATTGTAGGTTTTATTGTATGTATAGAGTTCCTTTATAAATCGAATAAAGTTTCTTGGTTTGGATTGACGGATAAACATTGACTTGACTGAATATAATTTGGATTATTTAGAATTTAAAAATGTAATGACCCTAAAAACATGCTTTAGAATGAAGGTATCGATATAGAAACTAGATAACCACAAAAATTTAAAAATGTAATGTCCCTAAAAATTTGCTAAGCCGGCGTTTCATACTTTGGCATGAAGTTATCGATATAGAAACCATATAAACTCCTCTACCGATTTTGCAACTTAACAAAATTCCTCTGAGTAATCCTCTTATGTCATTGAATTTGACCGAATCTACCACCAATTTTATTTTTTCCATGATCATCCATAACATTTGAGAATTTGTCGTACATTTCTAATTTTTATTTTAAAACCAGTAAGGAAAGGCAGAAAGTCGGGCGGGGCCGACTATATAATACCCTACACCTCCCTAACAATGCGATAAGGGTTATTGCGATAATAATTTGGAATAATTGGTAAATGGGTAAGAACATATATATGTGGATATATCTAATTCTGAACCAATAATCGCTAAATTAAGCAATATTCGTTCCTAAATTGAGAAACATCTTTCTGGAGAATTTTTTAATGATCGGAAGTAAAGTACAACTTCTATAGCGCTTTGTAACCAAATCAGGAGGAACATATATATGGAGGTTATTAGACCGTTTATAGCACATGATGCAAAAAGTGAAAGTTACTGCGATCTTTGATTTCCGAACAGAGAAAGTTTCCATTTGGCCTACAAGACTTCCATAAAAATTTTTGTGCCGATCGGATAACCCTAGGGTCTGCCCAAAGTTCATTCAAAATTTAGAACACACTTTATAAGGGAAATATATTTTTTAATCAAAAATCGTATGTTTAAATAAGTAAAATTACATTTCTTTGTATTATTTATTAATTAATAGTTTTTAAATATTAAGATCGGTGAAAAAAACAAAAAATACAATTAATTCAATATTATATTAGATCTGACTTGTTATGTGAGGGACATTTTCTACGATATTCTTCAATGCACTGTAATATAAATTGATTTTGTTCTTCGTCTTTCGTAAGTATTCTGTTGTAATCATTCATAAATTGTACACCGCGTTCAGCAGTGTCGTTGACAACAAACAGATTACGACAAACATCGAGAGTATCTTGATAATCTTCCCAAATGGATGGGTCATGCTTTAAAAAATCAGTACTCAATCCAAAAACACGGAAAAAATGAGACGAAATCGCTCAAAATATTACACAGCAATAGTTTCGGGTCGGAGAATTTTCGATCGTTTTCCAGATTTACGACGGGCTCTGTTGTTTGCAGATGCCTAACCATTTTTCGTTTCTCTTCGAGTGAAACATCCGAATCGAAAAATGCCAAAGCCATTGATTCTAGGGCCAAATACCACAAATGATTTTTCCATTTCTTCAAAACCGCTTCAGACACATCTTGTCTTTCAACAAGTGTATATCTTGATTTGGTGCTCGTATGGCATTTTGCATGTAAACCACGCCCACTGGACTCTCGTTTTGTCAATGCAAACTGCTCTAGAAATAGGTATATTTTTAAGGCATAAATGCCTTTTCCCATGAACTTTGCGTGGGATGTTGGACCATGTGTTCGGAAGTTATCGCCGACACCACCAATAAACATTATTGTTAATTGTAATAGTTCCTTGTAATCAGCTCGGATTTGTGTTTCATTTAGCTGTTTAATGCAGAATTTCTTTCAGTCAGCATTACTTATTTTTGAGCGTACAGTTGGATCTTCGAGTCCGTTTTTAAACGATTTGTGGTCGAGACTTACCCAAACGGCAGCAAAACGATTAAAAATAGGCACTTCAGGACCACAAGTCGCCGAAGTTTAACCTCAAACACATGTTTCAATACTATCTCCATCATGTGATGAGAACATGGGAACTTGATTAATTTTCGATCTAATTTGTTCTGCAACAAAATGCACGATCCAGTGTTTTGACCGGTATTTGATGAGTGACTCATGAACGACTTTGGCCATCTTTTCTCCAGTACCAGCCGGGATTTTGGGGGCGCCCAAAAATTTTGATGTGTAGATCGATTAATCACAAGCTCACCAACAGTTGTCAGAGGCGTCGCAGCATTATACATTACAGTTATCACATCATGAAATATCTGTCTGTTTGACGGCAGTTTGGCTCCAGATATTGTATGTGATACATGCCCAACTGATTCTACGGTGCGAAATTTATCACTGGATCTAGTAACCATTTTGGATGTGGTCGGTCTGGAGACAAATAAGAATATGACTAAAATTAAATTTTGTGCGAAGCTGTCCCTTTCTCAATTCACTTAGGCTGGAGGCAGAGCGCGTTCTGTAAACGACCCTGTTGCATGGCCGTATATCGCGCTGCAAAGTTCTGCTTATGTTTTCTTATTTGACCAGTAGAAAAATGTCAGACTGATGCGAAAAATCAACTATCATGCAAATCCGTTGTTTTTTTTTCATGCATGCACAAGCATGATCTATTTTTTATTGTGATTGCATAGAGGCCATGTCGGTGTGCATGCATGCCCTGTCATGATGCTGTAACTTTTTCGTTTCTCGGTCGATTTTGATTGTTTACGACTTGTAAGAAAGACAATTTTATTCAAAGATAATTTAAAAACTTTTCATGCTAATAAAGTATTTTTTAATTACTTGAACATGGGACATTTGATAAAAACCCACATTTTGTTCATGTAAAGTGAGTTTTGTGTTTTCAAACAACTTTGGGCAGACCTTAGCGTTATCCAATCGGCACCAAATTTTTTATTGGAGGTTTGTAGGTCAAATGGAAACTTTTTCCGCCAGGAAATCAGTACCGAAAAAATAATAAATGGTCTAGAGGTTATATATAAATCTGAATCGATTTTCCCTGAATACTCATTCATGTAAAATAGAAACCTCTTTCTGTCGAATTTCGTACTGATCGGATATAAAATACAGTCTCTACAGCGCTTGAATGTCAAATCGGTGCTAACATAAATGGGGGCTATATCTAATTTCGAATTTCGCTGTGATCGGATATAAAATACGGTTTCTACAGCTATTGAATTTTAAATCGGGGGTAACATATATATGGGGGCTATATCTAAATCGGAACCGATTTTCTCCGAATTTGGCAGTATTCCTTCATGTAATAAGAAACCTCTTTCTGCCGAATTTCGTACTGAACCGATTTTAACCAAATTCAATAGGGATCGTCCTTGGGCCTAAAAAAAGATATGTGCAAAGTTTCGTTGAGATCGGACCATAATTGCGACCTGTACTTTGATTACAAGAATACATCTACAGACAGGCAGACGGACAGACAGACAGACAGACAGACGGACAGACATACGGACATAGCTAAATCGACTTAGAAAGTGTTTACAAGTCGATCGGTATAATAAACAATGGGTCTATCTCTTCTCCTTTTGGGTGTTACAAACAAATGCACAAAGTCATAATACCCTGTACCACAGTGTGGTGTAGGGCATAAATATAAATGGGAGCGTAAATTGTATTCTAAAGGAATTATAAAAAATCCATAATATAAAGTGATTTTTAAAGAGCTTTCGGATTTGATTAAAAAAAAAACATAAAATTTAGAGAAATGTCTAATATAATTCATATAATTGTATATAATTCAATGTTTAAAGATGAAAACACGAACCCAACTGAGCTGCCAAAAACAGTGTTGCCAAAAAGAAAGTTGGCAAAAAATCGCCTATTATAAGAACAATTTGTTAAGTTTTCCTTATTTTTTTCATATCTTAAAAAATCGTCATTTCGAGGTAAAAATTGTCAAATCGTCATGTTCTATTTTTGCCTCTAAAAATCGTCAAAATGACGATAAATCGTCATTTCAGGCAACACTGGGAAGGCAGTTAAAAAAGAACAATATGAAAGCTTAAAAAATGGTAACAGTAAAAGTAATAACTAAAAATAAGAAAAGTGCATGTTTCACGATTTTTTGGTTGGTTCTAACCAGACAATTTGGCGTTTTAGGAGTCTGAAAAACAGCAAAGTTAATACCACTTACATGGTAGCACTAAGGAACTTAACTTCCCTTACCTACACAATAAGCGCAATTTTTAATTGTTTATCTTTGTTATGGAAAAAAAGTTTGCCTCAATCTATACAAAAAAATGTTTGAGTCTCAGACACAAATTTCATATGCTGCTATGCAATTAAGCTGGATAACTATTTTGATATTTTAACCAAAATTGTTCTAGCTCACATATTTCCAGAGTGGCACATGAGTTGCCTTTTAAAATACAACTCATGCAACTGAATTAATCAGTTGCTTCTTCCAGATTAGAATCTGACAGTATCATTACGTCTACAATAACTTGATTGCAAAACATTTTACTTTGGCAAAAATCAGTCTTTATACGAGTATCTGAGAAATTCTTTATAAATTCACATTCTAAAAGTGAACAATTTTTAGGAATAATTCCAGATAGGAAACTGTTATTCACACTTAACGTACAGGGACGTGTAAGGAAGACTAACGCCGACTTTTATTCCTGCAGGAAGTCTGTAGGGTCGCGGTGGGGCCTCTCTCTCTCTCCTAAAATCGTCCGTTGGATATTTATATAGCAGTTGTTCACCCAATACTGTTATACGGCATTGTGGTGTGATGAAAGACAACTGACAACCTATTATCAAACCTTAAAGATTACAGCGACTGAGTCTCTACAAGCCCCACTCCATATTCTACCGATTATTATTGTGCCGAGAGAAGTTGCAACCAAAGCGGCAATAAGATTGAACTGCCTGTCAATGTGGAAAATAGATGAACTTCGGTCACATGAGGATATCAAAGTGTAGTGCTATGGTAACCGACAGAGTGGACTATATACCAACTGGGTACAAAACTACATCACTACGATACCAGCCAGAGATGAATGGGTTGGCAGAATACCAGGTAGTAGAAACCAACTCCACTTCTATACGGGTGGTTCGAAGCTTGAAGAAAAGGCTGGCTTATGAGTACACTGTGGTGAACTAAGTTTGTATATAGCTTACAGACTACCAGATGCCTACTGTGTCTATTAAGCCGAAAAAAATGGCAATATGGGAAGTCGCCAAGTGGCTGAGTCGCAACATAGTAACTAACACTGGCGTTGCTATTTACTCGGACACCCAGGCTGCCATCAATTCTCTGGAGGCCACATCTCTAAATTCACAAACAGCTCTCGACTGCCGCAGATCTCTTAACGATATGGCCGAGCAGTTTAATATACACCTAATATGGGTGCCTGGGCATAGGGATATCCCAGGGAACTGCAAGTCCGATGAATTTGCTGGGAAAGGGACGACATTACAAATTCTCGAAGAGTTTGCATATATTTGTGCACCACAATCCACTTGCAAGCTTTGGCTTAGGTAAGATGCAATCAGGCAGTCCAACGAAAGATGGACAGAAATCGGCACTTGAAGGGTATCTAGACAAATCTGGCCAAAGTATGACCTATGTCTAAATATCTCCTCGCACTAGAGAGGAAAAGATTGTCTACGTTAGTATCAGTTCTGAAGGGACACTGCCTGATCGGCGAACACGCCCAACGATTGTGTATTGACTCCAACGACTTCTGCAGAAGCTGTGGAAATGAGGCAGAAGTGGAAAGCATTAAGCACTTGCTATGCGACTGTCCCGCTTTAAGTAAACGACGACTAGACATACTGGGGTCGGCCTTTCTAGGCAGTCTAACAGATTTCGGTGACGATATTCGTAATATCGATAAAGTTGTATATCAATGAGGGGCATTTCATGGTTTCGATGAGGGGCATTTCAGCCCGTGGTAACACTAGGGACCTAAATTGGTCTATGTGAGCTGACAAAAAAAAAACGGCTGTCACCTTTACCTTTACCTAAACCTAAAATAATTCATAAATTCATTCTATAAGTATATCTTGAACGTTTATATTAAGTACGTTTTTTGAATTCAACATAGCATTTAAGTAAGGAGAAGAAAATTTTGAATTAGGATTTGACAGACATTGTAAACTTTCCTTCGTATTATGTTTGCATGTTTAAAAAACATTTTACAAATTACACGTGTAATTTTTTGTTTTACTCTAAATTTTTGATACCTTTAATCAATTCTCCCTAAATCCTCATGGCTCTGCTAGCAGCACTCTATGCCTCTAGGGAGTCGTCTCTCCCCGTTTGGAAAGCCCTGTTCTAGCAGATCTTTATGAAATTTAGCACAATAAAGTTTCATGAGCAGTAACGACATCTGCCAAATTTCGTGGAAATCGGTTCAGATTTAAAAGTAGCCCCCATAGACCGTGATACCTGTATTACGGAACTGAACAGAACTTTATAAAATTGAGCCGTTTGTTAAACCAAGAACGATTTGGGAAAAATTTAAGAAAAACAAGTAAGAAAACCGACTTATGAATCCCCTCATCTTGAGTCCCAAAAAATTTTCGTAAATTTATTTATTTGTTGTTTTAATTAAATGATTATCAATTTAAATTGCATTTATTACCTTTAAGGTATGTACTGGCAATAAAGCTATAAATGGTCCTGTAATGATTACCCTTATTAGTATTTGTACTACCTGCTGGTATTTATTGATACTATTTTTATTATCGAAATGTTGTATCATCTTCAAATGTTCTTGGATTGACATTGATTCGTCGGTGCTCATGAAACTGAACGGTTGTTCAATAAACAGAACCAGTTTTAGAAACTACTTATGTTGTTGTTGTTTCTTTTGTTAATAGTTGTGGTGCGAACTGAATTATTATATTGGCGCAGTCGGTAGGATTCTTGCCTACACAAAACAACAACACAACGGGTTTTTTTCGTCTCAAGATGAGAATTTGGAACAAAAGCCATCAGCATCAAGTGTAGTAATTTCCAGAATGTCATCCGTTGGTACTATAGAATCATTCGACATATCCCGTGGGGAGAATTGGTCGAATTACTATGCGCGCTTCGAGTTGTTCCTGTTGGCCAATGACGTTCAAGGAGATCTCGAAAGAAAGCAACATTCCTTACTTTGGCTGGAGCAGTACTGTACGATCTCCTAGCGTCATTGGTTTCTCCAAAACAGGTGAGTGACTTGAATCGCAGATTACTCAAACACTCACAAATCATTTTTCCCCCCGACCTTCTGAGATTGCATCATTCTACAAATTTCACAAACGCGATCAACAACCCGAGTTTCGCAGACTATCTGGCTGCTTTGCGTAAACTGGCTGTTGACTGCAATTTTGGAAGTGCATTAGACCGAATGCTCAGAGATCGTCTTGTCTGTGGACTGAGGGATGAGGCGCTACAGCGCTGTCTTTATCAGAGAGCGACCTTCTGCTTCAAAAAGTTATCGATAGAGCTGCCATTGCAGAAGCTAATACTATGTGTGGAATTTCTGAAGATTCGAGTAAGTAGTATAGAAGTTATTAAAGTATCAATATTTCACCAAATATTAATCCTTTGTGGGGGAAGTACTAGAAGGAGTAAACCAATATGGCCCATCTTCGAACTTAGCCGGAGATAGAGCAAAATATTATCGCATACTAATTTTGAAGTCAATCAGTTACTCCTTTCGTGAGTTATCGTGCGCACCAGCCAGCAGACAGACATACATACACACAGACAGACAGAGGGACGGACGGACGGATGGACTTTGATCAAAGTACTTAAAATGAGCCAAAACGGATATCTGCCGAACATACTTGGGGTCGTAGGTCACTCCTTCGATCTGTTACACTTTTGGCTCGTAGCAAATGATGTATACCCTCCTGTCTAAGGTGAGGGGATAAAAATCGATTCAGATTTATATAGTCCCTAGGTATATAAAGGTATATACCGATTTTTTATATAAGGGCTATGTAGTTCGGTTTTCTAACATATCTTTATTACATTTAGAAGAAACCACTTTTATATTCAAACAGGAATGAATGTTTTCTAATTTTAAAAAAGTCGGTTCAAATTTTTGATGTATCCCAGCTATATACTTATGTATCTCGTTTTGAATCTAAGACAATAAAATATGTTGGTTTGAATATTCATAATTATTATGACAATAGCATTGATGACACTTGACTTGGTACAGGTAAATCGATTAAAGTATACGTTTACTTCTTGAGAAATATAGTATGGGCTTGGTACTTTGTACGGCAGATACCAGATCTGTGAAAACATTTCATTCCATGCATTTTATCAAACGTGGCCTTCAAGGGCCACATACTGATAGATTAACAATGCATAAGCTTTAAAAACTCAGTATAGTAAATATATAATAAAATACTAAATAAATATAATAAATATGTAATAGCAAAATAATACAATTCCTAACGCACCTTTTTTTTAACAATATATGAAACAGTTTAGGCTGATATAAGATAAATGGTGAAAATAGTTGACAATGACAAATTGTGTTCATACTTTTTGTTTATCAGACTATAGAGCGTACATGTTCTGATATTAAATTATGAAGGTATAAAATATTCTAGTATAGAAGTTATATGGGATTGAATACTTATCTAAATGTTAACCCTTTGTGGGATAGATGTCAGACGGAGTGAATCGAGGTGCCGTGACATAACTCCCAACGGACATAACGCCCAAAACGATTTTGGAAGTTATGTCCGCATACAATTTTGGACATGACACCCAAAAATTTTGGGACTTATGTCCAACGTTATCGAGTGGATATAACGCCCAATGGGAGTTATGTCCTTTTTATTAATTTACATAATTTTCTTTGGGAAATACAATTTTATTCCGAATGTATAATTTAGTTCAAGTAAAGGAGTAAATATTTATATTATGGAATATAATACTCTTGACAATATATACTTTTTTTCCAGTTCATTACATTTATTATTGAATCTTTCATTATTATACAATGAAAATAACAATAAGTGGACAAATCTTAACCTAAAATACTATTCTCTGTGTAATTGCCATTGCGAATAAACCATTGAGACTTTCGACGATTTTTTACTTTAACATAAGGTTAACATTTAAAATTTGAGAATTCATAATTTCATTTTTGTTCCTGTTAAGATAATATATATTTAAAGAAAAAAATAATTTAAATGAAAAATTGTTCAGCGCTTCCTACAATCTGTCTGCAGAATGGATATAATGTGAGTTTAAATTAGTTCAATGATTTTTTCAAATCGCACGATTTAAAAAAATATTGAACTTAGGACGGAAGGCGAAACATTAAAAAAACCTACCTACAAATATATAACATAAATGCATTTATCAAGGATGAAACAATTTGTGGACGATATAAGATTTTAAAATTTTTTAATCGCGCGATTTGAAAAAATATTCATAGAATTTAGGACAGAAGGCGAAACATTTTTTGAGCAAGTCGCACCCATCATATAGTGGCGATTATTAGGATCAATATTCTTTTAGATTAAATTGGTGATGGATGGTGAGAAAAAAATTTGTAGGAAATATCTTCTTCGATATTGTTTGGTAAAATTTTTCCGTGCTGTTACTTTGGCACATCAGCAATATGTCATAAATGAGTAATTTTTAAATAAATTTATTACGTTGCATTTTATTAAAATAAACCAACTGAGCGGCATTTTCATCACTTTGGGTGTTAAGATCGCGGTTAGTTAAGGACATAAGTCCCAATATACATTGGGTGTTATGTCCGCGTTTTTTGGGTGTTATGTCCGAGAACGCTCTGCGGACATTACGCCCAACAAAGTTTGGGAATTATGTCCGAGTATACTGAAGGACATAAGTCCCAAAATTGTATTGGGCGTTATGTCCTTAGGAGTTAAGTCTGGGCACCGTGAATCGATATTGGTCATCTTTCGGGTAGGAGAAAATATGAACACATACATAATTTGAAGTCAATTTATGACTCCTTTCGCTAGTTATCATGCGCACTATCCATCCATCCAGACAGACGGAACAACTTAAAATATCCCGAAATGGATTCTACTTAATATACATTGCGTCTTACATCACTCCTTTAATGTATTCCACTTTTGGTCGTAGCAAATGTTATACGAGTATACCCTCCATCATCAAAGTGAAGGCCTAGGGACGACTATAATCACAACTGTCACAGACACACACCCGCCATGAATAATAATTATTTCCTTGTGTGATGATGCCAAACTGATTTGCCTAAGATATTCACTTCCTGCAAATGTTCCAATTAATCAGTATTTTCCAGACATCCTCAAGGCATTGCGTATGGTATACATATTTGGCTACCGGATTATTTGCGCAATTTTCTGTTAAATGTCACATCGCAAATTTTATGAATGTCTTGCTTACTTGGGATTTCACTACGTGAGTGACTTCATTTAACAACCACATTTAAGTAACAGGTGGCGCAAAAGTAATCCTCCTATCAGAAAATGCTATAAATTTTGCGATTGGCCCCTAATGTCAGTTCTGTTTTGACATTTGTGTAGTAAACACATGCGAAATACACGTTAATAAACAATGTTACGCTACACTGCTCCAGAACGCGGAAGCTGACTATTTATTTGACCAATAATCGGTCGGTGACTTTGGCACAGATTTCCTGGCCGTCCAACGCCTACTGATGAAACACTGCGACGTTTAGCCGCTCGCCTCGAAGAGACTGGCACAACACGAGATGCTGCCAGGCGTGGCAGACCCCGGAGTAGCCGTTCTGCAGAGAATATTGCTGCTGTAGCCGAGGATGTCATGGAAGCGCCGTCGACATCGAACAGACGACGTGCCACGCAAATGGGTATCAGTCGACGGTCTCTACAGCGAATTTTGGTACAAGATTTGAAGATGTTTCCGTACAAAGTCCAGACGGTGCATCAGCTGTTAGCTGCTGACCGCCAATCGCGTCTAACATAACATCGAAAGGTTACTTTTGCGCCACCTGTTACATTTGATTTTAATTGAAACTCTCAAATATGGTGGAAATACTATGGGTATGTTTTATAGAGAGAAATAACTTTTCAAAATTCAGATTAGACTTTTTATATAAATGTAGCATTCAGCTAGAGAAAAAAATGTAGATACCCCTTATCAAGACACTGTACGCGCGAATGCTGTGCACACACATTCGTTTACTTCTATTTTTCTATAATTAAAAAGACAAAACCATTAAGAACGGTGATAAGTTCTTTCGTTCCACCATGCATCATATTCAATGAAGTAAAGGGAAAAACCATTGGAGTGGAAACAAGATGTCAATAAGTTAATTTGGTTGGAACGCTGCATGATATACAATAGTATAAACAAAAAAATAAAACAATTATAATGTTTAAAACGGGATTTATACCTGTGCTATAAAAACGTTGACCTATGATAGTTATCGCCCAAGTGAGTAGTTTTTATCAATTTAAAATTAAATTTGGAAAATTCATATGGTCTGAATAAACAATATAAATAGACACCACTAGTTCGGTCAAACTTATCTATACGAAAAGATCATCGTGGATGACTTTTCTATACGAAAAGATCATCGTGGATGACTTTTCTATACGAAAAGATCATCGTGGATGACTTTTCTATACGAAAAGATCATCGTGGATGACTTTTCTATACGAAAAGATCATCGTTGATGACTTTTCTATACGAAAAGATCATCGTTGATGACTTTTCTATACGAAAAGATCATCGTTGATGACTTTTCTTATACGAAAAGATCATCGTTGATGACTTTTCTTATACGAAAAGATCATCGTTGATGACTTTTCTTATACGAAAAGATCATCGTTGATGACTTTTCTATACGAAAAGGTCATCTTTGATGACTTTTCTATGCGAAAAGATCATCGTTGATGAATTTTCTATACGAAAAGATCATCGTTGATGACTTTTCTATACGAAAAGATCATCGTTGATGACTTTTCTATACGAAAAGATCATCGTTGATGACTTTTCTATACGAAAAGATCATCGTTGATGATTTTTCTATACGAAAAGATCATCGTTGATGACTTTTCTATACGAAAAGATCATCGTTGATGATTTTTCTATACGAAAAGATCATCGTTGATGACTTTTCTATACGAAAAGATCATCGTTGATGATTTTTCTATACGAAAAGATCATCGTTGATGATTTTTCTATACGAAAAGATCATCGTTGATGACTTTTCTATACGAAAAGATCATCGTTGATGACTTTTCTATACGAAAAGATCATCGTTGATGACTTTTCTATACGAAAAGATCATCGTTGATGACTTTTCTATACGAAAAGATCATCGTTGATGACTTTTCTATACGAAAAGATCATCGTTGATGACTTTTCTATACGAAAAGATCATCGTTGATGACTTTTCTATACGAAAAGATCATCGTTGATGACTTTTCTATACGAAAAGATCATCGTTGATGACTTTTCTATACGAAAAGATCATCGTTGATGACTTTTCTATACGAAAAGATCATCGTTGATGACCTTTCTATACGAAAAGATCATCGTTGATGACTTTTCTATACGAAAAGATCATCGTTGATGACTTTTCTATACGAAAAGATCATCGTTGATGACTTTTCTATACGAAAAGATCATCGTTGATGACTTTTCTATACGAAAAGATCATCGTTGATGACATTTTTATACGAAAAGATCATCGTTGATGACTTTTCTATACGAAAAGATCATCGTTGATGACTTTTCTATACGAAAAGATCATCGTTGATGACTTTTCTATACGAAAAGATCATCGTTGATGACTTTTCTATACGAAAAGATCATCGTTGATGACTTTTCTATACGAAAAGATCATCGTTGATGACTTTTCTATACGAAAAGATCATCGTTGATGACTTTTCTATACGAAAAGATCATCGTTGATGACTTTTCTATACGAAAAGATCATCGTTGATGACTTTTCTATACGAAAAGATCATCGTTGATGACTTTTCTATACGAAAAGATCATCGTTGATGACTTTTCTATACGAAAAGATCATCGTTGATGACTTTTCTATACGAAAAGATCATCGTTGATGACTTTTCTATACGAAAGGATCATCGTTGATGTCTTTTCTATACGAAAAGATCATCGTTGATGACATTTTTATACGAAAAGAACATCGTTGATGACTTTTCTATACGAAAAGATCATCGTTGATGACTTTTCTATACGAAAAGATCATCGTTGATGACTTTTCTATACGAAAAGATCATCGTTGATGACTTTTCTATACGAAAAGATCATCGTTGATGACTTTTCTATACGAAAAGATCATCGTTGATGACTTTTCTATAGGAAAAGATCATCGTTGATGACTTTTCTATACGAAAAGATCATCGTTGACGACTTTTCTATACGAAAAGATCATCGTTGATGACTTTTCTATACGAAAAGATCATCGTTGATGACTTTTCTTTACGAAAAGATCATCGTTGATGACTTTTCTTTACGAAAAGATCATCGTTGATGACTTTTCTATACGAAAAGATCATCGTTGATGACTTTTCTATACGAAAACATCATCGTTGAGGACTTTTCTATACGAAAAGATCATCGTTGATGACTTTTTTCTACGAAAAGATCATCGTTGATGACTTTTCTCTACGAAAAGATCATCGTTGATGACTTTTCTATACGAAAAGATCATCGTTGATGACTTTTTCTATACGAAAAGATCATCGTTGATGACTGTTCTATACGAAAAATTCATTGTTGATGACTTTTCTATATGAAAAGATCATCGTTGATGACTTTTCTATACGAAAAGATCATCGTTGATGACTTTTCTATACGAAAGGATCATCGTTGATGAATTTTCTATAAGAAAATATCATCGTTGATGACTTTTCTGTACGAAAAGATCATCGTTGATGACTTTTCTGTACGAAAAGATCATCGTTGATTACTTTTCTATACGAAAAGATCATCGTTGATGACTTTCCTATACGAAAAGATCATCGTTGATTACTTTTCTATACGAAAAGATCATCGTTGATGACTTTTCTATACGAAAAGACCATCGTTGATGACTTTTCTATACGAAAAGATCATCGTTGATGACTTTTCTATACGAAAAGGTCATCGTTGATGACTTTTCTATACGAAAAGGTCATCGTTGATGACTTTTCTATACGAAAAGGTCATCGTTGATGACTTTTCTATGCGAAAAGATCATCGTTGAAAACATCATCTTTGATGACTTTTCTGTATGAAAAGATCATCGTTGACGACTTTTAAATTTATCTTAAACTAGCTGAGCCCGGTGCGCTTCGCTGCCCACGTCAAAATTCGCGCTGTAGAAACTGTATTTTATATCCGATCAGTACGAAATTCGGCAGAAAGAGGTTTGTTATTACATGAAGGAATACTGCCAAATTCGGAGAAAATCGGTTCAGATTTAGATATAGTCCCCATATATATGTTACCCCCGATTTGAAATTCAAGCGCTGTAGAAACTGTATTTTATATCCGATCAGTAAGAAATTCGGCAGAAAGAGGTTTCTTATTACATGAAGGAATGCCGCAAAATTCGGAGAAAATCAGTTCAGATTTAGATATAGCCCCCATATATATATGTTACCCCCAATTTGACATGTAAGCGCTGTAGAGACTGTGTTTTATATCCGATCAGTACGAAATTCGACAGAAACAGGTTTCTATTTTACATGAATGAGTATTCTAGGAAAATCGATTCAGATTTATATATAACCTCCATATATATGTTCCTCCAGATTTGGTTACAAAGCGCTATAGAAGTTGTACTTTACTTCCGATCATTACAAAGTTCTCCAGAAAGATTTTTCTCAATTTAGGAACGAATATTGCTTAATTTTGCGATTATCGGTTCAAAATACATTTACCAATTATTCCAAATTATTATCGCAATGACCCTTATCGCATTGTTAGGGAGGTGTAGGGTATTATATAGTCGGCCCCGCCCGACTTTCTGCCTTTCCTTACTGGTATTAGTAATAAATTCACTGAATGAAAAAATACCGAATTCAGTGGAAAGTCCAGAAAATAGAAATGTATACTTATAAAATTTCCAAATTCTTGTTTCATTGATATTGCATCACATTACCATATTGCGATTGTATTGGAGTGAGCAGCTGTAATTATCGCATACCGAGCATTTTTGTTCATGTATTTCCTATATAATACTTGCAAGATATATCAAAATATGGGCTGGGCCACGCCCACTGGTCCTATTCCGCCCATTTGAAAGCCAATCACGTAGACTGCTACGCAAAATTTCAACACTCTCGCTAACAAAATGAGCAAGATAATTCAATTTCAAAATTTGGCTTATATGGGCGGTGGCCCGCCCATTGGTCAGATCCCGCCAATTTTTGGACCAATCACGTGGACTGTCACCAGATACATATCTACAACATGACAGCACTCTAGATAAAAAATTGTGCAAGTTATATAAATTTCAAAATTTGGCTTATAAGGGCGGGGCCACGCCCATTGGTCCGATCCCGCCCATTTTCTGACCAATTACGTAGAATGCCACCAGATACATATACACAACATTGCAGCACTCCCGATAGCAAATTGTGCAAGATATAAAAATTTCAAAATTTGGTCATTGTGGGCGGGGCCACGCCTATTGGTCCGAACCCGCCCATTTTTGGACCAATCACGTAGACCGCCAACGGATATATATACACAAAATTCCAGGTCTCTCGCTAACAAATTGTGCAAGATATCACATTTTTTAAATTTGGCTTATATGGGCAGTGCCACGCCCATTGGTTCGATCCCGCCCGTTTTTGGATCAATCACGTAGACTGCCACCGTTTACATATACACAAAATTCCAGCACTCTCGCTAACAAATTGTGCAAAATATCTCAATTTCAAAATTTGGCTTATATGGGCGGGGCCACGCCCATTGGTCCGGTCCCGCCCATTTTTTCACCAATTACGTAGAATGCCACCAGATACATATACGCAACATTGCAGCACTCCCGCTAGCAAATTGTGCAAGATATCAAAATTTTGTCTATGTGGGCGGGGCCACGCCCATTGGTCCGATCCCGCCCATTTTTGGACCAATCACGTAGACTGCCACCGTTTACATATACACAAAATGCCAGCACTCTCGCTATCAAATTGTGCAAAATATCTCAATTTCAAAATTTGGCTTATATGGGCGGGGCCACGCCCATTGGTCCGATTCCGCCCATTTTTGGAAAATTCACATAATCTGCCATTAAATGCATACAAACAAAATTTCAGCACTATACCTATAATAGGAGCAGAAATATCGGATTTTTAACCTGCGATTTGTATGGGAGGTACCACGCCCCTTTGTCCAATTAATTTTTTTTTTCTATATAAACCATCTCGTGAAAATTTAGAATCGAATAAAAAAAAAATCATCCAAATCGCTCCAGCCGTTCTGACGTGATGCCATTACACAGATGGACCGTTTCATTTTTATATATATAGACTAGCTGAGCCCGGTGCGCTTCGCTGCCCATGTCAAAATTCGCACTGTAGAAACTGTATTTTATATCCGATCAGTACAAAATTCGGCAGAAAGAGGTTTGTTATTACATGAAGGAATACTGCCAATTTCGGAGAAAATCGGTTCAGATTTAGATATAGTCCCCATATATATGTTACCCCCGATTTGAAATTCAAGCGCTGTAGAAACTGTATTTTATATCCGATCAGTAAGAAATTCGGCAGAAAGAGGTTTCTTATTACATGAAGGAATGCCGCAAAATTCGGAGAAAATCAGTTCAGATTTAGATATAGCCCCCATATATATATGTTACCCCCAATTTGACATGTAAGCGCTGTAGAGACTGTGTTTTATATCCGATCAGTACGAAATTCGACAGAAACAGGTTTCTATTTTACATGAATGAGTATTCTAGGAAAATCGATTCAGATTTATATATAACCTCCATATATATGTTCCTCCAGATTTGGTTACAAAGCGCTATGGAAGTTGTACTTTACTTCCGATCATTACAAAGTTCTCCAGAAAGATTTTTCTCAATTTAGGAACGAATATTGCTTAATTTTGCGATTATCGGTTCAAAATACATTTACCAATTATTCCAAATTATTATCGCAATGACCCTTATCGCATTGTTAGGGAGGTGTAGGCTATTATATAGTCGGCCCCGCCCGACTTTCTGCCTTTCCTTACTGGTATTAGTAACAAATTCACTGAATGAAAAAATACCGAATTCAGTGGAAAGTCCAGAAAATAGAAATGTATACTTATAAAATTTCCAAATTCTTGTTTCATTGATTGATATTGCATCACATTATCATATTGCGATTGTATTGGAGTGAGCAGCTGTAATTATCGCATACCGAGCATTTTTGTTCATGTATTTCCTATATAATACTTGCAAGATATATCAAAATATGGGCTGGGCCACGCCCACTGGTCATATTCCGCCCATTTGAAAGCCAATCACGTAGACTGCTACCAGATACATATACGCAAAATTTCAACACTCTCGCTAACAAAATGAGCAAGATAATTCAATTTCAAAATTTGGCTTATATGGGCGGTGGCCCGCCCATTGGTCAGATCCCGCCAATTTTTGGACCAATCACGTAGACTGTCACCAGATACATATCTACAACATGACAGCACTCTAGATAAAAAATTGTGCAAGTTATATCAATTTCAAAATTTGGCTTATAAGGGCGGGGCCACGCCCATTGGTCCGATCCCGCCCATTTTCTGACCAATTACGTAGAATGCCATCAGATACATATACACAACATTGCAGCACTCCCGATAGCAAATTGTGCAAGATATAAAAATTTCAAAATTTGGTCATTGTGGGCGGGGCCACGCCTATTGGTCCGAACCCGCCCATTTTTGGACCAATCACGTAGATCGCCAACGGATATATATACACAAAATTCCAGGTCTCTCGCTAACAAATTGTGCAAGATATCACATTTTTTAAATTTGGCTTATATGGGCGGTGCCACGCCCATTGGTTCGATCCCGCCCGTTTTTGGATCAATCACGTAGACTGCCACCGTTTACATATACACAAAATTCCAGCACTCTCGCTAACAAATTGTGCAAAATATCTCAATTTCAAAATTTGGCTTATATGGGCGGGGCTACGCCCATTGGTCCGGTCCCGCCCGTTTTTTCACCAATTGCTTGAATGCCACCAGATACATATACGCAACATTGCAGCACTCCCGCTAGCAAATTGTGCAAGATATCAAAATTTTGTCTACGTAGGCGGGGCCACGCCCATTGGTCCGATCCCGCCCATTTTTGGACCAATCACGTAGACTGCCACCGTTTACATATACACAAAATTCCAGCACTCTCGCTAACAAATTGTGCAAAATATCTCAATTTCAAAATTTGGCTTATATGGGCGGGGCCACGCCCATTGGTCCGATTCCGCCCATTTTTGGAAAATTCACATAATCTGCCATTATATGCATACAAACAAAATTTCAGCACTATACCTATAATAGGAGCAGAAATATCGGATTTTTAACCTGCGATTTGTATGGGAGGTACCACGCCCCTTTGTCCAATTAATTTTTTTTTTCTATATAAACCATCTCGTGAAAATTTAGAATCGAATAAAAAAAATCATCCAAATCGCTCCAGCCGTTCTGACGTGATGCCATTACACAGATGGACCGTTTCATTTTTATATATGGGGAAAAACACGTCAAAAGGCCCACTTTTTTCAATTTTATTCCGATCGCGTCAAAACTTGGTGGGGTTGCAGAAGTACTTTGGGTATGGTATGTGCTTAAAATACAGCTTCTTAGCGTGATAAGTTATGAAGATACAGGGTGTCAAAGTTGGACATTTTGACCATTGTATCTCCCGACTACGTGGGCCGATTTGAATGAACAGTGGCTTATATGGCAGCTATTTAGAAACGCACAAAATGTGCATTGATAATTATTTGCAAATATTCAATTTTCATATTTTTTTCTCGCGAATTATGTTTTCCTCGCGATTTTAATTGTGTTCCGCGGATGGGATACTATATCTTTAAACTACAAAAATGAAGCGAATTCTGTTTACTTTATCAATACGAATTTTCGCAATGGGATGAAAACCACAACAAAAGCTATGGAGATTTTGAATGTCAAACCTACTATTTTTTCATTACATCTTACGTATTATAAAGTGAGTTTATTCTAAGATGTGGACCGGAAACACGATTAATAAAATGTAATGTTGGCATTCTATAGCCAAATACGCCAGAACAACAAAAAAACTTATTTCGCAAATAGTCGACGTCGCATTTTTTACACTGGCCTACAATATTGCACTGGTCAAATCGAATCCTAGCGAGCAGATATCGGACACGATCTCGAGGTATTTTGAGGTTCTAAATCCGAATATAAAATCAAAAATGCAATTTATATTCGCGTTTTTACAATATCTATTAATTATGTGATAAAAATGCTGATTTTACGCTTTTATGAATACAGAATCGCGACAGACGCACTTTTACCAAAAAAAATTGCAGGTTTCTCAAAATAATCGCTTTCCTATTAAAACGAGTATCAAACGAATTAAAAGTTAATTTTATAAAGGGCCAAAATCTTACACCATCTCGTAGATATCATATTTTAATTTTTTTTATTTTTCCAATTGTAGCTATATTAAAAATACGATTTCTCCGACTAGGTTTCCCGGGAGATATCTCGGAGATGACTAACGATTATTAAAGTTTTTGAATACTCGTATTAATTGGAAAGCGATTATTTTGCGAAACCTGAAATTTGTTTTTTGATAAAGTGCGTCTTTCGCGATTCTGTATTCATAAAAGCGTAAAATCAGCATTTTTATCACATAATTAATACAATATCTCAAAAACGCGAATATATATTGCATTTTTGATTTTATATTCGGATTTAGAACCTCAAAATACCTCGAGATCGTGTCCGATATCTGCTCGCTAGGATTCGATTTGACCAGTGCAATATTGTAGGCCAGTGTAAAAAATGCGACGTCGACTATTTGCGAAATAAGTTTTTTTGTTGTTCTGGCGTATTTGGCTATAGAATGCCAACATTACATTTTATTAATCGTGTTTCCGGTCCACATCTTAGAATAAACTCACTTTATAATACGAAAGATGTAATGAAAAAATAGTAGGTTTGACATTCAAAATCTCCATAGCTTTTGTTGTGGTTTTCATCCCATTGCGAAAATTCGTATTGATAAAGTAAACAGAATTCGCTTCATTTTTGTAGTTTAAAGATATAGTATCCCATCCGCGGAACACAATTAAAATCGCGAGGAAAACATAATTCGCGAGAAAAAAATATGAAAATTGAATATTTGCAAATAATTATCAATGCACATTTTGTGCGTTTCTAAATAGCTGCCATATAAGCCACGGTTCATTCAAATCGGCCCACGTAGTCGGGAGATACAATGGTCAAAATGTCCAACTTTGACAACCTGTATCTTCATAACGTATCACGCTAGGAAGCTGTATTTAAAGCACATAGCATACCCAAAGTACTTCTGCAACCCCACCAAGTATTGACGCGATCGGAATAAAATTGAAAAAAGTGGGCCTTTTGACGTGTTTTTCCCCATATATAGATTTCTATTTTTCACATAAACTTCATCACTATGCTCTAGAAGGTTTATTTAATACAACCATTTTTTTGTTTTGCTAAGAAAATGTAAAACTCTTACCAAAAGTAAGTGATCAATGTTAGTGCTTTCGCTCTAGGAGACTTATTTAAAGATTGACAACCATTTTAAGGTTTGCTAAGGAAATTAAACATTTTTATCAAAAAAAGTGATCACCCATTACTCTCTGAGGCTTATTTAAGGAGATACAGCAATTTTAAGTTATGTTAAGAAAATTAAAAAATGTTAACATATTATTAATAATTAAGGCTTATTAAAGAAGGTACTTCTACTTTAAGTTTTGGTAAGTATATTCAAAATTATGCATACAACTAAGTGATCTCGTATATACTCTTATTGTCCATTCGCTCTATGAGACTAAGCTAGGGAGAAACATCTTAAGATTTGTTAAAGAAATTAAAAAATTAATGAAAAATAAGTAATCGCAGATTTTTATTTTAGGATTTATTGCCTTTGCTGAATCTTTTGCAAGTTTACAAATATTCCTCGAAATATTCCAAATATTCCTCGTTAGCAAAATTAGCACACCTCTCCCAAATATGAACACCACTTAACGTTGATGTCAGTCGCCGCCTGTCGTAGCGAACGGACGTGTTATCGCAGAGCGGATAGTTTTTAACCTATTACGCAATACCTATTCACCTACCTACTACGCAACCAGGAGGTTTGTTGTTTATAAAGCGAAGGTTGAATTGGATGCATCGGTCTCTGGACAGATATTTCTGAGCTCAGTCTGGAAGGCCTATACCGACGTACCTATTACGGGCTAATACTGGCTATGGGGGTGTCTCCCCCAACCAATTTATGATTAAACCAAAAAAGACGAAGGAGATTACGGCGCAGGGGAGGGAAAACCCAGTGCCGGCGACAAGCGTTGATTCACTCACGAGTCATGTGTCGTCGTTATCGAACAATCGTGAGCAAGCAACTTCTACGAGCTTTGGTGCCTTGGATCCCGTAGTCGGAAATGAAACAAGAGCACATCCAGCCGCAGGCAAAACAAATGATAAGACAGATGAAGCAGAACCCAGCCGGGGCTTTAAGCAACCCCAGCCTTTAAAAGCCATTGGGGACTCTGACTCTGAATCATCAAATGAAAACAATATCACTATTGTTGCTAACTCAAAGAGACTGTCAGGGGCACAAAGAAGGAAACTGAATAAGTTGAACCGACAGAACCTATTACGGGATGAACCTGACAATTCTACCTCCAATACAAACATGGATGCCGCTAAAAGAGTCAGGTCTCCCGAAGAACATAGCGCTGTGAAAGTGACTAAGAAGAAAAAGGGCTCGCCGTCTTCCAGTAATTCGGATAAGCCTAACGTAACCACACAAAAGGAGGTCTCTAGTCTGGGTCCTTCGATTGTGCCCGGTAGAGTTGACCCAAAAACGCAGTTCAAGTCAACCAAATCAGCCGTTAAGGATGAGGCTTTAACCAAAAAGACTCTACAGACACGGAAAAATCAATTGGCCATAAAGAAGGGTAAGAAGCCACCGTCTTATTCTAATATAGCTAAACAACATTTTCGAGACGATCTATGCTACGCCATAATTGATAGCAGTAGTGCATCTGGCAGAATCCCCGAATATCAAAAGAGTAACTTCGAAGATTTGGTCTATACGAGGGTAGCGGAATCCGTCCTCGAATCTAAGGATGAACCACCAATCGAAGTAATGAGTTGCAAGTTTGAGAGGGGTGTTTTGATGCTAAGGCTGGCATCACAACGCTGCGCTGGTGTCCTCGTAAAACTTGTGGATAGCTTCCCCTCACCTTGGGACGGCGCAAAGCTAAAATTGGTAAGGAAAAGCGACATTCCTGAACTCATAAAAACGACCCTATATGTTAAGGGATGTCCCAGTAAGTTCTCATCAGAGTACATACTCGACATCATTGGCAAACAGAATTCAAAACTTTCCGTGAGAAAGTGGGAAGTCTTCTATAGGAAGGATGATACCGAGGGTACTCTCCTCGTGTTAGGAATAGACCCAGAATCCAAGAACAATCTTGTCATGGCTAAGGGCATGGCGTACTTCTTGATCTGGACAGTCTTTTTCAAAATTGGAACGGTCCCGATTGGCAGGACAAATGAATCGAGTCCAAATATACTGTCTGAAGAGTCAAAAACTGGTATTGAACGGATGGAGACAAGTGAGACACTGCCAAAAACTGATGTGGAAGTAATCAATAACACCACCAGTAACACCACTTTTGCAGGAAGTTCCCAGCAAAGGTGGTGATCAAAATAAAAAGAGCCACAAAACGATTCAAATCAATGAGGGAGCGACAAAAAATAACACCGCCTCCCAAAATTGTCGACTGGAAGATGGTGTAATAGGTAGTGAACGAAAGGAGGAGAATGACCCACTACCAAATAAAGAGGGGGTGCCTCCAGATAGGATAGACTCCCAAAAGAAACTTTTACTGGAAGGACAATGATTGAGGTCATCCAGATAAACCTCCACCGGATCGAGACAGCATCCAACGCTCTGATGGACATCATAAATAAAGGCAGGGTTCATATTGCTTTGATCCAGGAACCATGGACAACTAGCAACAAGGTTACTGGATTAAGCCATGTGAACTATAACCTTTTCTACGCTAACACAGGTACTCGTCCAAGGACTTGTATTCTGTGCCATAAAAACTTATGTTTTATTTTCTCTCCAGAGTTGTCAACATCGGACGCAACGGTTCTGAGGCAAGGTAATGGAAATATGTACCTGGCGTCAATATATCTGCCATTCGATGCGCCGACATTGCCACCTACGTCGGAATTACAACGTCTGGTGAGGGAATCCAAACACACAAGTAATGAGTTATTAGCTGGATGTGACGCCAACTCCCATCATATCGCTTGGGGTAGTACTAACACCAATAAAAGGGGACACGCCCTTATCGAATTTTTGAATACAAATGACCTCATAACTCTTAACATAGGAAACACTGCAACCTTTGTTAACAAAATTAGGGAAGAAGTATTAGATATAACGATATGTTCAGAAAATCTTATTGATGAGATTCATGAGTGGAGGGTTTCGGATGAACACTCCTATTCAGACCACCGTTATATAAGGTTTAAAATTGCACGGCCACCGCCAAACCCCATAAGTTTCCGTAATAAGGCTAAGACCGACTGGACTAAATTCGGAAATCTACTTAGAAATCGATTGGGGCAGCCTACACGCGATTATCTATGTGCAGAAGACATTGATATCAATGTTAAGAATATTACCGAGGCTCTTGTAAAATCATTCGAAGATAGTTGCCCACTTCGAGAAAGGAAATCTGCCTTTGAGAAACCCTGGATGACAGGACAAATTCGCTCGATTGGCAAAGATGTCCGCAGACTTTACAATAGAGCTCGACGTAAAAAACAATCAGTATATTGGGACGACTACCACAGAAGACTCAAAGAATACAATAAAATCGTTAGATCGGCGAAACGTAACTCCTGGAAGCTTTTCTGTGAACAGGTAGACAGCGTTAACAGCATGTCTAAAATGAAAAAGTTCCTCTCAAAAACTCATGTCCAAACCGAAACACTGGTGGATGAAACGGGTAAAAGGATGGAAACTATAGAGGATACCGTGGGGCTCTTGATGAAAACTCATTTTCCGACTGGTAATGCTGGACCAACAGAGGAACAGTTACAGAATGAAAATGTATTGCATCAAGTACCTATTACGGATATAACAGATGGTATGGTTAAAGAAGCGATAAAAAGTTTCTCTCCCTTTAAGGCTGCGGGACCGGATGGAATATTTCCAGCACTTCTGCAGAATGAGGTAGATCTGGTATCAACTCATCTGGCTGGAGTGTTCACTGCATGCCTAACCCATTCGTATACCCCAAAAAACTGGCAGGAATCAAGGGTGGTCTTTATACCAAAGCCTGGCAAGGCGAGTTACACGACCCCAAAGGCTTATCGACCCATTAGCCTTACTTCTTTCCTGTTAAAAACAATGGAGCGAATAATTGATGACATGGTCAAAGGTAAAATAGCGGATGACAGGCTAAAATTCAAACAACACGCCTATGTCAAAGGAAGATCAGTGGAAACAGCTCTGCATGAGGTAGTGCACTACAAAGAAGAGTCCTTCAGTAAAGAAATGTATACACTTGCTGTTTGCATAGACATTGAGGGCGCATTTAACAATGTACAGACCGATACACTTATCCAGTCCTTAGACGAGTTTCAGGTTGACCGGGCGCTGAAAAACTGGATCAACAATATTCTAAGGAATAGGTGGATTATTTGTGGGTCATATGACGTAAAAATTAGAGACAAGGTAAATCGTGGTATACCTCAGGGGGGCATTTTATCGCCTCTTCTGTGGGTTACGACGATACACAGTCTCCTAAAAGCCCTCACCAATGAAGGACTTAAACCAGTCTGTTATGCAGACGACGTTGTAATACTTCTAAGGGGCTTTCATCCAAATCTATTATGCAGAAGAGCTGAAGAGGCACTTAACATAGCATATAACTGGGCACAACCAAGGGGATTAAATGTTAACCCAGACAAAACAGAAATATGTCTATTTACAAGGAAAACGAAGATCCCACGTTTTACCCCGCCTCGATTCCTGAATAAGACAATTGCTATAACTAAAAAGGTAAAATACTTGGGAGTAATCTTGGATCAGAAACTGTACTGGAAAGATCATCTTGAAGAAAGAGTTACAAAGGCACACAGATGTTGGTCGTTGTGCAGAAGAGCTATAGGTTTAAAATGGGGACTACGTCCAAATATGACTCACTGGCTTTACATGAGCGTGATTAGACCAATAATCACCTACGCCTCTGTAGTGTGGTGGACATCAATGGACAAGAAGTGCAACGTAATACCTTTGCAAAAAATTCAACGTATGTGCTGTCTAGGCATAAGCGGGGCATTTAGAACTGCACCAACAAAAGCGTTGGAGACTATACTGCACATCCAACCAATAGACATCCGTATAAAGTATGAGGCAGCCCTCACAGCAAGACGTCTACAAGTGATGGGTGAATGGATAAATCGAGACCACAAGTCGTACCATCAGAAGATTTTAGAATATCTAGTTGGTCACATTCAAACGCCAGAAATCTCGGACCGCATTCCTGAAGTGCGGCTTACAGCTAACTGTGATACGTTTGTGCCAGACAGACGCTCCTGGGAAAATGGAACTTTGGCCCATGTGCCAGTGGGAACCAGCTGCTACACGGATGGGTCCAAGCGAGGAGGAAGGACGGGTCTGGGACTTTTTATTGATGAACCAGAAGTCGAACTTCACTTCCGCCTCCCTGACCATAACACGGTATTTCAAGCAGAAGTTCGAGCAATCACGGAGTGTGTGAACTGGCTCAGTAACACGACAAAGCCTAAATATGCCAACAACTTCACAGATAGCCAAATGGCGATTAAAGCAATAACATCGGAAAGGGTCAAATCCAGAACTGTGTTGGACTGTAAAAGAACGATAAATGATTACTCAGCCCATGGTCAATTGCGTATTTGCTGGGTACCAGGACACAACGGAGTGATTGGAAATGAACGGGCAAACAACTTGGCTTCAAAGGGCAGAGAACTTCGAGTAATAAACTTGAAAAATTGGAAACCTTTCGAAGCCACGAAAAATGAGTTGAAGCACTGGGCAGTGATGGCTCATAAAACTATGTGGAATAGCGCAACAGTAGGAGCAACTGCAAAGATACTGTGGGGTGACCCAAATGAAAAGAAAACAAGAAGTCTTCTGAAACTAAACAAGATCGATATTAGTAAGATGATGAGTGTTCTAACGGGACACTCAAGCTTACAAGCACATCTTCATCGCATAGGACTAGCAGGAAACGACGAATGCAGGGCATGCAGAGAAAACATCGAAACGATGGAACATTTTCTGTGTCACTGCCCGGCTTTCACACATGCAAGATCCCAACATTTCGGGTCCGACATATTACCAGACTTGACTCATCTCAGAGAATATGACTGGAAGATACTGAGAAAATTCGTGTCTGGTACCGATTTTCTGTAACTCGTGAGGTATAAAAAGATCATAAATAAGGAGCGCACAACAGGCCGAACCACTGGCTTAAGTGTATGTCCATGGACATGAGACGTTTAAACGTTTCCTCTCTTCAACCTAACCTAACCTAACGTTGATGCCAGGAAACATATTCACATGCTTGAAGACTTGAAGAACCTACTAATCGGCGCAAAGTGGGTGCGGTCGCCGAGCCCTTTCTGAGACCCACACACAAATTGAAAAATTCGAAAATATACGAAAATCCCATCTCCATTCAGTAGCCATCATCATAATATCTTCAAATTCTATATTTTAGATTAGTTCCAACAAATAATGAACAAAATGTTTGCACTATTCGGGCGTTAAACTACCAAATATTACATTTTTATGAAAACAGGGATGTATATATATGTGTCATTCGGTTTATTTGACTGACATTGTTTCTGTGGTATTAAGATTACCGTCCTGAAGCGAGGATATAATTGTATACTTGTCTGAAAATATTTTCAAAACACTGTAACGTAAAACCTTTAACAATTTTTAAGTACAATTTATTTAAGAATCTTAATAAATTCTGTCACTTAAACAATTAAATGCTCATACCCACCGGCTTTAATACTTCTCAAGTACGTTATTTTGCTGTTGAAACCTAATGTCAGCACATTTCCTATGTGACTTTTTATTTTATTAACCACATCATCTCCATTAAATATAAGCCGATCAAGTAACATATGGACATGTGTTTCTTTACATCCCACCACTTATTTTTAGGGACATTCAACAATGTCCTCTGTATCCGTTACATCGACAATATCTACAAGTTTATGGAATTACAAAAAAAAACGCACATATTTTCTAGGAATTTTATGAGACGCATGTTGAAGTAAGTGTTAATCCAGGACTATGAACCCAATTTTAGTGCCAAAAAAAAAAGAGCTTCTCGCACATGTTGCTGTCCAATGATGTAAAATTTAATGCATTGTCCAGAGAAATCACTCCGGAGAAATGTGTATTAAATGCTGCAAATGTATTGACCATTTTTCAAGATATCTTTCTGTCCCAAAGCAAAATCGAAAATAAAAATTCATTTTATGTTCACATTTATTTGTGAATCTAAGCTGTTTTATTGTTCATGGGAACTTTAGTAGTATTTTAATAACTTGCTCTGAAAAGGACGTAAACGAAGGAAGAGGAAAACATCTAAGGCACAGCTCTTCGAATACTCAATAAATTCAATTTAATAACTGTGAAGGTCATTTGGCACAAGCAGAAGGCAGAGTTGCTGATGTGAACCACTAACTAAACTTGAAGGTACTTAAAGCCCATTTCATATTTTTATTTAATAGAAATATACAATGAAAGATATAGCGTGATCAATTTCGAGGTTCCCTACTTTTTTAAAGAAAAAAACACAGAAAATTCAAATTGAATGGGGAATGTTTATTATCTACATATTTAAAGAACATTCGTTGGCATTTATTCGTTCGAGCAAACGTTGTTCAGGCGTAAGTCTTTCTATGATGAAATGCCAAACAATACTTAACATGACTGCATGACACGACTCACACGTGATCTGTCAAAAAAAGGCAATTGAAAAATGTATCTCTACTTGGATCACCCTATATTTGTACTTACATTGGGGCGCATTGTAAGGACTTTCGAAGAAATTGGTATTTTCAATCGATTGAATTAATCTTTGTATATTTTTAGGAAATGTGTTGAAGAGCTAAAAGCACTCCACTAACCATACCATATATAAATTTGGAGTTTAAATCTAAGCAAAAAAAATGTATGAGTATTGGTTCAGAAAAGTTTTAAAGATATGTATAATTATTTCATCCCATCAGCGGTTTTAAATATACTTTCAATATATTGAAAATTCCATCATTGAGAAAATGTTAATAATTTTTAATAAAACCTCTTAAAAATTAAAAAAATTAACAATTATTGTATTTTTATTACTTTACAATAACGTATGATCGGTAATTAATAAAATTAGCGCATACCGAAGAAAATCGATTCATTGCTTTTTAAAATTTTGTTTTACTTTTCACCCCATTTTTATAAAAAGCGGATATGTACCAAATAAAAGTCCTAATCGATTTAGTTTCTTAATGTCTTAGAAGAAACGAACACAGACTGATTTAACTGGAAGTTGACAATAATCATTTAACGTTATCTAAACTATTCACTGAATTAATGGCGCGCATTGAAATACATTTTGACAAAGCTCCTATACAAATGTACCAAACTAATTTCTTCAAAATAAAACCTACAAAATTTAGTAACGACCGGAAATTAATTTAAACTTATATAGCACTTAGATACCAAATCAAAGTTAGTCTTATTAATATTATAAAATCGTTTGTTTTTCTGTTGCCGTACCATGCCTAAACGGCTGAATCGATTTTATTGAAACTTGGTACACCGATAGAGCAATGCCATTTTCGGCCAAGTGATATTCGACCACTTGCCCGCTGAGGCTCCCGTTAGAGCAAGAATGCTGAAATTTTGCACTCGCATAGACAGCTGTGTTGTGAAAACAACTGTCTACTCATGTAGTCATTTTTTGTCAGTGGTCAGTTCTAGAGGTATTAGAAAGATGAGTATTGTCACCCATAACATGTAGTAAGCTAGAAATTTTACTTGGATATAGACTCGAGCGTTGAATAAGACTGTGTATAATATTTTAAGTCATGGAAATAAAACCAGATACGGACACTACTACGTGGTACAAGACCAAAAAAAAGACCCGTGTCTACCAGTTTTCTCCAAAGTCATGCAGTTTTTTATGGGCCCCCAAAGATTTGGGGCCTCGGTGTCATTTTTTAAAAAAAAGTGATCATTTTCTCAGTCTCATATCTTGCAAACCGTTCGGAGTTTCGATTTAGCTCTTACCAAAGTTGTAGCTCTTGTCATAAAGAACAAAAATTGTGAACATATGGAATCAAAAAAGCTTCACTTTAAAGGCCAAAATGTTCCCATTTTTCAGAAAAAATCCACAAATTCCACCGGGAACATAGTCAGTCTCTATCCGCTGATATATGTCCCAGTTTATTGAAAGATTTCCCTGTTTCGCTGGGGTTGGGTTTCACTCTAGAGTCTCGTCGGAATGTAGGTTAGGTTAGCTGAAGATGGCGCCCGGGTCAGTAAATGCCATGTGTCCACAGAGACCACATTTGATCCATTGTGATTGCTCATAACTACTGCTTCATACTCTGTTAAGTCTGGAGTTTCGATCTGTTTGATGACTTAATGAAATGTAAAAGTCAAGAGGGTCAGACTCTTTAAGTTCAGCCAACTCCTGAAAGAGAAATGAGCTCAGTATCTCTGTATGTTCTATACGATAAAGTAGGATATTGGAAAATGAAAAGGAAATGAAAGGTATCTCCACCACGTCAGGGTCATGACACCATCGACACAAGTCGTCATTTGTTAGACCAATTCTATGCATGTGCTTACCAAGGCTGTTATGTCCAGTAATTATTGTGGTGTTGTCGGTTCGGATAGCATGGTTACGATGTATGTCTTTCCCCTACGCCTTATAACTCTCTGGTTGTTCTATAAACTATCCGTCTAAATAAACTATTCGTCAATAGAATGGTTTGCTCGATATTCACCTTAAGGGATTGCCTCTTTAATTTATTTTTCGCATAACATCGGTTAAAGGCCTAAAATCACAAGCAATACATATAAAACCCTAGATGGATCACACTGTAAATTATTTTTCCAAAAGAATACCTGCAGTACATTGAACCAATTAAATGTTTACTATTTGATGGTTGAACTTCGATAACTGGCCTCAAATTGGTCATCTAATAAGAAATAGATAACCCAACAAGTCGTCAAATTAGGAGTAGATAACCTAACTACATGTCTACTAAGGAGTAAATAACCCATCAGGCCGCCTACTATGGATGCAATAACCCAACTGGTCGACTAATAAGGAATAGATAACAAAATGTTCATTTACTAAGGAGTAGATAGCCAAACTGGTCCTGTACTAAAAGGGTATATAACCCTGTGTGTAATTTTCTAAGTCATGGAAATATAACCATATACGGGCACTACTACGTGGTAAAATACCAAAAACAAGACCCGTGTCTCTTAGTTTTGCCCAAAGTCATGCACTTTTTTGTGGCCCACAAAGATATGGGGTCTGGGTGTCATTTTTGCAAAAAAAAGTGGTAATTTTCTCCGGCTCATATATTTTGATTTACTCTCACTCCGCTTGTAACACCTTCAAATATTGATCTGAGACCCCAAAAAGTCTCGTAAATTTCTAATCGTCGTAAAATTCTAAGACGATTTAGCCATGTCCGTCCGGACAAGAATTCATCGCAGTTAAAAATTTTCGTCTTCATCTGCTGCTGTGAGGGTTCCACTCAATTGCTATCCGCGTTAGGTCAAGTGTGACCAAACTAGTTCCACTTTCTTCTCGTAATTTCAGTATGTAAAGGGCTTTGATTTGTGGCTGCATATAAGTCAGTGTTGGTTATGGTATTGGGCCATAAAATTTTCATTATTCTTTTCAGACAGCTGTTTACAAAAAACCGTGTGTCGATGATGCTGCACAGGTAGCAGAAACGGCCAACATCATATATTTTAGCGTTTCTGATTTCAAAGGTTTGATATCATTCACAATTGATTCGCATTGATTTGGTTTTTGCAATATTTATTTTAAAGCCTGCTTTGTCTGTCTCGAGGTCTAAGCGATGGAGTTTTTGTGACATGTCGCTGTATGAATGCGTGAGGAGGTATATATCAACAAAAGCCCTAGAAAAAAACTATTTCTACCAGAATAAACGGAAAACGAAATTATGACAAAATTTATATTAAGCCCTTTTTATATTAAGCCAACGATATTTACTTATACTCGAAACCCTATACGCAAAAAACGGTCGTCATAGGTCCATAGCTCTCTTACAAAGCCCCCAATTATTTTGCACAAAAACAATTAGTAATAAAAGCGTTTCTATTGGCTCACGTTTTGAAATGCATAACTCCCATACATAGATCCTCCATATATCAAAAAATATAACTGGTGAAATTTTTATTTAAATTCCTGCTCAAAGAAATAAGTACTGCGAATATACATACTATTAACTAAAATCTGTGAAACATTCAAATATCGATTACACTATGCAACAAAATTTGTGTCCAAGGGAAGTGGATAACAGTTTCTGGTGCAACTAGGTGTCACAAACCCGAAAAAAATATTAAAAAATTTTTTTGAATATTTGTGTTGTTTTTATATTCGACCTTTGTATTTATTAAATTTTGATTGTTTTTTATTTTAATTGAGCTCGAGGTCGGTATATTACTGTTTATTGAATTTTATTTTTCTCAATATTTCGATCCTCATCGAGGATCATCTTCAGGAGATTCTACAAACGTATATATATATTAATTGTATTAGATGATACATAAATGACGTTAACTTACGAAAAATATGTAAATAAACAAAAAGAATTTTAAAAACTATTGCCGCATGTGGAGAAAAAAGGCCGACATGCGTCATTTAACGTCATTTATGTATCATCTAATACAATTAATTTATATACGTTTGTAGAATCTCCTGAAGATGATCCTCGATGAGGATCGAAATATTGAGAAAAATAAAATTCAATAAACAATAATATACCGACCTCGAGCTCAATTAAAATAAAAAAACAATCAAAATTTAAAAAATTTTTATGGTATTTTTTTTTTTTTAATTCCGGCTTTCATGGAAAGTACTTTCAGTATTTGGACCATAATTTTTATGGGCCAAGTATAAGCCTGATTGAGCCCTGTTGTGCCCCAAATTAAAGAGAATTGTGACGGCTACATATGCTGCAAATATCACTTTCACGTAGAATATTTGGTTTAGCAACAGTCGTCAAAAATATAAGAAAAAAGTTATTAAAAAAAACACTTTTTCCAGGTACAAACAAAAAACCCTAAAAAATTAAAAAAACATATTTTATTACATTTTTAAAGCCAGCATGCTAAAGAAGGAAACTGTCTATTTGAAAAAAATCTATGGATAGATGTAAAAGTTATGATCCATTTTGTAAATGTTAGGGAAATTCAAAAAAATCTTGTTTAATTTTTTTTCGTTTTCAAATGATGTTTTTGCGTATGAGAGAGACATATAAGAGACATTGCACTAAAATAAAATTATGAGGATTGATGTCAGACATTATAAAATTATGGAGAGGACGAGGTTTTATGGCCGTTCGTAACCCTCCATAAAACATGATATGCAATGTGAGAGCTATGTTGGAAGAGATCTGCTCAGGTAGAGTGTCATTCAACAATATTTGTGGTTTTATTTATGAGGTTTCCATTCAGTTGTATATACAGATAGTAAAATTATATGTACGCAATACAAAGTAGTATGCGGCAGTCTTGAAAATATTGGGTTTCAACGTTCGAAGCAAATCATATGTCAGCTAAAGTTTCCCAACAAACTATATGTCAGCTACAGGTACTGCAACTTATGTACCTTAAACCCGGAATTTATGAATGAAATTTCTTATTAATAAATTAGTGTAATTTAGCGCCTTAAAGAGATAAGTCAATTTTCTGAAAAATATTATAAAGTTATATTTCGGAGTATGAGTAAACGGCAACGAACTTTTCAATATGTAAATGATCTCGACAATTTCTGCTAAATCTGCGGAAAATATGTAATTAAAAAATCGACGTGCGTTTAGTAAAATAATAGAAGAAATATGTGTGTAAAATTTTGGTATACGAGTTAAAAATATGAACGGACTGTGGACACCAAGTATTTTGTGTAATTCGTGCCATGTAAATCTTACTCGATGGACTAGTGGAAGAATGCGTTAAGTACTTTAAAATTAATGTATTACAATGTTTTGTGCAATTTGGAATGCCAATGATTTAGAGACAACCATTCATTCACGATACGGACTGCTATTTTTGTCTAGGTTAATAGATTGGAGTAGGAAGTGTCCAAGTATAGCTAACAGCCTAATAACGGAAACATCATCAAGTTCAACTGAGTACTCAACTCTGAGCGATACAAGCTTGAGTCAGAAGTCATCGCTTTTAACTCAGTTTCAACTCATTGATCTAGTGAGAGATTTGGAACTGACAAAGATAAGGCGGAACTACTTGCATCTGGGATGAAATAGTACAATATTTTGTCCCCAGATGTTAACATATCATATTATAGAGTCCGTGTTTGTAAGGTACAAACAATTTTATACAACTGTGGATAACAGATGCTTTTGCAAGGACATTCCCGGATTGTTCGTGGATCTTAATCAAACATACAATTCAAACGAATGGCGGTTACTTGTTGACAGCAGTAAAGAAAGTTTTACACAACGGAAATCAGAAACCGGAAGCTGTCAACACTAAGGAATCATACGTAACGATGGCTAAATTGATAAAATACATGAAATATGAACATGACTGGAAAATTTGTTGCGATTTAAAAGTAGTTGGTATGTTATGCCTCTGAGATAGCCGATATTTTGCCACCACTGCATATTAGGCTGGGGCTCTTTAAAAATGTTGTAAAAGCCTTAAGGAAAGATGGCAATTCACTCTTATATTTAAAAAGTTTATTTAAAAGTCTTTCTTTTCAAAAAATCGGAGATGGGCCTAATCATATTTGAAGTCGGATGAAATTGCAGCATGGTTGTAGTTTCAAATTTCCTTGGATCCAATAAAAGTCCGCAATATGAAACAATGATTAATGATTTGTTAAAAAATTATGAAAAAATTGGTTAGAAATATTTTTTTTATATATTTATGTATATAACACATATGTATGTATTCTTCTAACTTATTTTTCGCTTTATGTATTCCAAAAGGTGTAAATATGTCCCTCAAAATTCATTTCTTGCATTCTCATTCAAACTTTTGCCCCGAGAACCTTGGCGACGTAAGTGACGAACATGGCGAAAGGATTTACCAAGAATTGAAGTCCATCGAGCGGCGTTACCAAGGGCACTGGGATGAAAGAATGATGGTAGATTATATTTGGTTCCTCATTAGAGAAACCGATTCCGAAATCTACAAACTTCAACAAAGAACTCACAATTACTTCTAATGAAACTTGTTCATGTAAATAAACTCAAATGTACATAATATTTTAAAAACATTTTTTTTAAAAAATTTAAAATTAATAAATAAAATCGCTATTTAAACAGAAATTAAAAAAAAGATTTTTTGAAATTCTCTTACCTCTACCAAAAGGTCTATAATTTCTACATTTATCCATAGATTTTTTTCAAATAGGCATTTTTTCCTTCACTAGGAAGCCAAATTTTTAAAAATAAAATAAAATATTTTGGTTCGATCTTTTTTCTATTTTTTATGTTTTTTTTTGTCCCAGGAATTTTTTTTTTGAAAAAAATCTACTTTTTCCAGTTTGTTTAATGACTGTTACTAAACCACTGTTTCTAAGTGAAAGAGATATTTGCAACATTGGTAGCACACATTAATATCTTCAATTTAACGCATAAGTCGACCTGATCGGGCATATACTCCAACAATTATAGTGCAAATACTAAGGGTACCATCGACAATAATAGCATTTTTAAAAAAAAATTTTAACAAAAATTTATCCGTAAAAAACACAATCTATACAAAAAAATAATTTTTAGGTCTAGGACACAAAAAATTTTTTTTTTGTTGCGTAGTGTTATTTGCAAATTATCTCACATAACTACAAGCCTGTGATTGTCGTCTTTTTTCCATATGAAGTATTTTCCCACTCCACTGCTAAGTGCGGCAAATCTCAACCATAACTTAATTTAAACATCACTCGATGCGCCATAAACTAAATAGACATTGGGATATATAGACTATAAATCTCCAGGCTTCCTTAATGCCAAAGTAAACTTACATATATCGCTAGTATAGCATCCAAGGACGACGCCACATGTGCAATGAGTGGTGCCGCTACCTTTTTGCATGCAAGGAAACGCAGTAGCAAACAAACCAAATCCAGCAAAATCGATATCGATGATAAATCCTCCAAGAGACGTTAACAAAACAGGAACAGTGTACACTTTTAAATCCATGCTTTTAGCACTGATTGACTGACGGACTGAATGACTAACTGACTGAGGCAGTGGGAAAAGTGAGCTGACTGGTTAACTCGTGCGATTCATTGACGAAAGTCAATATTTCAACCTGAATGGCTAACAAAACGATTTGAACTCGAATACAAAAGTGGAGGAAAAATTCTAAGAATTGCAATAAATCGTAGAAACACTGACTAAAATGACTTAGCTAGCTCGTATAACAGTGAAAGAGGAATATGGATGTATGTGCATATGTAGGTTCAAGGGGTTGCTGAAAGGCCCCAGAAAAGTCGTAAAGGTGGAATGCTATGCCAAACGACTATGCCAGATATCAGTTTTTGAAGCTGTATAATTCAGATTATTCCCTAAACCACTTTGTGGTACAGGGTATTATGGCTCTGTGCATTTTTTTTAATACCTTAAGGGAAAAGAGAAAGACCTAACGTCCCACAGTGGGAGGAATATAAATGGAAAAAAATCGGTATTAGACACGTTAAGTTTTAAAACTATTCATTATATACCAAATATTGATGTCAATTCAGAAAAGTTTATATGAAATAAATTGGTGCATACGCTGTTCCGATATTCACAAAATACTAATACAGGGTCGAGAAAAAAAATTAAAAATTAATCCTTCAATTGCAGATATCTCGGCAACACTACGAGATAACTCTTATGTATAAACAGTCTTGAGGTCCTGTAGATCTTCGCCTGTATACCATAGGTGGCCCAAATTTAAAACTTATCTTCTATAATACCACTTCTACAAGTATGTCAGGTTTGCTGTAATCAGTTGTCTGGTTTAGAAACGGCCGAATTATTTCCCTTTTTGATAGGATAGGGCGTATATTCATTTTGTCATTCCGTTTGTTACACCTGCTTAAGAATATTTAATATCGACCTATGTAGCTTAATTTTGGCTAAAATGTTCATAAGCAGTTACAAATAGGTCAATAGGTCAATAGGTCAAATTTTACCAAAGTTTTTTTGTAGAAAAAATTGCTCCCCCAAAATTTTCACAGAATATTCGTCGTATTCTCACAAATCCAGAACAGTTACAGTGTTAGAGAAGTTAAGTTTTATATTTGGGCCCCCTATGTCAGACAGGGGGGGGAGCTAGAGGGCCTCAGGATTGGCCACATCGGGTGAAGAAAATGTTCAGTGCGTGTTTCTCTTCCGATTTATAAAATTTCGCGCTGAACATTTTCTTCACCCGATGTGGCCAATCTTGTTTTGCAAAAACAGACGAAAATTGTCAGACCAGTCTTTATATTTCGTCCATAACTTTTACAAATATTGAGTCTCACAAACTTTTTTTCTGTTCTGGAATATTCTGTGAAAATTTGAAAAATCGAGAGGGGAAAATTTTTTTCTAAAAAGGTTTTTTTCAAAAATTTTTTTTTTACAAATTTAAAAAAAGAGTGCACAAAATTGTGCATTTTGTCCAACAAATTACAAATTTCGTAAAACCTAGAAACTCCTCTTTTTCATTTTTTCAAAATTTCAAACGCCCATAAAATGTAAAACATAAAATTTAAAAAAAAAATGATAGCGAGATCATATTTGACCTATTTGTAACTGCTTATAAACATGTTAGCCAAAAATAAACTACATAGGTCGATATTAAATATTTTACCCATATTCCTAATCGATTAAGCCATGTCCGTCTATCTGTCTGTTGTAATCACGCTACAATCTATAATACGAGTATATGAGCTAGGTGTCTGAAATTTGGTTCAAATACTTCTTATAGCTACAGGTAGCTTGGGATTGAAAATGGGCAATATCGTTCCATTTTTTTATATAGCCCCCATAGATAACTACTGTCCGATTTTATTTCTTAACGTCTTTGAGACCACAAATGTTAACTGAATCGGGCTAAAAAATTGGTAACTGGGGTTTATTTATACCCGGAAACCTTCACACGAACAACGATAGGCATGGGTCTATGGTTTGATATAGCCCGCATAGAAATGTCCCTCTAGATTTCACTTCTTAACGCAATAAAAACCACAAATTTCAACGAATCGGGCTGATATTGTTATATGACTTTATTTGTGTCCGAAGCCATCATGAAGGGTATATAATCATTAATGCGATACAGCCCGCAAATGTGAACCGACACTTCGAAAGTTTGAACAGGAACTTTCTTTAAGTTAGTTAATCCTATTGGAAACGGTATATATTGGTCCATTATAGAATAGAATCATAAACTGTACTTTTCGATTTGAAATCTTCACGTTCTTACTCCGCAAAGTACAATGATCTGTCTCAGTAGTCTTATTCTAAATTTGCTCTTAAATATTCGTGGAAAAAACGAACGAACATATTTGAATAAACCCCTTATATGACTGTACCATCCGACTATATTCCTTCACCATCTACTGTATAACCGATATAGTTAACAAATCTTTCGACGTTTTGATATGACGCTCGTTAACGGTACATTCCATTATAATTCAATCCAAAACTTCTTATGCTCCCCTCACCTTAAAGAGGAGGGTATATGTATATCATTTGCTACAAGACAAAAGAGTAACACATCGAAGGAGTGACACATCGAAGACCCTAATTATGTTCGGCGGATATCCGTTTTGGGTCATTTTAAGTCGAATGAGCAATGTCCGTCCGTCCGATAACTCTCGAAAGGAGTAACCTATTGACTTCAAATTTGGTATGTGGTAATATTTTCTTCTTTCTCCGGCTAAGTTCGAAGATTGGCCATATTGGTCTACTCCTTCCTGTACCTCCCCTTAAAGGGTTAACATTTAGTGTTATTTTTATTACCTTGAGCAAAATGGGCATAGTTGCCACGCCCCTTGGTACTTCCCACACAAATGGACAATTTTGAACAAATAGTTAATAGCTTATAACTTGACTACCAGCGCATACAAAGACTTGAAATTTTATACCTATAACACAGTGAAAAATGAGCATTATTGCCACGCTCCATTTGGTACCTCCCACACAAATGGACCATCTTGTACCAAAAGTTACCAGCTTATAACTTAAATACTAGTGCATCCAAATACTTGAAATTTTGTACAGTGTAGAGCTTTTATAGTACCTAGAGTCGAGAGAAAAATGGGCGTTATTGGCACGCCCCTTTTGGTACCTCCCACACAAATGGACCTTTTTGTACCAAAGTTAACAGGGGGATTCATTAGGCGTTTTACCCGACTGAACTTTCTAACTTGTTTTTAATTTTTATTATTAACTTTAACAACTAAAGACGGACTTAGTTTGGCCATACCGAATCTTATATACCCACCAACTTAGCTCCTCGTAGCATCCGTAAAATAGCTATATGTATTTTAGTATTTCTGGCAAAGAATATTCTCTGCAAAGTATAAATTCAAATGAACATATCATGTCCCAGTGGGTTTTTGGAATATTTCTTTATCTAACAGAAACTTTTGTTGTCTATCCCGATTCGTAGAAAAGGTTCGGGAAACAAATAAAAGAAATGTTTTTAAACGCTGACAGAAAACTCCATAAAATATTTAAAACTCAGTAAGGAAAGACTAAAGTCGGGCGATGCCGACTATATGATACCCTACACCACCCAAGTAAAATTGTATAACAATGAAATATTCCATGTATACTTCAACTAAAATTTGTTTACACAATTTACATATGGTATATATCTGTCCCTGTAGGCAAATAGGACGAAACGTATGTATGGGCCATATCTAAAAAGTGTAACACGTCGAAGGAGTGACCTAAGACCCCAAGTATGTTCGCAGGAAATCCGTTTTGGGTCATTTTAAGTCGAATGAGCAATGTCCGTCCGTCCGTCTGTCTGTGTGTCTGCTGGCTGGTGCGCACGATAACTCTCGAAAGGAGTAACCGATTGACCTCTAATTTGGTATGTGGTAATATTTTTTTCTATCTCCGGCTAAGTTCGAAGATGGGCCATATTGGTTCACTCCTTCTAGTACCTCCCCCACAAAGGGTTAAAATGTTGTGAAATATTGATTCTTTAATAACTGCTATACTACTTATTCGAATCTTTTGAAATTCCACACATAGTATTAGCTTATTAGTCGTTATCAACTCGAGAAAAATGGGCGAAGTCGCCACGTCCCTTTTGGTACCTCCCACACAAATGCACCATTTTGCACCAAAAGTTAACAGCTTATAACATTAATAACAGTATATAAAAATACTTGAAATTTTGTACAGTATTATGCTTTTATATTGCCTACAGTCCAGGGAAAAATGGGTGTTGTTGTCACGCCCCTTTTTGTACCTCCCACACAAAATGCCCAAATCATACCACAATTTAATGTCTCATAACGTTTATACCAGTGCACATAAATGCTTATAAGTCGGCACAGTGCAATAAATTTAAAGTATCTAATGTTCAGCAAAAAAAAGTGTATTTGATAAACCCCTTCTGGTACCTCCCACAAAAATTTACAGAATAATTCGAGTAATATTCAATATTACATTACACACAAAGTGAGGGTATACCTTAGTCGGTTTACCCGACTGAAACTTTCTTACTTGTTGTAATTTCAATTGATTTTTTATAGCCTACGCCACACTGTGGTACAGGGTATTATAACTTTGTGCATTTGTTTGTAACACCCAAAAGGAGAAGAAATAGACCCATCGTTTATTCTACCGTTCGACTTAGAATCACTTTCTGAGTTGATTTAGCTATGTCCGTCTGTTTGTCTGTCCGTCTGTCTGTTTGTGCATGTATTCTTGTAATCAAAGTACAGGTCGCAATTATGGTCCGATCTCGACGAAACTTTACACATATCTTTTTTTTGGCCCAAGGACGATCCCTGTTGAATTTGGAATTTGGTTTGGAAATCGGTTCAGATTTAGATATAGCCCCCATATATATGTTAGCCCCGATTTGACATGTAAGCCATGCCTTTATTTTATATCCGATCAGTATGCAATTCGGCAGAAAGATGTTTCTTATTATAAGGATGAACACTGTTAAATTTGGAAGAAATCGGTTCAGATTTAGATAAAGCCCCCATATATACATTACCCCCGATTTGACATGTAAGCGCTGTAAAAATGTTATTTTATATCCGATCAGTGCGAAAGTCGGCAAATTCGGAGAAACTCGGTTTAGATTTAGATATAACACCCATATATATGTTACCCCCGATTTGATCTGTAAGCGTTGTAGAAACTGTATTTTATATCCGATCAGTGCGAAATTCGGCAGAAAGAGGTTTCTTATTACATGAAGGAATACTGCCAAATTCGGAGAAAATCGGTTCAGATTTAGATATAGCTCCCACATATATGTTACCCCCGATTTGACATGTAAGCGCTGTAGAGACTGTATTATATATTCGATCAGTACGAAATTCGACAGAAGGAGGTCTTTTTACATGAATAAGTATTCAGGGAAGATCGGTTCAGATTTATATTAAAGCTCCATATATATGTTCCTCCTGATTTGGTATCAAACCGCTATAGAAGTTGTATTTTACTTCCGATCATTAAAATTTTCCAGAAAGATGTTTCTCAATTTAGGGACGAATGTTGCTTAATTTAGAGATTATTGTTTCAGAATTAGACAATATGTTTCTACGCATTTACCAATTATTCCAAATTATTATGGCAATGACCCTTATCGCATTGTTAGGGAGGTGTAGGGTATTATATAGTCGGCCCCGCCCGACTTTCTGCCTTTCCTTACTGGTTTTCGAATTACAGTTTAAAATGGTATAGTGATTGCGATCCGATAGGAATACTTTAAGGTGAGTCTAGCTTTAGTATTTCAAGGAGTTACAAACCAGGTGTGATGTAGCGTTAAACAAGTAAAGACGGATTAAGTTCGGCCATGCCGAATCTTATATACCCCTAATCATGGATCGCATGTCAATGGTTTCGGGTACAAAGAAACTCATTGTACGAGTACCAAATTTCAGCCCAATTCGTTGATCTTTGAGGTTTTTGTGTCTGGAGGGTCCTGAACTTTCTTTCTTGTTTATACCCTACACCACACTGTTGTAAAGGGTATTATAACTTTGTGAATTTCTTTGTAACATCCAAAAGGAGATGAGATAGACCCATCGTTTAGCATACCAATCGACTTAGAATCATTTCCTGAGTTGATTTAGCTATGTCCATTTGTCTGTCCGTCTGTGCATGTATTCTTGTAATCAAAGTACAGGTCGCAATTATGGTCCGATATCAATGAAACTTTGCACATATCTTTCCTTTGGCCCAAGGACAATCCCTATTACATTTTGTAAAAATCGACTGAGATTTACATGTAGCTTTTATCTATATGTACCTCCGATTTGGCATATATGCACCGTATAAGCAAAATTTTTTAACCGATCAGAATATTTAATATCAACCTATGTAGTTATGTTTATAAAATGTTTATAAACAGTTACAAACAGGTAAAAAAAGATCACGCTATAATTTTTTTCAGCACTTTTGTTTAAAAAATTGTATGAACATTTTAAGTTTTGAAAAATGAGTTTTTGGGTTTCACAAAATTTTTAATTGCTCTCGTATGGCTGAACCTTTTAAACAAAGATTTACGTTGTATATAATACCCCACACCTCCCTAACAATGCGATAAGGGTCATTGCGATAATAATTTGGAATAACTGGTAATTGGGAAGGAACATATTATCTTATTCTCAACCGATAATCGCTAAATTAAGCAATATTCGTTCCTTAATTGAGAACCATCTTCCTGGAAAAGTTCGCACTGATCGGATATAAAATACAGTTTCTACAGCGCTTACATGTCAAATCGGGGGTAAGATATATATGGGGGCTATATCTAAATTTGAACCGATTTCCCTCAAATTTGGCGGTGTTAATTCATAAGATAAGAAACCTCTTTCTGCCAAATTTTTTACTGATCGGATATAAAATATAGTTTCTACAGTGCTTACACGTCAAATCGGGGATAACATATATATGTGGGCTATATCTAAATCTGAACCGATTTCCCAAATTAGGCAATGTTAATTCATGTAAAAAGAAACCTCTTTCTGCCGAATTTCTTACTGATCGGAGTAAAAATATACTTTTTACAACGCTTGAATGTAAAATCGGGGGTAACATATATGGGGGCTATATCTAAATCTGAACCGATTTTCCCCAAATTTTGTATTGTCCCTAAGTGTATCATAATATTACTCTCTGTCAATTTTTGTACTAATCGGTTCAAAAATGTTGCTTATACAGTGCATATATGCCAAATCGGAGGTACATATATATGGGAGCTATATGTAAATCTGAACCGATTTTAACCAAATTCAATAGGGATCGTCCTTGGGCCTAAATAAATGTATGTGCAAAGTTTCGTTGAGATCGGACCATAATTGCGACCTGTACTTTGATTACAAGAATACATCTACAGACGGACAGACAGACGGACATAGCTAAATCGGCTCAGAAAGTGATTACAAGTCGATCGGTATAATAAACTATGAGTCTATCTCTTATCCTTTTGGGTGTTACAAACAAATGCACAAAGTCATAATACCCTGTACCTCTTTGTCAGAATACTAAAGTATAATCATTTAAGCAAAAATGTTGAAACGATAGGATATAACAATCATGTTTATAGTTCCTAGACACACATATATGTACGCGCAGAAACAGCAAAAACGTCAAAAATTTCCAGACCAGTCTTTATTTCGTCCACAACTTTCCACAACTTACAAATATTGAGTCTCCAAAAATCCAATTACTGTTTTGGATTTGTGAAAGTCTGGCGCATATTCTGCATAATTTTGAAAAAAATCGAATGGGGGCATTTCTGTTTAGAAAGTTTTTTTAAAAAAAAATGTTCGTAAACATTTTGACTAAATTAAGCTTTTATGTGCACTGGTATATTAACGTTGTGAGATATTAAATTATGGTCACAAAATATTTGGCCATTTTGTGTGGGAGGTGGCGTGGAAATTACGCCCATTTTTCACTAAACTGCAAGCACTATAAAAGCGTTGCACTGCACAAAAATGCAAGTATTTTTATACACTGGAATTAATGTTATAAGCCGTTTGCTTTTGGTGCAAAATGATGCATTTGTGTGGGAGGTACCGAAAGGGGCGTTGCAATTTCACCAATTTTTCTGGAGTTGATAGCGACTAGTGAACTAATACTATGTGTGGAATTTCAGAAGATTCCAATAAGTAGTATGTCAGTTATTAAAGGCTCAATATTTCACAACATGTTATCCCTTTGTGGAAGAGATACTAGAAGGAGTGGACCAACACGGCCCATAGAAATATGACCACATACCAAATTTAAAGTCAATCGGTTACTCCTTTCGAAAATTATCGTGCGCCAGCAGACAGACAGAAGGACGGACCGACATTGCTCATTCGACTTAAAATGACCCAAGGCGGATTTCCGCCGAACATACTTGGGGTCTTAGGTCACTCCTTCAATGTGTTACACTTGTTGTCCGTATCACATGTATAACAAGCAAAAGCGTTAATTTCGGCCATGACGAATCATACATACCCTCCACCATTGATAGCATGTGACCACACAAAATAAACACACAAAAATATAATAGATGTGAACAGTATGAATCACAACAAGTTAGATGCTATATATGGGAGCTATATCTACATATGGACCGATATTGCCATTTTCATTCCCAAGTTACCTGCAGCTATAAGAAGTATCTATACCAAATTTCAGCCACCTAGCTCCATTATTAGGTACTGTAGTGTGATTACAACAGCCGGACGGACATGGGTAAATCGTCTTAGAATCTAACACTCCGTTTTGTATTGATCTGAAACACAATAAAGTATATATATTTAGCCATGTCCGTCCGTAATCACGCTACAGTCCGTAATAATAGAGCTAGGTTGATCAAATTTGGTAGAAATATTTGTTATAGTTGTAGGTATAGAGGTCGCTTCAAAATACGGTTTTTGAGCCATAGACATCACATTTTTAAAGCAATTTAGCAAAAACATTGCAGTTTGTATTCTATTTTGACAAAAATTCATCACAATAATTTTACAAATCGGTTCATATTTTTATCCACTCACCTTAGCGAGGAAGATATATATCATTTGCTACGAGCCAAAAGTGTAACACATCGAAGGAGTGACCTAAGACCCTAAGTATGTTCGGCGGATATCCGTTTTGGGTCATTTTAAGTCGAATGAGCAATGTCCGTCCGTCCGTCTGTCTGTCTGTCTGTCTGTCTGTCTGTCTGGTGACTGGTGCGCACGATATCTCTCGAAAGGAGTAACCGAATGACTTCAAATATGGTATGTGGTAATATTTTCTTCTATCTCCGGCTAAGTTCGAAGATGGGCCATATTGGTCCGCTCCTTCTAGTACCTCCCCCACAAAGGGTTAATATTTAGTGAAATATTGATTATTTAATAACTTCTATACTAAAGGGTCCGCCATCTAACGTTTTTTTTTCAACTAGTGCTTATTTCGTGAATGGTAACACTTAGCTCATGTCTGATTTGACAGATAATTAGTTTTATCCTTCCGCTGAACGCTTGAACAACGCTGGGAAATATTGCGACATTACTTTGAAAATCATGGTAATGTTGCAGAATGTGTGCGAAAATTGCGTACGGATTTTGGAAGAATAGAAGCACCATCAGCTCTGTATGTTTGTTATCTTGTGAAAAAAGTGAAAGAAACTGGCATCCTCATATAAACCAAAGCGTGAAAAGCCAAAAACAGTGCGTACACCCGAGAATATTGCTGCTGTAGCAGAAAGTGTGCATGAAAGACCATCAACATCAATTCACCGTCGTTCTCAACAATTGAACATTTCGGAGTCATCATTGAGACTAATTTTGCATAAAGACCTTGTTATGACGCCATGCAAAGTCCAGTTGGTTCAGGAGTTGAAGCCAACTGACAATCCAATGGGTTTTCGCTTCGCTAAGCTATAGCATTTTCAAAAAAAAAAGTTATTTGGCGGACCCTTTACTTATTTGAATCCTCTGAAATGCTACACATAGTGTTAGTTTATTAGTCACTATTACCTAGAGAAAAATGGACGAAGCTGCCACGCCCATTTTGGTACCTCCCACACAAATTGGCAATTTTAAACCAAAAGTTAATAGCATAAAACTTTATTACCAGTGCATACAAAGACTTGAAATTTTGTACAGTGTAATGCTCTTATAGTACCTAGAGTGGAGAGAAAAATGGGCATTAATGGTTTAATAGTACCAACAATACAGTGAAAAATGGTCATTATTGCCACGCTCCTTTTGGTACCGCCCACACAAATGTACCATTTTGTACCAAAAGTTACAAGCTTATATCTTTAATACCAGTGCATACCAATACTTGAAATTTTGTACAGTGCATTGCTCTTATAGTACCTAGAGTCCAGAGAAAAATGGGCCTTATTGGCAAGTCCCTTTTCGTACCTCCCACAGAAATTGACCTTTTTGTACAAAAATTAACAGCTTTTAACCTTAATACCAGTGCATACAAATACTTGAATTTTCGTACAGTGCAATGCTTTTATAGTATCTAGAGTCTAGTGAAAAGTGACGTTATTGGTACGCCCCTTTTGGTACCCCCCACGCAAATGAACCATTTTACACCTAACGTTAACAGCTTATAAATTAAATTTAAAGTGCAATTTAAATTGATAATAATTTAATTAAAACAAAAAATAAATAAATTTACTAATATATTTTTGGGACTCATGGTGAGGGGATTCATAAGCCGGTTTACCCGACTGAACTTTCTTACTTGTTTTATAGTTAACCTATAGAGGTCGCCCCGCAATACGGTTCATATTTTGTTATAGTCCACCTAAGGATGTCGCTCCCAAAAAGGCTTATTTAAGCCATAAACACAACATTTTCTAAGAAATTTAGCTGAAACTTTGCAGATTGTATTCTGTTTTGGCAAGAATTCATCTCAAAAAAATACATACAAATACAATTTTATTTTGTTGTAGTCCCCGTGTAGATCTAGCTCTCAAAAAAGCTATTTAAAGCTATTTTATACCACATTTTTCAGGTGAAGAGTTTGGCTAAAGAATTTGCGGCTTAAAAATTGCAGCATTCGTTTGTTTAATAATTTACTTAAACAAATAGGATCGTTTCATGATTTGCTCCTCATCCAAAGATTTTGCCAGTAATAAAATTGAATACAATCCATGGTGGAGGATATAAAAGATTCGGCATGGCCGAACATAATGCTTTTACTTGTTCTTATTGAAACACTTCTCAGTATGACTTTCGAAAACGGTTTCTTATATCGGCTATTATACAGTCAGCTCGACCTCAATTTTAACTTTCCTTACTAATTTTTAAACAAGTGGAAAATATGATTGGACATTTCATTATTGTAGATCCACATTAGGAAATCAACATATATTATATAGAGCGTTACTGCTCTACGTGGTTCTATCCGTTCGACTTTTGCTTTGCTTTAGTTAAAGATTATACTTTAAATTTGATTGTGTTAATTTTTAAAACTCAAATTCTTTGAACTGGACACCTATGCAACTATTCCTCATGTTAAAATTTAAGTATGGTACATGTATTTATGTTGAATACTACGCATATACATGTATGTACTATAGACTACTTCAGGATATTTTGTACGTTTTGCACTTTTTGCGTCCCAGTACATTCCGGGTACACACGCACACACACAGCAGCACAACACAGCTGGAGCACAAATGGCAGTCAAGCTGTGAAGGATATCACAGCGGCAGCCATATAACCAAGGAATCCAAAGAAACCAAAGTAGAAAATGTGAAAGGATATTCATATACGTAGACAAATGTATGCAAATCATGTCTCATCTGCAACAAAGATTTATGAACGTTTCTATGGCTCACACACACACGCACACTTACATAAACTAACCACATTCACAGACTACAACACGCAAAAGGAAAACAAAAGTTAAGACAACCTTATGGTTGAGACATCGTAGATAGAGGGACAGAGGGATAGAGGACATAAGTCATCTCAATTTATATGTATGTGCTTTGGTCTCTGTTGTGCTCTAATGCAATTTATTTGTTCGTTTGTATGCGTCCCTGTGAGTGAGAGACCATGAGTATGAGCAGAAGAGTTTCAAAACAAAGATGAACTGCAACAATGATGCACATGAACAAATACGCTTTATTTGTTGTGAGTAAGAAGCATCTGGGCTGAGAGGCAAAAATGTCCGAAGGTGGCTGAGTGTGAGTGAATGAGTTTGTATTACAAAGTGTTGCTAATATTGTTATTGAATGGCTCTACGTCAAAGCCACATGTTGCCTAACCACACACCCACACAAACAACAATGCTATGCTTTCAGTTGGTTCCATGGTTCGTTGTCATACAATAGTGGCTGAATGGATGTGTCGACGTCCTTTTGTATTAGGTACGAGTATAAGTAATTCGTTGACTTGTAACTCCGGCTATCTTGACATGCCAATGCAAAGTCTTGACAGATAAACTCTAACAGAAGGACATACATATTTTTAATCACTAACAAGTTGGGCGGAAGGGATGTTCTATTTTCACTTCAAGTGTTTGCTGTGAAATATACATATGTTAAAAGCGTAATAACATCAATTACTTTATTGCGATCCTTCCGTCACATTGTGGTACACGGTACTATAGATTTGACGGTGGGTAATATTGCAACTGGGAAGAGATAAATAATTCAATTTTTTGGAATCACCTTCGATTTATTCCATGTCAAACCGAACACCTTTTTTACATCATATCCGATTTCATTGAACATTTGTAGGATAAATCAACTCTATAAAATATTTGATCTGTAGTAGACGAAAACGACCAAATTATTCTTCTTCCGTTTTTCACTATGAAAATACCAACCTAAAAATTTAGAACAAATGTTGACCTATTCCTTGATAGATTCTCAACAAACCCTGAAAATTTAAGCGTGAATAAATAACGGGTTATATATTTAACCAGTAAGGAAAGGCTAAAGTCGGGCGGGGCTGACTATATAATACCCTACACCACTCTCGTAATATTGAATAACTCTGATATATAAATTTTGTAATTCATGTATAAATTGTTTACATAAATTTACTTTTGGGACATTTTACACTTAAATAATACCCTGTACCACAGTGTGGTGTAGGGTATAAAACATATATGGGAGCTATAGCTAAATCTTTACCGATTTTCTTCAAATTCTGCAATGTTCGTTCATGGATCAAGAAACTCTACCATTCTAAATTTCAAAACGATTGGATGTAAAATATAGCTTCCATAGAACTAAAGGGCCAAATCGGACGAAACATATATATGGGAGCTATAGCTTAATCTTAACCGATTTTCTTCAAATTCGGTAGTGTTGGTTCATGGATCAAGAAACTCTACCATTCTAAATTTCAAAACGATTGGATGTAAAATACAGCTTCTTCAGGACTAAAGAGCAAAATCGGACGAAACATATATATGGGAGCTATAGCTAAATCTAAACCGATTTTCTTCAAATTCGGCAATGTTGGTTCATGGATCAAGAAACTCTACCATTCTAAATTTCAAAACGATCGGATGTAAAATACAGCTTCAATAGGACTAAAGGGCCAAATCGGACGAAACAGCTAAATCTAAACCGATTTTCTTTAAATTCGGCAATGTTGGTTCATGGATCAAGAAACTCTACCATACTAAATTTCAAAACGAGTGGATGTAAAATACAGCTTTTATAGGACTAAAGGGCCAAATGGGACGAAACATATATATGGGAGCTATAGCTAAATCTTAACCGATTTTCTTCAAATTCGGCAATGTTGGTTCATGGATCAAGAAACTCTACCATTCTAAATTTCAAAACGAGTGGATGTAAAATACAGCTTTTATAGGACTAAAGGGCCAAATGGGACGAAACATATATATGGGAGCTATAGCTAAATCTTAACCGATTTTCTTCAAATTCGGCAATGTTGGTTCATGGATCAAGAAACTCTACCATTCTAAATTTCAAAACGATCGGATGTAAAATACAGCTTCTATAGGACTAAATGGCCAAATCGGACGAAACATATATATGGGAGCTATAGCTAAATCTTAACCGATTTTCTTCAAATTCGGTAGTGTTGGTTCATGGATCAAGAAACTCTACCATTCTAAATTTCAAAATGATTGGATGTAAAATACAGCTTCTATAGGACTAAAGGGCCAAATCGGACGAAAGATATATATGGGAGCTATATCTAAATCTGAACCGATTTCAACCAAATTCAATAGCGATCTTAACAGCTGCGAAATACTGTAAACTGCATAATTTCAGAACGATCGGAGTGAAATTGCGACCTGTAGTCGACGAACAACTTTACATGGACAGACGGACGGACGGACGGACATCGTTAAATCGCCTCAGCTAGTGATTCTGAGTCGATCGGTATACTTTAAGGTGGGTCTAGCTGTGTTATTTTCAGGTGTTACAAACATCTGCCGTGAAACAAACTTATAATACCCTGTACCACAGTGTGGTGTAGGGTATAAATATTTTCTAAATTTAGTCGCCGGAACAGTATTTTTGGAAAGAGTATTTAAAATATAACATACACACATATAGTTTGTGTCAGTTTATGCCTTAATCGATTCTAAACAAACCCTGGACATTTCAGCGTGGATGAAAAACGGGTTATATTTATCACCTTAAGTCCCAAAAAATATTCGTAAATTTATTTATTTTTTGTTTTTATTAAATTATTATCAATTTAAATTGCATTTAATAACTTTAAAGTTTGTTCTCATATTAAAGTTAAAAGCTGTTTACTTTTGGTACAAAATGGTCCATTTGTGTGGGAGGTAACAAAAGAGGCGTGCCAATAACGCCCACCTTTTTCTGAACTCTAGGTACTATAACAGCATTACACTGTACAAAGTTTCAAGTATTTGTATTAAAATATATTAAAGCCATAAACTGTTAACTTTTGGTGCAAAATAGTCCATTTGTGTGGGAGGTACCAAAAAGGGAGTGGCAACTTCGCCCATTTTTCTTGACGAGTTAACGACTAACAAACTAATACCACCTGTGAAATTTCATTAGATTGAGTAAGTAGTATATAAGGTATTAAAGAATCAATATTTCACTAAAAGTTAACACCTTGTGGGGAGGTGCTAGAAGAAGTCGACCAATATGACCGATCTTCGAATTTAGCCGGAGATAGAGAAAAATATAACCGCATACCAAATTTGAAGTCAATCGGTTACTCTTTTCGAGAGTTATCGTGCGCACCAGCCAGCAGACAGACGGACGGACGGACATTGCTCACGGATTTCCGCCGAACATACTTAGGGTATTAGGTCACTCCTTCAATGTGTTACACTTTTGGTTAGTAGCAAATTATATACGTATACCATCCTCTCTAAGGTGAGGCGATAAAAATACAAGTAAAAGCGTTAAGTTCGGCCATGCCGAATTTTATATACCCTCCACCATAGATTGCATTAAATGTTATTACTGGTTTGGCTTAAATAGGCCTTTTTTGGGAGCGACATATTTTACTGGGATGAATTCTTATCTTAATTAAGTTTCAGTTAAAATCCTTAGAAAACGTGGTATTTATGGCTGAACTACGTATATTTTGGAGCGATCTCTATAGGGTGACTATAACAAAATATGAACCGATTTGTAAAATTTTTGCTGCGATGAGGTCTTGTCAAAATATAATACAAACTGCAAAGTTTCTGCTAAATTGCTTTAAAAATGTGGAAGCTATGGCTCAAACACAGAATTTAAGAGCGACCTCTATAGGGGAGATATAAAAACACATTAAGCGATACGGCCCATTTGCAATCCCAAACAAGCTGCAACTATCAGAAATAATTACGGACTGTAGCGTGATTACAGCAGACGGACATGGCTAAATCGCCTTAGAATTTTACGACTATATATACGACAATATATACGAATATATATACTTTATGGGGTCTCAGATGATTATTTAGAGGTGTTACAAACGGAGTGACAAAATGAATATACCCCCCATCCTATGGTGGAGGGTATACAAATTATAAATGTAGTTGTCCGAAAATGATATTTTTGGAACGAGTGTTCAAAAAATAACATATGTACACACTAGGGCGGGTCGATTCAAAAATCGCCCATTGCTCAGTGAAAATCGTATTCTAGGGATCAAAATAAGAAACTTTGCCGAAGGAACCATACCTCTAAAATGAATTCTGATGTCCCGGAAAAAATCCCACTTTGACACATTTAGAGTGCTCCAATCGAGTCCAAATGTATGACCGACCCCACTCAGTGAAGTGCGACTTTTTTGCCTTCCCACAAATCGACCCGGCCTAGTACACACACATAGTTTGTGTTAGTTTATGCTTATTTTAAGGGTAATTGAATGTGCTTTTCGTCGGCGGTCTTAGCCACTGACCTCCACAGACTAAATTTGAATATTTTTTATTTTTCTTTTACGTTTTTCACTATGAAAACACTAACCTAAAAATTCAGAAAAATGGAAGAATATTCCTCGATCGATTCTAACAAACCCTGCAAATTTCAGTGTGGAGAAATAACGAGTTATATTTTTAAAAAACATTTTCTAACTTTAGTCTCCGGACAACAGTATTTTTGGAACGAATGTTCAAAATATAACATGCACACACATAGTTTTTTGTAAGATACAACATCCTCAAAAAATAGAGCTTTCGGTCGAACAGCTAGCTATAAGCCATCCATCAATAAATGTCATACAAAAACCTTGTGCTCTCGCTTCTAATTTTAAATAACAGTTCAGATTTGCGTATCCAAGACCGCCGACGAAGAGCACTTGCAATTACCTTTAAAATAAGACTTCATTCTTTGAATTCTACAAACGTGTTTTCTCACTACACCATTTTCAATGTTCTTACACGCAAAGAAAAAGAATTCGTTTCTGCGAAACGAAATTTTAGACAACTACAATTCTCTACGTGCAAAATATTTTTAACAGTAGAATATGTTAGGAGAAAATCGTAAAAATCGGAGTTTTCATCCTTTTTAAATCGTCCACCATAGGATGGGGTACTTATATATTCATTATGACACTCCGTTTGTAACACCTCTAAATATTGAACTGAGATCCCATAAAGTATATATATTCTTAATCGTCGTAAAATTCTAAGAGGGTTAACCATGTCCGACCGTCTGTTGTAATCACGCTATAGTCGGTAATACATTATAGAGCTAGGTTGATCAAATCTGGCAGAAATATTCCTCATAATTGCAGGTTGTTTGGGATTGCAAATGGGCCACATCGGTTAATGTTTTGATATATGTAGCTCCCCTATAGAGGCCGCTGCAAAATACGATTTTTGAAAAATGATATTTTAAGGCATAAATACCACATTTCTCAGGTGAAGAGTTTGGCTAAAGAATTTGCGGCCTAAAAATTGCAGCATTGGATTGCATTCAATGTTACTACTGGTAATATCTTTGGATATGCAGCAAATCATGAAACGATCCTTTTTGTTCAAGTTAATTATTAAAAAAACGAGCGCTGCAAGTTTACGACATCGTCGTCATTAACGCCATTTTATAGTTTTTAAGATAATTTGCTACAAAGTTTGATTTGCTTTTTACCACTTTAAAGATGATTGCAGTTAGAGAATTTGATGCAATGATAGACAATTTACAAGAAAATTTCACAAGTGTGCATATACAGGTGGCGCAAAAGTAATCCTCCTATCAGAAAATGCTATAAATTTTGCGAATGGCCCCTAATGTCAGTTCTGTTTTGACATTTGTGTAGTAAACACATGCGAAATACACGTTAATAAACAATGTTACGCTACACTGCTCCAGAACGCGGAATATTGCTGACTATTTATTTGACCAATAATCGGTCGGTGACTTTGGCACAACGTGAATTTCGTCGCAGATTTCCTGGCCGTCCAACGCCTACTGGTGAAACACTGCGACGTTTAGCCGCCGCCTCAAAGAGACTGGCACAACACGAGATGCTGCCAGGCGTGGCAGACCCCGGAGTAGCCGTTCTGCAGAGAATATTGCTGCTGTAGCCGAGGATGTCATGGAAGCGCCGTCGACATCGACCAGACGACGTACCACGCAAATGGGTATCAGTCGACGGTCTCTACAGCGAATTTTGGTACAAGATTTGAAGATGTTTCCGAACAAAGTCCAGACGGTGCATCAGCTGTTAGCTGCTGACCGCCAATCGCGTCTAACATACGCTCAAGCCATCCTTAATCACCACCAAGAGGAAGATGATTTTTCATCAAAAATAATCATGAGTGATGAGGCCCATTTCCATTTTAGCGGGTACGTAAATAAGCAAAATTTACGCTTCTGTGGCACTGAAAATCCGCGTGTAACCCACGAAGAGCGCTCAAAGTCACTGTATGGTGTGCTGTTTTCGCTGGAGGAGTCATCGGACCTTCTTTCTTCGAAGACGTCGCGGGCCAAACGGTTACTGTGAATGGTGAGCGCTACAGAGCAATGATCAACGAGTTCTTTTTGTCGCAACTTGATGAATTGGGATTGGAAAACATGTGGTTCCAACAGGACGGTGCAACGGCACACACTGCACGTGCCACAACCGATATGCTGAAGGATGCATTTCCCGGGCGCCTAATCTCCCGTTTTGGCGATTTGCCCTGGCCAGCAAGATCGCCTGATTTGACCGCTCCAGACTTCTTTTTGTGGGGCTTTTTGAAGTCGCGGGTTTATGTCAACAAGCCTCAGACTCTTGCAGCTTTTAAAGACAATATCCGTCAAGAATGTGAGGACATATCGCCGGAAGTTTTGGCCAAAGTGATTGAAAATGCCATAAAAAGGGCTCAAATGACAATCAACTGTGGCGGCGGCCATTTACATGACATCATATTCTCGACTTGATGTAAAAAAAATTAAAAGACCAAATAAAAATAATCCACAAGAAGAATCCAAGTTTTTCATTTTTTTTAAATTACAGCCAAAAAACATCGAAAGGTTACTTTTGCGCCACCTTGTATATACCCAGCAAAATATAAAAGAAGTACTTCCAAAAGAATAACATTATAAGTACTTCCAATTCATAAGTATGAACATTTTTTCGGCATTTAATGAAGTTCTTCTAAATAACTAACCAAAATGTAATTTCGGAATATAAATTATTAACCCAAGAATGAATAATTTTAAAACGATTGGATGTAAAATGAATCTTGTGAAGTGATAAAAGTCCAGATCGGAAGGAACATATGTATGAGGGCTATGATATTGTCATAATGTAAACATAGTATCATTGTATTTATTCGTCGATTATTCCTGTTATATATTCGATATCGATTACATTCATATGGATTATTTATATTCATCACTAATAGGTGAATATCACCACTAACACTAAGAAATAAATTACTCTAATAATATTCTTCAACAAGAACGGTTGTTTTAGTTACAACAGATATATATGTAAAATACTGCGTCTATAGTGCTAAAGGGAAGAAATATGCATTTATATGGCGGCTATATCGGAATTAGTGAATGGTTCTGGAAGCTAGTCGACTTTTTCATCAATTAAATTTCGTTACAGTCGACTAGGTCGATAAATCGGACCTACAAGTCGACTTTTTCAGAGCCGATTAAAATAACAAAGTCATTTCATTTTCGTTAAAAAAATTACGATTTTATTCAAGAAAAAAAGACGTAACATCAAGTGCTCGTTTTTGATAAAGAACAAAAGGCGTAACTCACATTGTATTAGACAGAACGTACTGTATTCATATATTTAACCTTTGTAGTTGTTCTCTTGTTGCTGTTTTGATTTTTGTAAATCGTGTTTGACACCTATTTTAGATGCAAAATTCTATATGGGTCTGTATTTAAATTTGGCCTTTATCTGAGGGGTATCCATTTTTTTTTATCAAATTTCGCAGTGTTCGTGATTCTATAAACTAATCTCTGTCAAATTTAATAATGCTCTGATGTAAAACATGAAAATACATTTTTCCAACCTTGCTAGTGACAGTTTATTCTAGGATTAAAAAATTCTTTGTGCAAAATATAGTACATTTGACTAAAATATGCCTTATATGGAGCTTATATGCTAAATCGGAAGGTATTTGAACCGATATTGTTCACACAGATATTAACTGTTAAAATAAGACACTCTTTAGCAAATTTCATGAACATCGAAAGGAAATTATCTCTTGTATATAGGGTATAAGCTAAATCGAAGATACAGTAATATATATTACGATATCTGGTTCTAAACTGATATTCAAATAGTTGAGAGACTTTTGATCGTTCGCCGTAGACGAAAGAAATACGGATTGTCTTTCAATTTCAATACGAATTGACTTGTCCCAAAATAAAGATATGTACAAAATTTCTTTGAGATCGGACTATATTTGTGACCTGCACATAGATTACAAGAACGCATGCACAAACTGACATAGCTAAATCGGTTCAGAAAGTGATTCTAAGTCGATCGGTATAATAAACGATGGTTCTATATATCTCTTCTCATTTTTGGTGTTAGAAACAAATGCATAAAATCATAATAAATTGTACCACAGTGTGGTGTAGGTTATAATTAAAAGAAATTATGGTAATTAAATATACCATACCATACATACTGTACCACACTGTGGTACTTTACTACTCTCTGAACCGGGGCTACGGAAAACTTTTTTTTTGTGAGAATGTTAATTACACCATACAGATTACAGACATATTCAAATGTCTTAAACATACATACAGGGTGGCTGATATGTATTGCAACCAACTTCAGGTTGCTATCATTTCTAAACCGCTAGTCTGATAGCTGTCAGATTTATTTCAGTGACAGTTCATTTTATTGTTTACAAGCTTAGAAAAGCATTTTGATCTTCAGATTCAGAAAAAAAGTTATTCGTGATGGAATTCAAGCGTGATATTGTGATTGCTTTATATTTGGGTGGAAAAACACAAGTGGCTATCGTTAGAGCCCTCCAGCATTTAAATGTGAATAAATCTTTTGTTTCTCGTACCATTGCTCGTTACCGTGATACTGGCAGTGTTGCATCGCGTCCAAAAAGTGGAAAAAAAACGGTAACAACACCAGAAATGATCCGAAAAGTGAAGTCCAGATTTGATCGAAATCCACGCCGCAGTGGTAGAAAAATTGATCGTGAGCTGAACATATCGCGAGAACGGATACAACACATATTAAAAAATAAGCTTGGACTAAAGCCATTAAAGTTCCAAAAAGTGCAAGAGCTCACCGATGCACAAAAAAAAGTTAGACTGGAAAGAGTCAAGGAGTTCCTTCGCTTGCACGAAAGTGGTCAACACCAAAAAAGCAAATCTTACAGTGCTTTAAAAGAGTTGTGCAAAAGTGGTGACAATGAAGTACTTCCCCGGCGCGACAACCCCTTGTTAAATTCATTGGTGAAAATCCAAATTAGAACAACTTCCGGATCATAAGTTGGGGATTTTTATTGCTTCTTTGGATGCTCGTTTTTTGCTGGGTATATATAAACAAACTGCAGCCAAGCATACGAGTACATACATTTTTAAAAGATAAAATGACTTTAGCCGTCTAGAAGTCAATATCAAATTTAATTTCTAAAATGCTTGTGGCGTTCAACCATCACTTAATATATTTCGAAATGCTTAATAAATACTGCTTTGCAATGTTTTGTTGTTGTTAAAACTCTCATTCACATTTATTTGGTCACCGCTTTCTAAAACATGAATTTGCTTTTAGGATAGTGTCCAAAATCTAAAATCTTGATGTTTGCAATCCGTCAGACTATCATGAATTTCTCTCGAAACAGATTCCCATCTGCTTCGACGAAAATAAGTTGATCAAATCTGAAATTCATTTTAAACAAATGTTCCCGAACAAAGAAATGGAAAACAAAGGCAAAGAAATAACATTTCATTTTCTTTCAACTAAACTTTAATGGTGACAATGATTTCTGTCTTATGCAGAGTAAATCCTTAAAGAATCTCTAAGCAAATCATTTAAATAACTATAGAAGATTTAAGGTTTTATGAAAGTGAAAGGGCAAAGTTCATTGAGTTCACAACGTTTAAGTGGAATGGCTTATAATAATGATTCTATTTAGATAAGGGGAATTTCAGAAAAGTAACCAACAGTTCAACGTCTCTTTGTGATGCTAAACATACTAAACTCATTTTGAAATATATATGTTTAAATATAACGAATTTTGAATTATCTTTTGACGTTTTTATACAACAACTTCTTTCTTTTTTTTGTTGATAAAAATGGTTCCATGTGTGGCCACGGCCGGTTTTCCAGTCAGACTGCACCAGAAGTAAATATAGAAATTGTCGTAAAAAATTAATATTAATATTAGGAAAAATCTTTGCAGAAACATCGTGTGACCCAGTTCTAGTTTTTAGATTGCATGAACAGTATCCAAACAGCACACAGTGGGAGGAATTCCAATAAAATGGAAATAATTCTGCCTTTTATTAACCAGACAACCAATACCCTTCTCAGCATGATGTCAGTTCTAATCACCAAACTATGCAATTGAATTTAAAAATTGCAATCTGGAATGCCAATGGGCTTTCCAACCACACCAACGAAGTAGAAATATTTCTTAAAACTCACTCCATTGATATTTTTCTTGTTTCGGAGACCCACTTCACAAGCAGAACATTCTTTAAAATAAGGGGTTATGACCTGATATGCTCTAATCATCCTAATAATAAAGCACACGGGGGTTCGGCTATTTTAATCAAATCAAACATCATATACCAAATATTGGATCCGGTCAGGGAAACCTATCTTCAAGCTACATGTATTAAAGTTAAATGCGATTCCAGTGAAACAGTGTTTAGCTCTGTTTATTTTCCTCCAAGGTTTTCCGTCAAATACGCAGCCTACAAAAGCTTCTTTGGCCGACTCGGACATAAATTCATAGTTGGAGGAGACTATAATGCAAAACATCAATGGTGGGGATCCAGATTGGCCAACCCCAAGGGAAAGGAACTATATAAATGTATATGTAGCGGAAACTATTCAGTTTTATCAACTGGTAAACCAACATACTGGCCGACAGATCCTAGAAAAATTCCGGACCTAATGGATTTTGCAATTTATTCTGGAATTTCTAGACAGTTTTTGAATATAAGTGACAGCTATGAACTTAGCTCAGATCATACCCCAATTTTTATAAACTTCAACACATTTGTGAACTTTGCTGATAAAAAGTATAAAATTATTACACCCAAGACTGACCTTACATCGTTTGGCTTATGGATCGACAGAAATGTAAATTTAAACGTTTCAATTAAAACTGGAAATGAACTAGACAGTGCTGTTGAAACTTTTAATAACATTATTCACGAAGCAGGTTTTCGATCTACACCTACCTCTAACAACATCTACACAAATAGAGATTCAAAGTTTATTCCTACACACGAAATAAGAAACATGATACAAAATAAGAGAAGGTTAAGAAAAATATGGCAAAGAAGCAGAAATCCCAACGACAACCGAGCCTTTAACAAATCTTCTAAGGACTTAAAAATACAACTTTCGACTTTAAAAAATGAACAATTAGGCAATTATCTTCGAGGCCTGGACGTCAATAATCGCGGTGAACAATGCCTGTGGAAAGCTACAAAATATCTAAAACGACCTACGAAGAGAAATGTTCCAATTAAAAAAGAAGATGGTTCTTGGTGCAGAACAGATAAATGTAAGGCCGAGGCTTTTGCATCCCACCTGCAACAAACTTTCAAACCGTATGATATGTGCAGTTCTACACATCTGGAAGAAATCAGTAATTTCCTTGAGAGTCCGTGCCAAATGGATTTGCCTATTAAGCACATTTCACCTTCTGAAGTACAGGAAGAAATAAGTAATATAAATTCAAAAAAATCCCCTGGTTTTGATTGCATCGACGGATTAGTTCTCAAAAATCTTCCCAAAAAAGCCATAACGTTTTTAAATTTAATATTCAACTCTATTCTCCGATTACAACATTTTCCTTCCCAATGGAAGTGTGCCGAAATAGTGATGATACCAAAACCTAATAAACCGGATAATGTACTCACGTCATATAGACCCATAAGTCTACTTACCACTTTTTCAAAAATATTCGAAAAACTGTTACTTAGAAGATTACTTCCAATCTTAGAAAAAAAGAAGATAATACCAGACCATCAATTCGGATTCAGGCACAAACATGGCACTCCTGAGCAATGTCATCGTGTCGTAGCACATATCAGAGAAGCTCTTGAAAAGAAAATGTATTGCTCTGGCGTATTTTTAGATATACAGAAAGCATTCGATAAAGTTTGGCACCAAGGTTTATATTTTAAACTGAAAAAATTGCTTCCTACACCGTTTTATCACATATTAAAGTCGTTTTTAAATAACAGACTTTACTACGTTAAAGTAAACAGAGAATTTTCTCAAATATATAATGTTGAAGCTGGAGTACCCCAAGGTAGCGTGTTAGGCCCAGTTCTTTACACAATTTTTACTGCAGACATGCCTATTGCAGAAAATGTACTTGTTGCAACTTATGCGGATGATACAGCAATTTTAGCATCAAGTGCCTCTCCGACTACAGCATCAAACAATGTTCAAATTCAACTCAAAGAAATGGAATTGTGGCTAAACAACTGGAATATAAATGTTAACACTGAAAAGTCTGCTCATGTTACATTTTCCCTTGGACGACAAAATTTTCCAAGTTTAACACTAAACAATCAAGTTATTCCACATAACCAGAAAGTCAAGTACTTTGGCTTACATATTGATAGAAGATTAACATGGAAACAGCATATTACAGCAAAAAGAGAACACCTTAAATTAAAAACTAATAGCATGTATTGGCTAATTGGCCAGAAATCGCAGCTTAATCTACAAAACAAAGTACTCCTTTACAAAACTATTTTAAAACCCGTATGGACATATGGAATACAACTTTGGGGTACAGCGTCAAACTCAAATATCGAAATTCTGCAAAGATACCAGTCAAAAACATTGAGGTCCATAGTCAACGCCCCTTGGTTTGTGTCCAACAAAACTATCCATAACGACCTAGACATACCGATGGTGAAGGATGAAATAAACCGATTTAGCTCCAGATACATTGAAAGACTAAGCAGTCATACCAACCCGTTAGCTATATCGCTATTAGATGACACTCACGAAGTCAGAAGATTAAAACGACATCATATACTAGACCTATCTTTCCGGAGATAGAAAAATTACATTTATCATTTTTCCATTTATACATTTTCATTTATACTTAACATTAATCAATAGAAACAAATAGTAACAAAAATAGAATGATATACAATTATACTGCTAATAAATAACAACTTTCAATAGTACTGCTAGTACCGATCTCGTTGGAGATCTGTAAATCTGTTATATTGTAAAATATCATACCATTTGCTTATTATCCTTCAATGGATAGATTGTAAATAAAATTTAAATAAACAAACAAAAAAAAAAAAAAAAAAATTGTTCATGCATCACATTATCATATTGCGATTGTATTGGAGTGAGCAGCTGTAATTATCGCATACCGATCATTTTTGTTCATGTATTTCCTATATAATACTTTCAAGATATATCAAAATATGTGCTGTTCCACGCCCACTGGTCCTTTTGTAAGCCAATCACGTAGTAGCAGTCTACATATACATATATATACATATACAAAATTTCAACACTCTCGCTAACAAAATGAGCAATATAATTCAATTTCAAAATTTGGCACGCCCATTGGTCCGATCCCGCCAATTTTTGGACCAATCACGCAGACCGCCACCATATACATATACACAAAATTCCAGCACTCTCGCTAACAAATTGTGCAAACTATCTCAATTTCAAAATTTGGCTTATATGGGCGGGGCCAAGCCCATTGGTCCGATTCCGCCCATTCTTGGAAAATTCACATAATCTGACACTAAATGGATACACACGAAATTTCAGCACTCTAGCTAAAAATTTTTCTCAATACCAAAATTTTACCCATATGGGCGGGTCCACGCCCACTTGATATATCGAAAATCCAAGTACCCTATTTTCAGCACCCCCTACACATGTACATTCTGTGAAAATTTCAAGATGATCGGTCAAGCAGTTTAGACGTCTATACGGAACAAACAAACAAACACAAACAGCCACTCTCTTTTATATATATAGACTAGCTGAGCCCGGTGCGCTTCGCTGCCCATGTCAAAATTAGCGCTACAGTTACAGTTTCTATATTTTATATCCGATCAGTACGAAATTGGGCAGAAAGAGGTTTGTTATTACATGAAGTTATACTGCAAAATTCGGAGAAAATCGATTCAGATTTAGATATAGCCCCCATATATATGTTACCCCCGATTTGACATGTAAGCGCTGCAGAAACTGTATTTTATATCCGATCAGTACGAAAATCGGCAGAAAGAGGTTTGTTATTACATGAAGGAATACTGCCAAATTCGGAGAAAATCGATTCAGATTTAGATATAGCCCCCATATATATGTTACCCCCGATTTGACATGTAAGCGCTGCAGAATCTGTATTTTATATCCGATCAGTACGAAATTCGGCAGAAAGAGGTTTCTTATTACATGAAGGAATACCGCAAAATTCGGAGAAAATCGGTTCAGATTTAGATATAGCCCCCATATATATGTTACCCCCAATTTGACATGTAAGCGCTGTAGAGACTGTGTTTTATATCCGATCAGTAGGAAATTCGACAGAAACAGGTTTCTATTTTACATGAATGAGTATTCAAGGAAAATCGATTCAGATTTATATATAACTTCCATATATATGTTCCTCGAGATTTGGTTACAAAGCGCTATAGAAGTTGTACTTTACTTCCGATCATTACAAAGATCTCCAGAAAAATGTTTCTCAATTTAGGAACGAATATTGCTTAATTTAGCGATTATCGGTTCAAAATACATTTACCAATTATTCCAAATTATTATCGCAATGACCCTTATCGCATTGCTAGGGAGGTGTAGGGTATTATATAGTCGGCCCCGCTCGACTATCTGCCTTTCCTTACTGGTATTAGTAATAAATTCACTAAATGAAAAAATACCGAATTCAGTGGAAAGTCCTGAAAATAGAAATGTATACTTATAAAATTTCCAAATTCTTGTTTCATTGGTCATGCATCACATTATCGTATTGCGATTGTATTGGAGTGAGCAGCTGTAATTATCGCATACAGAGCATTTTTGTTCATGTATTTCCTATATAATACTTGCAAGATATATCAAAATGTGGGCTGTGCCACGCCCACTGGTCTTATTCCGCCCATTTGTAAGCCAATCACGTAGACTGCTACCAGATACATATACGCAAAATTTCAACACTCTCGCTAACAAAATGAGCAATATAATTCAATTTCAAAATTTGGCTTATATGGGCGGTGGAACGCCCATTGGTCAGATCCCGCCAATTTTTGGACCAATCACGTGGACTGTCACCAGATACATATGTACAACATTACAGCACTCTAAATAAAAAATTGTGCAAGATATATCAATTTCGAAATTTGGCTTATAAGGGCAGGGCCACGCCCATTGGTCCGATCCCGCCCATTTTCTGACCAATTACGTAGCATGCCACCAGATACATATACACAACATTGCAGCACTCCCGATAGCAAATTGTGCAAGATATCAAAATTTGGTCTATGTGGGCGGGGCCACGCCCATTGGGCCAATCCCGCCCATTTTTGGATCAATCACGCAGACTGCCACCATATACATATACACAAAATTCCAGCACTCTCGCTAACATATTGTGCAAGTTATATCAATTTCAAAATTTGGCTTATATGGGCGGGGCCAAGCCCATTGGTCCGATCCCGCCCATTTTTTGACCAATTACGTAGAATGCCACCAGATACATATACGCAACATTGCAGCACTCCCGCTAGCAAATTGTGCAAGCTATCAAAATTTCAAAATTTGGTCAATGTGGGCGGGGCCACGCCTATTGGTCCGAACCCGCCCATTTTGGGACCAATCACGTAGATCGCCAACGGATATAAATACACACAATTCCAGGTCTCTCGCTAACAAATTGTGCAAGATATCACATTTTTAAAATTTGGCTTATATGGGCGGTGCCACGCCCATTGGTTCGATCCCGCCCGTTTTTGGATCAATCACGTGGACTGCCATCAGATACATATGGACAACATTACAACACTCTAACTAACAAATTGTGCAAGATATATCAATTTCAAAATTTGGCTTATATGGGCGGGGCCACGCCCATTGGTCCGGTCCCGCCCATTTTTTGACCAATTACGTAGAATGCCACCAGATACATATACGCAACATTGCAGCACTCCCGCTAGCAAATTGTGCAAGATATCAAAATTTCAAAATTTGGTCTATGTGGGCGGGGCCACGCCCATTGGTCCGATCCCGCCCATTTTTGGAGCCATCACGTAGACTGCCACCATATACATAACATTCCAGCACTCTCGCTAACAAATTGTGCAAAATATCTCAATTTCAAAATTTGGCTTATATGGGCGGGGCCACGCCCATTGGTCCGATTCCGCCCATTTTTGGAAAATTCACCTAATCTGACACTAAATGCATACACACGAAATTTCATCACTCTAGCTAAAAATTTTTCTCAATACCAAAATTTGACCCATATGGGCGGGTCCACGCCCACTTGATATATCGAAAATTCAAGTACCCTATTTTCAGCACCCCCTACACATGTACATTCTGTGAAAATTTCAAGATGATCGGTCTAGCCGTTTAGACGTCTATACGGAACAAACATACAAACCCACAAACAAACCCACAAACAGACACTCTCTTTTATATATATAGATAGCTGGACCCGGTCCACTTCGTTGCCCCAGACTTCAGATTTCCGATTCCGTCTATTTTTTAACCAATTACGTAGACTGCCATCAAATGCATATTTACAAAATGTATTTCAATTTCAGAAATTTGCTTATAAGGGTGGGGCCACGCCCATTGGTCCAATCCCAACCCTTTTGGACCATTCACGTTGACTATCACCAGATCGATATGCAAAAAATTACAGCACTCTCGATAAAAAATTGTGCAAGATATGACTCTCAATTTCAGAATTTGGCTTATACTTGCATAGGCGGGGCAACGTCCATTGGTCTGATCCCGCCTATTTTTGGTCGAATCACGTAGACTGTCATCAGATACATATACCCAAAACTGCAGCGCTCACTTAAACAAATTGTGCAAGATATCTCAATTTAAAAATTAGGCTCCTATGGGCGGTGCCGCCCCTTTTTTGTGTAATCACGTAGACTGCGTGAGATGCACAAAATCACAGCACTCTCGCTAACAAATTGTGCATGATATCTCAATTTAAAAATTTGGTTTATATGGGCGGGGCCAGGCCCATTGATCCGATCTCGCCACTTTTTAGAACATTCACGTAGGCTATTATCAGATACATATGCACAAAATTACAGAACTATCGCTAAACAATTGTGTAAGACATCTCAATTTCAAAATTTAGTTTATATGGGCAGGGTCACGGCCATTGATCCGATCCCGACCCTTTTTGGACCAATAACGTAGACTACCACCAGACATCACTCTCGCTAAAAATTGTGCAAGATATGTGTCTCAATTTCAAAATTTGGCTTATATAGGCGGGGCCACGTCCATTGGTCTGATCCCGCCAATTTTTGGGCGAATCGCGTAGACAGTCATCAGATACATATGTCCAAAACTGCAGCACTCTCGATAATAAATTGTGCAAGATATTTCAATTTCAAAATTTGGCTTATATGGACGTGGCCACGCCCATTGGTTCGATGCCGCTCCAGATATATATACACGAAATTACAGCACTCTCGGTAAAAAATTGTGCAATATATCTCAATTTCAAAATTTGTCTTATATGAGGGGGCCACGCCCAGTGTTCTGATCCCGCCCATTTTTGGACCAATCACGTAGACCGCCACCATCTACATATACACAAAATGCCAGCACTCTCGCTATCAAATTGTGCAAAATATCTCAATTTCAAAATTTGGCTTATATGGGCGGGGCCACGGCTATTGGTCCGAACCCGCCCTTTTTTGGACCAATCATGTAGGTCGCCAACGGATATATATATACAAAATTCCAGGTCTCGCGGTAACAAATTGTGCAAGATATCACATTTTTAAAATTTGGCTTATATGGGTGGTGCCACGCCCATTGGTCCGATCCCGCCCATTTTTGGAAAAATCACGTGGACTGCTACCAGATACATACGTACAACATTACAGCACTCTAGCTAACAAATTGTGCAAGATATCTCAATTTAAAATTTTGGCTTATATGGGCGGGGCCACGCCCATTGGTCCGATTCCGCCAATTTTTGGACCAATTACGAAGACTTCCACCATATACATATACACAAAATTCCAGCACTCTCGCTATCAAATTGTGCAAAATATCTCAATTTAAAAATTTGGCTTATATGGGCGGGGCCACGCCTATTGGTCCGAACCCGCCCATTTTTTGGACCAATCATGTAGTTCGCCAACGGATATGTATATACAAAATTCCAGGTCTCTCGGTAACAAATTGTGCAAGATATCACATTTTTAAAATTTGGCTTATATGGGCGGTGCCACGCCCATTGGTCCGAACCCGCCCATTTTTGGAAAAATCACGTGGACTGCTACCAGATGCATATACACAACATTGTGCAAGATATCAAAATTTCAAAATTTGGTCTATGAGGGCGGGGCCACGCCCGTTGGGTCGATCCCGCCCATTTTTGGACCAATCACGTAGACTGCCACCATATATATACACACAAAATTCCAGCACTCTCGCTAACAAATTGTGCAAAATATCTCAATTTCAAAATTTGCCTTATATGGGCAGGGCCACGCCCATTGGTCCGATTCCGCCCATTTTTTGAAAATTTACATAATCTGTCACTAAATGCATACACACAAAATTTCAGCACTCTAGCTAAAAAAATTTCTCAATATCAAAATTGGACCCATATGGGCGGGTCCACGCCCACTTGATATATCGAAAATTCAAATACCCTATTTTCAGCACCCCCTACACATGTACATTCAGTGAAAATTTCAAGATGATCGGTCTAGCCGTTTAGACGTCTATACGGAACAAACATACAAACAAACAAACCCACAAACAGACACTCTCTTTTATATATATAGATTATTCACATAGCCTTTTAAAGATACTAATCTTAGTTCAAAAACTGAATTGACGCACGATAACTCTCGAAAGGAGTAACCGATTGACTTAAAATTTGGTGTACGGTAATATTTTCTTCTATCTCCGGCTAAGTTTGAAGATGACCCATACTGGTCCACTCCTTATAGTTCCTCCCCCACAAAAGGTTAACATTTATTGAAATATTGATTCTTTAATAACTTCTACACTACGTCTGAAATTCCACAAATAGTTATTATTAGTCGCCATCACCTCGAGAAAAACGGGCGAAGTTGCCACGCCCCTTTTGGTACCTCCCACACAAATGAACAATTTTGAACCAAAATTTAAAAGCTTATATCTTCGTTACCAGTTCTTACAAAAACTTGAAATTTTGTACAGTGTAATGGTTTAAAGTACCTGCAATACAGTGAAAAATAGGCATTATTGCCACGGCACTTTTGGTACCCTCAAACACAAATGGACCATTTTACACCAAAATTTAACAGCTTATAACTTTAATACCAGTACATACTTAAAAGTTATTAAATGCAATTTAAACTGATAATAATTTAATTAAAACAAAAAATAAACAAAAAAGAAAGTTCAGTCGGATAAACCGACTAATGAATCCCCTCACCTTGAGTCTCAAAAAATTATTAGTAAATTTTTTTTTTTTGTTAAATTGCATTTAATAACTTTAAAGTATGTACTGGTATTAAAGTTCAAAGCTGTTTACTTTTGGTACAAAATGGTCCATTTGTGTGAGAGGTACCAAAAGGGGCGTCCCTATAACGGTCACTTTTCTCTGAACACTAGGTACTATAAAAGCATTACACTGTACAAATTTTTAAGTATTTACATGCACTGGTATTAAAGTTATAAGCTGTTAACTTTTGGTGTAAAATGGTCCATTTGTGTGGGAGGTACCAAAAGGAGCGTGCCAATAATGCTCATTTCTCACTGTATTGTAGGTACTATTAAACCATTACACTGTACAAAATTTTAAGTCTTGGTATGCACTGGTAATAATTTTATAAGGTATTAACTTTTGGTTCAAAATTGTCCATTTGTGTAGGAGGTACCATGAGGGGCGTGGCAACTTCGCCTATTTTTCTCGAGGTAATAGTGACTAATAAACTAATGCTAAGCGCAGAATTTCAGAGGATTCAAATAAGTAGTATAGAAGTTATTAATTAATCAATAATTCACTAAATGTTAACCCTTTGTGGGGGAGGTATTAGAAGGAGTGGACCAATATGGTCCATCTTCGAACTTAGCCGGAGATAGAAGAAAGTATTACCACATACCTAATTTGAAGTCAATTGGTTTACTCCTTTCGAGAGTTATCGTGCGCTCCAGCCAGCAGAATGTCAGACAGACGGACATTGCTTATTCGACATAAAATGACCCAAAACGGATATCCGTCGAACATAATTAGGGTCTTAGGTTACTCCTTCGATGTGTTACACTTTTGGTTCGTGGCAAATGATATATACATACCGTCATCTCTAAGGTTAGGGGATAATACATTTACCATTATTTTTTTTGGGACTCAAAGTGAGGGGATTCATAAGTCGGTTTACCCGAGTGAACTTTCTTACTTGTTAAAATATGTTCAAAGTACAAAATTCAGTCGTGTGAATCGACTTAAGAATCCCCTCTCCGTCACTCCCAAAAAATATTTGTAAATTTATTTATTTTCTCAATCATTTCATGAGGCAGTATGAACGTCTCCTGAAGATATTCTCCACTTGATTACAATTATGCGTTCAAAACGTTTGCAAAGTACACACATTTTGAGAAAACCGCGTAGAAAATGTCTAATTCGATGTACTTTGCAAACCTGTGTAGCACTCCTAAACCTTCTTAGGCGAAGTTTAAGATGTCTACTGTAAAGAGACATCATAAACTAAATATATATATATATAATATATATATATATTACCTAAAAATGCACCATTACGTGAGAAAATGTATTGATTTTTAAAACATTGAAATCGAAAAATACTTAGAGTTATAGTTAGTTGAATGCATTTCCAATGCACATATGAGAAAAACAAATTTATATGAAATATTTACAAACCCTCTAAACTGTTTACATTGATATGGGTATTGCAGAAAAGGTAGAAAACGCTATGTTCAAATTACTTTAAAATATTTGAAAAAAAATAGCCAAATATAATTTCATTAAAATAATATAAAGGGGGGAACGCTATATTTAAATTACAAAATATTTTGAAATTTTTTTTGAAAAATCGTTGGAAAAAAATTCGAAATGCAATTTGTGAAAGGAGCATGATATGTGTAACAAAGAAAAGGTATACAATTATACTTATATGTTCAAATAAATAAATTGCAACATACCGCGAAACAATTTGTTTGTATTTATGAACACTCGCGGTTTTTTAACGTGCGAGTATATGGTTATTATACAGAATCGCGAGGAAAATTCCTTTAATTTTTCCTTAAAAAAATCCACATTTAGTATTGCAAAATTGCGAAGTTTGCGATTATACGCATTTTTTAATTATTTAAACACAGACAGTTTCGCGTATTTTGTCACTCCGTTTGTAACACCTCTAATTACACTGTGCTTGAAATGGACACTTTAAAAATGTAACAGAAATGAGACCCTATGGATATACCTATTTCGACATTGCTAAATTCAGTAGTGCCAGCCGTTTTTCTAGGTTAGCTCTTGTTTTCGCGACATTGAACTCAAAATTTGCATGAAAATCATAGAGGTTAGTTATCTCGAATGTAATTTTAAAGTGAAAGGCTTCGGAATACACGATTCATTACAAAGAACGAAATAAAGAGGACCCTTCGAGAATTATTTCTCTAAAAATAGTCAACCACGCTTCTCACCCCTTTACCCCTGAAAAAGTGCAATAAAATCTTACCATATGTCAAACGTCATACAATTCGTCGACATATTTAGTTTTTGTCTTTGAGAAAAATATTCCTCACTAAAAATTACTATGAGACTACTTTCAACATATTTATGAAAAATGAACAGGTTATTGAATTTAGCAGGTTTTGTTACATACCTTTGAAATTTCCATTGACACTAACCAAAAAATAATTTACAAAAATTTAAGTAAAAAAAATGTATTGCAAATATTTTCTGCTATGAGCAGAAAAATACAGAAATTATGTCATAACTCGAAATCTGCTTAATTAGAATTTTTTCCGAGGAATATTTTTCTCAACGATTAGGCATCGATGATAAAAATGTCGATGATATATATGATTTTTAACATATGATAAAATTTTATTGCGCTTTTTCGGGGGTAAGGGGGTGAGAATCGTGGACGACTGTTTTAAGAGAAATAATTCTCTAAATGTTTCCTTTATTTCGTTCTTTGGACTGAAGCGTATATTCCGAACTTTCTACCACTTCAAAATCACCAAAGAGATATGTAACCTCTCTGATTTCCCAACAAACTTTGTGATCGAATATAGCGAAAACAAGAGCTAACATAGAAAAACGGCTAATGCCACTGTATTCAGCATGGCCGAAATGGGTCTATTTTATTAATTTATTTATAAAATTTATTTATTTATTTATCTATATTTGGACTAGCACAGTGTTATTGATCTGAGACCCCATAAAGTACTAACAAGCATGTCGACTGGTATTCTGCCAATTTCAGCCTCAATTTTGTTAATTAGGTCTTCCAAGGTGTTGGGACGGTTGATATACAGTATATGTAGCCGAAGGTGGGGTCTCAGCTCAATATTTAGAGGTGTTACAAATTCACCAACTCATAATAGCTAGGACTACTGTTTTGGTGTTGGGTATAATTATGTCGTCGAAGGTTCCTACATTATTAAATTTATCTAACTTTTAACTTTTCATATTTGCAAACATAAACAACTTGATCATTTCATGAACATACGCGTATTACTTTATTTCCATATTCACCGTAATTCGAAACGAATGGTCATTATATTCAAATCCATTCAAACGCATGCTTCATTAGTAAACATGCAATTTGCTTGTTTAAATTTCTTTCTCGTGGTGTAGATTTGGAAAAGGTAAAAATCGGATTTCAACCAATACTAAAAATAACATCAAATAAAAGCTGTATTGTACTCCATTATTCGTAACATTCCTTTGGTAAAGGACTATTTTTGTTGTGCTCGTTTGTATTGAAACAGGTTTAAAACATTGGCTGTCTCTCTGGACCACAACGAATGGAGATGCATTGAATAATACTGCCTGGAAAGTAACAACCATCAACATCAACATTAGCATCAGCGTTCTCATATGAATATAGCATTATTATATCACTCCAGGGATGGGAGTCTGACATTTGTATGATGCATTCCTTTCAGTGAAGCGCAATAAGTGCAAACGAAAACCAGTAAGGAAAGGCTAAAGTCGGGCGGTGCCGACTATATAATACCCTACACCACTCTCGTAATATTGAATAACTCTGATATATAAATTTTGTAATTCATGTATAAATTGTTTACATAAATTTACTTTTGGGACATTTTATACTTAAATAATACCCTGTACCACAGTGTGGTGTAGGGTATAAAAACGATTGGATCTAAAGAGCCACATCTGACGAAACATATATATGGGAGCTATAGCTAAATCTTTACCGATTTTCTTCAAATTCGGCAATGTTGGTTCATGAATCAAGAAACTCTACCATTCTAAATTTTAAAACGATTGGATGTAAAATATAGCTTCTATAGAACTAAAGGGCCAAATCGGACGAAACATATATATGGGAGCTATAACAAAATCTTAACCGATTTTCTTCAAATTCGGCAGTGTTGGTTCATGGATCAAGAAACTCTACTATTCTAAATTTCAAAATGATTGGATGTAAAATACAGCTTCTACAGGACTGAAGGGCCAAATCGGACGAAACATGTATATGGGAGTTATAGCTAAATCTTAACCGATTTTCTTCAAATTCGGCAATGTTGGTTCATGGATCAAGAAACTCTACCATTCTAAATTTCAAAACGATTGGATGTAAAATACAGCTTTTATAGGACTAAATGGCCAAATCGGACGAAACATATATATGGGAGCTATAGCTAAATCTTAACCGATTTTCTTCAAATTCGGCAGTGTTGGTTCATGGATCAAGAAACTCTACCATTCTAAATTTCAAAACGATCGGATGTAAAATACAGCTTCTATAGGACTAAAGGGCCAAATCGGACGAAAGATATATATGGGAGCTATATCTAAATCTGAACCGATTTCAACCAAATTCAATAGCGATCTTAACAGCCGCGAAATACTCTAAACTGCAAAATTTCAGAAAGATCGGAGTGAAATTGCGACCTGTAGTCGACGAACAACTTTACATGGACAGACGGACGGACGGACGGACGGACGGACAGACATCGTTAAATCGACTCAGCTAGTGATTCTGAGTCGATCGGAATACTTTAAGGTGGGTCTAGCTGTGTTATTTTAAGGTGTTACAAACATCTGCCGTGAAATAAACTTATAATACCCTGTACCACAGTGTGGTGTAGGGTATATATAGAGTTTAAATATTTAAAGATAAAGGGAAAATAAATACAAAATAAATGTATAGTTTATTATTTACCACGGACCTCTAGCTAAACCAACGATCAAACAATAAAAGATACATTATTTTAAAGATCTGAAACCGTTCTGTTAACAAATCTTTAAAATGCAGTCAGTGAACAAATCTCTTCGAAATCTTTGAAGGAATCTTCTATCTTAGCTAATTTTCGACGATTGGTCTAATTTGAAAACTAATTTTCTCCGATTTTCCTTTTATTCCATCTTGACATCTCTGGCGTATAGCAAAATTTAGTTGAAGCTATATGTGGTACTGTGGCAAATTGTCTAAAATTTCAACTACCCAGCACAGCTCGCTCTACTCCATGCAGCAAACACATTGTATAAGAGGATTTACTGCAAGTGGGACAGGAGATGGTCGAGGACGATGCCAACGAGGGAGAGAAGTACATATTTGTTTTGTTCCATGAATTTTGTTTGTCTACTGTGTGGATGGGCTTCAGTTTTTGTGGCATTTCATGCGGTTTTGATAGAGTGAAAATATTTGTGAGCTTTTTTGTTTTCTATTCGAAGTCAATGAACTGTAACAATTTGATAATGGTAATATTGTCGAGTGCAGCAAAATACGTAATGTGAAGTTTTCAGAATTTTTGGAAAAAAATTCAACGAAGTTAAAAATAAGTACGTTATTTAAAACGATGCAAAAGATGGGAAAACATTAAAGTTTTAAAAGGAATAATAAAATTTTAAATACTATCAACTTTCGTACGAAGCAAAAGGGTTGGTAGAGCGAAGAAAAGGTATATCCGAGATATATATACTTACATATATATAAAACAATGGGGTTAGCTTTTTCAATTAAAACCAGTAAGAAAAGAGAGAAATTCATGCCGGCCCGACAATGTAATACCCCACAGCAATGCGCAAGGGAACATTTCGATAATAATTTGAGAGATGGAGATTGGGACACATACATAATAACATGGGCATATCACTGTTCTGTCACTTGCACAGAAGAGCAAATATTAAAGCGTTCAATAATGAACTAATTAATAACCGGGGCTGTGGAGTCGGAGTCTTGGAGTTAGAGTGGGAGTCGGGCATATTTGCCCGGAGTGGGAATCCGAGTCGAAAACTTATGGTCGACTCTGACTCCGAGATGGATTGTGCCAAATGTACCATTTATGCGATAGAATTTTTGCACGCAACAATTTTTGGGAAAACAATTCTGGTACAAAAGAAGGATAAAACATTTGAAGCCTTTAACCAAATATTTTTGTATGTCCAAAATATCTATAAAGTCAACCAAATCATGGACTTTTTGTGTAAAGATAGTTTTGGGAAAGTTCTGTTTATATATGTGATCAATTTAGCAAAATGAATATGCTGCTAACAAAACAAGAATTTTGCAAGACTATACGCTCTTCCTAAGTGAGTACAAAACAAAGCAAAGGCCAATGACTGGCGAAGCCAACTATATGATATCGTACACCACTATGTTAGAGCAGAATAAGCTCAGATATACATAGTACATATAAATATAAAAAAAAAATAATAATTACAAAACTAAATCTAAACTGAATTTGTTCAAATTCGACAATATGCGTTCTTGGATAAATAAACTCTACCCTACTCAATTTCAAAATGATTGAATGTGGAATACAGCTCCCATAGCGCTACAAGGCGAAATCTAAAGAAACATTTATATCTGGGGGCAATATCCATCTGAACCGATTTTGACCAATTGCAATAGACTTCCTCCCTGTTGTGAAAGTGTTCTTATTGCCAAATTTCAGCAGGATCGGAGTGAAGTTTTGACCTGTACACAACGATCAACTTAAGATGACATACAGACAGACTGCTAGTGATTCTGAGTCGAACAGTATATTTTAAGGTGTGTTTATCAGTAGTAATTTTAACAAATCTTCCAAAAAAAAAAGCTATAACGCCCTATACCATAGTGTGGTGTAGAGTACAATAACTAACGAACAAACTGGATGCCCGAAGCGAACATAATTTGCAAAAAAATGCGGTATGCGGATTTTAAAACAGAGGCAGTGATTGTGGAAAATTTTATCATTATTTAATTTTTAATGAATTTTCATATTAGCGTCGATAAATAATTATTAAAATTTTATTTAATTACAGGTATTTAATACCTACTGTTTTGTTATTTTTTAACAAAGCTATATCTTTTTTTCAATAAAAAGAATTCACGTCTTAGTAGAATTATAATTGCAGAAATTTATGTTATTTAACTGCCGGAGTCGGAGCTGGAGCCGGAGTCGAACCATTTGAAAATCGGACCCAGGGAGTTGGGGTCGAGTCATTTTCCCTCGACTCCGTAGCCCTGTTAATAACAATGCTTTGAGATTCGATAAATCAATAACTATGAAAGACCTTTGTTTAAGTTCGTAACATTCGTCGCGCAACTTCGTTGATTGGCAACCCTGGTAGGTTGAAGGAGAAGAAGCGTCTGCTACGATACTCCCAGGAAGATATTCGCTTGTACGTATTGTGAGAGGGCTTTTCAGCGTCTGGTGCTCTTCTTCGACTCTCTTGGGACGAATTCGCTCAGCACGGATCGTAGAGGGATTAAAAGAATCACTCTACAAACTCTCCCAAGACGATATTCGCATAGTTCGGATGTAGAGAGAGAGACTTCCCGCAAGCAGAGGCTGTTGCGGATTTTCGACTCCTTGCTTCATCTGGCTCTCGTATTGAAACTAGGCTTTGTTAGGCGATGCAATGACGCACATCACTAATAGTCGTTGTTCCGCACTCGCGCATCTTGTCGTTTTGCTATAGTGCCGTTTCGATCTCTACGGATTCTGCGCATTGCGAAATGGTAATACACGTTATCATTAATACGAAATAAAGTTCTGACTTTGTCACTATCGAAAATACTAAACTCTTGTGTTTTATTTATTTTCCTTTTCTATTTCGCCCTTTGCATTACTGTATCAACAACATCGGTCACTACACACACATGAATAAATGCATACGTGTACACACACACACACATCGTTCCCCCCACTACTGAGCTATCGTTGTTATTGGAGTTTGTCATAGAAGGGATTCGTCGCCTCGCCTACCCTCACCTCCCTTGCTGACAAACCCCCCACCTTAACAACCTTAAAGTTTCTAAGGACATAGAGAAATATTGGTGGCGCAGGCTCTTTGTTTAAACTTTCTTGATGTCGTTTATTAAAAAAATTCTAATATCTAAATACCGTTTTTTAATTTTTTTCATTATTTTACATTATATAAATATACATCCTAGCAATAAAATATAATTAATTGCAAAACAAATTAATGTTAATAACTAAATGAGTGTCCCATGAGGAAAAACATGTGTATAAATTATTAGAATTAAACAAGAAAACTTCATTCGGGTGAACCGACTAAGGTATACATACTAAACCTCTGAATCAAGACATTCATTTCTTCGTCTACAGTAGTGTACACTACTTCACTGCACACTGAAACATTGTATATTTTACTCGATTGACACCACCATAGAATGATCGGAAAAAAAACAACAAACACTTCACACTGTTTGATGTTTACAATCTAGTCGTGTACTCTGCTCGTTCGGTTGTTGTATTCTTTATACTCGTTTCAATTCGTCAAATGATGAGTATAATGAAGCGAGTACAGTGCTGTTTTCTGTTTCTTCAGTATGTACACTAGTGTATTTACCCCTCAAAATGAATAAATTTCTAAGGTGGTCCGCCGCTCATTGTTGTTCGTCTCTCTTTGCAATGACAATGAGTACAGTAGTGCAGTGTACACTGAAATCGAGTATTTCAGTTTTTGTGTACAGTACTTGAATGAGTATACTTCTTCATTGTCTTGTTACTTATTTGTTTTGAAACCTGTTTGGCGGTTACTGTTCTCTTCACTCATTCATTTGTTTTGTCAAAATAGAGTGTGTGGCAGTAAGTATTTGATAAACAACTGAATGTCTTGAAAGGCCATTCAAGACATTCATTGCAGAGGTTTAATAAATACATACCTTCACTTTGTCAGCAATGTAAATATGTTCTGGTATATATACTAATATTATGAGCATTTCATTTTGGTAACTGTTGGCTCTTTTTGTATGGGAGGTACTAAAACGGGTGTGGTGATAACTCCCATTTTTAACAGAAAATTTTTAAAAAAAATACACTGTGCAAAAATTTTGAGTATTTATATGCATTTGTATTCACGTTATAAGTTGTTAATTTTTGTACAAAACGGTATGTTTGTGTGGGAAGTACGAAAAGGGGCGTGATAATAACGCCAATTTGTCGACAGACTGTATGTACTATAAAACCAATACACTGTACAAAATTTTTAATATTTATATGCACTAGTATTAAAGTTATAATAGTGCATATACAAAATGGTAGCTTTGTGTGGGAGGTACCAAAAGGGGCATGACAATAAAGCCCATTTTTATACCCTCACTTTAGTGTGACGAGGGTATATATCATTTGCTACAGAAAAAAGTGTAACACGTCGAAGGAGTGACCTAAGACCCCAAGTATGTTCGGAGGAAATCCGTTTTGGGTCATTTTAAGTCGAATGAGCAATGTCCGTCCGTCTGTCTGTCTGTCTGTCTGTCTGTCTGTGTGTCTGCTGGCTGGTGCGCACGATAACTCTCGAAAGGAGTAACCGATTGACCTCAAATTTGTTTTTTTTCTATCTCCGGCTAAGTTCGAAGATGGGCCATATTGGTCCACTCCTTCTAGTACCTCCCCCACAAAGGGTTAAAATGTTGTGAAATATTGATTCTTTAATAACTGCTATACTACTTATTCGAATCTTTTAAAATTCCACACATAGTATTAGCTTATTACTCGCTATCAACTCGAGAAAAATGGGCGAAGTCGCCACGACCCTTTTGGTACCTCCCACACAAATGCACCATTTTGCACCAAAAGTTAACAGCTTATAACATTAATAACAGTGTATAAAAATACTTGAAATTTTGTACAGTGTAATGTTTTTATAGTGTATATAGCCCTGTGAAAAATGGGCGCTATTGCCACGTCCCTTATTGTACCTCCCACACAAAGGTACCATTTTGCACAAAAAGTTAAGAGCTCACAGCATGAGTACCAATGCACGAAAATGCAACAACATTTTGCACAGTGTAACGCTTTTGAAGTCCCTATAGCCCTGTAAAAAATGGCCGTTATCACCACGCCCCTTTTTGTACCTCCCACACAAAATGGCCAAATCATACCAAATTTAATATCTCATAACGTTAATATACCAGTGCAAAAAACGCTTATAATTCGGCGCAGTGCAATGTATTTAAAGAATCTACTATTCAGAGAAAAATAGGTGTATTTGTTAAAAACATTCTGGTACCTCCCATACAAATTGACAGAATAATTCGTTTAATATTCCATATTACATTACTCACAAAGTGAGGGTATACCTTAGTCGGTTTACCCGACTGAAACTTTCTTACTTGTTTACTGAACTGTTGGTACTATAAAACCACTGGCACCGGTATTAAAGTTATAAGCTGTTAATTGTTGGTGCATAATAGTCCATTTGTATGGGAGGTAGCAAAATGAGCATGTCATTAACGCCCACCTTTTACTGGACTATAGGTACTTTTGAAGCACTACACTGTACAACACTTTAAGCGTTATATTAAAGCTATAAGCAGTTAAATTTTGATGCAAAATTGTCAATTTGTGTGGGAGGTACCAAAAGGGGTGGGGCAACTTCACCCATTTTTCTCGAGGTGATAGCGACTAATAAACTAATATAAGTTATTAAAATATCAATATTTCACTAAAAGTTAGCCCCATGTGGGGGAAAAAATTAAATTTAAATCAGAACATTAAATTTTAATCAGAACTTTTCTGCATATACAACAAATTTGCTATATATGATGAGAAAATCACTCAAATTCAATCCGACCTAATCAGGCAAAAGTTAAGCCATTTGAAGTTATATTTAAATAAAAATTTGATTTTTGTATTTTTTGGGAAACAAGTATATGTCGTACTTTGCAGTTACAGAAGAATTTATTTAAAAACCAGTAAAGAAACACAGAAATTCGGGCGGGGCAGATTGTATCAAGCCTACACCACCCTCACAATGCGGAAGTAGGCATTGCGATAATATTTCGGAATAATTGCTCAACTGCCTCATAAAAGGCAAATTCCAAGGAGGAGTTAAAGATGTTGATCATCCTAAACTAGTACTGAAATTATAACCTTAAAACGCGCAGTATTCCTTCATAGATCAATAATCGGAGGAAATAAAGAGATATGAGTATACGTAATCTAAACGGATTTTCAACAATTTGAATCAGAAACTTCATTTCTGAGAAATTATAAGAAGATCGTACATAAAATACCGTTTCGTACGTATAAAAACAGAACATTAAAACAGAACATTATAAATCTGAACAGCAAATTTTTTGCAATTTTTGAGGCACTGGATGCACTTTTTTCGAGCAAGTTTGTTCCGCATTTTTTTCTTCTATTCAATATCTACAACCTTGCTTCATACACAAAAGATATATTCCGTGCGTCATACCGAGAAAAAATATAGAAAAATTCACCTTGAGCAATAAAAATCGGTATGGCCACTAAATTAATTGAGCCAACTTGACTGAACGAATGATGCAGAAGTTCTTATTTTTAGAGCTACTTTCACATCCAAGTCTCAGAATTGAGTCCCAAATCAATGAGCTGAGCTGATTCTGTACTGTGTTATCAAGACAAACCTTTAAATTTCATACATTTTATATTCAGTCGAATCCGACAAAGCGAAGTTTGCAAATAACTTGACCACGCAGCCATTTATAGCGGTGGAAATAATTTAAAAAAACAGATGACCCCAAACTGATCCTGTTGTTAAATTGTTTTCCAATTCCATTTGGGGAAAAAAACTAAAAATTTGTGTTTGGGAATCTTCGAAATTATTTTGGAAACTGTGAGATTTTTATTTACAAATATAATTATATTAGAATTAGAATCGTTTTCTGATGTCAACACCTTTAAACTAAAAACAAGTAATTGAAATATATTAAATTTTTTAAAATTTTATGGATTTTTAAAGTTCCGTCTATGTTCGACATTTTTGTTAACATTTTTTTTCCAGATCCTTTCCTTCGAATCGGTATGTGTTAAAGCCGGATATACACTGATTCCTTTCTTATTATCATTTCTTGGAAAGACAAACAAATTAGCTATTTCATGAAAAATATTTTCTGGACAGGGTCGGGGAAAAAAGAAAAATCAAAAAATAATTTAGAGATATCTCGGTAACTATACGAGGCAGCTCTTAGGTGTTAAAGGTCTTTTGACCTCGGTTAGTAGAACGCATACGAGTACATAAAAAAAGATTTTATGAAAAAAACCAAAGGTGGCCAACTTTGAGGTCCTGTGGCTCCGCCCCTTTATACGTTCTATAGTACTTCTTCTACAAAAATGCCAAATTTTGATGCAATCAATTTTCTGGTTAAGAAACGACCGAATTATTTCCTTTTTTTAATTCCTCCCACTGTGCGATGCCTGGACATACTGGCGTCGACCTTTCCAAGAAGTCTGGCAGATATGACCGGTACAGATAATCGTATTATTAATTGACTTTGTGTGACAAACAGATTGGTTCCGATGAGGAGCAACTACGCCGCCATAATTAAATTACGGAACACATCCATACAGACGAAGCATAAAATAGGCTAAAACTAATTTCCTTCGTATATCCATTATGCGCAATGTCAGTTCTTCGATTTGTTACACATCTTCCATAATATATGGTGTACATACGAATATACTCCCTTCCGTCTCTAGCAGGAGAGTAAAATTAGTGTAGTTCAGTGACAGTGAGCTACACACCTAATGGCTTGCAGCCTACCGAATGTGAAATATGATGTGTATTTTGCTTTATTTTGTACGTCTACCCTTAACTATTCTATAATATAGCAACCACAAACTTTAGTAGGTTTAATAATTTAATTTCACATTAGAGTTTGTTAGTACAAATCGTGGCCTTTCATTCCACCGTTCCATGGACATGTCAACACCTATATTCAGCACAATTTTATCTGAATTAGTATTTATGGCAGGCCAGAGTTGCATTCAACGCATACCTAGTACAAAGAAAAAACTGCACCACACAGACGGTCTGCAGTTTTTCTACGAATTTGCACGGTTATTCTTTGCCTTGTGGCACTTTGGGCCACATTTTGCATTGCAACAATTGGAAGAACACACGACAGCCATGAAAATATGCACTAGACTAGACTTCGACAGTCTGCCTGCTAGTTACTCTGTGCGAATTTCAAATGGAAAAGAAACAGAAACACATTCATTATTATCTATTCCATCTCAACGGAAGCAAAGTAGAGCAAAAAATTACGCTTACAGAAGGGAAAATGAATTATGAAAAGTTTCTCATTCTTGTTCCTTGGATGTTGGGTTCGTAGTTTTAACAACGTCATAATTATGTTAAGTAGTTTATAGAAGAAACATTGTTAGGCGCACTCATCATCAGCTATGGTGCATAACGGACAGACGTACGGAAGGATAAACTGGCGGACAGACAGACAGGCAGAAGTATATACACAAGGCCGTGAGATGAGATAGGCGGACAGAAGCACTAGTATTCATACACTGGACGTTATAAATTTAGGTTTAAAATATTGGTTACTCATAGAAATTTTAAAATTATACTCAACAATTCTGATACTGGGACTATACATAGTTGTACAGGGAAAGGCCAACTTTTGTATGGTGGATAGAAAGACCTCAGGATGCCGACTCTATTATAGAGGAAGAAGTTAGTGGTCGAATCTGATGACAGAAATACGTTATTTGTCTAGTATAGAGGAAGACCACAGTGGTCGACTCTAGTATAGAGGAAGACCACAGTGGTCGACTCTAGTATAGAGGAAGACCACAGTGGTCGACTCTAGTATAGAGGAAGACCACAGTGGTCGACTCTAGTATAGAGGAAGACCACAGTGGTCGACTCTAGTATAGAGGAAGACCACAGTGGTCGACTCTAGTATAGAGGAAGACCACAGTGGTCGACTCTAGTATAGAGGAAGACCACAGTGGTCGACTCTAGTATAGAGGAAGACCACAGTGGTCGACTCTAGTATAGAGGAAGACCACAGTGGTCGACTCTAGTATAGAGGAAGACCACAGTGGTCGACTCTAGTATAGAGGAAGACCACAGTGGTCGACTCTAGTATAGAGGAAGACCACAGTGGTCGACTCTAGTATAGAGGAAGACCACAGTGGTCGACTCTAGTATAGAGGAAGACCACAGTGGTCGACTCTAGTATAGAGGAAGACCACAGTGGTCGACTCTAGTATAGAGGAAGACCACAGTGGTCGACTCTAGTATAGAGGAAGACCACAGTGGTCGACTCTAGTATAGAGGAAGACCACAGTGGTCGACTCTAGTATAGAGGAAGACCACAGTGGTCGACTCTAGTATAGAGGAAGACCACAGTGGTCGACTCTAGTATAGAGGAAGACCACAGTGGTCGACTCTAGTATAGAGGAAGACCACAGTGGTCGACTCTAGTATAGAGGAAGACCACAGTGGTCGACTCTAGTATAGAGGAAGACCACAGTGGTCGACTCTAGTATAGAGGAAGACCACAGTGGTCGACTCTAGTATAGAGGAAGACCACAGTGGTCGACTCTAGTATAGAGGAAGACCACAGTGGTCGACTCTAGTATAGAGGAAGACCACAGTGGTCGACTCTAGTATAGAGGAAGACCACAGTGGTCGACTCTAGTATAGAGGAAGACCACAGTGGTCGACTCTAGTATAGAGGAAGACCACAGTGGTCGACTCTAGTATAGAGGAAGACCACAGTGGTCGACTCTAGTATAGAGGAAGACCACAGTGGTCGACTCTAGTATAGAGGAAGACCACAGTGGTCGACTCTAGTATAGAGGAAGACCACAGTGGTCGACTCTAGTATAGAGGAAGACCACAGTGGTCGACTCTAGTATAGAGGAAGACCACAGTGGTCGACTCTAGTATAGAGGAAGACCACAGTGGTCGACTCTAGTATAGAGGAAGACCACAGTGGTCGACTCTAGTATAGAGGAAGACCACAGTGGTCGACTCTAGTATAGAGGAAGACCACAGTGGTCGACTCTAGTATAGAGGAAGACCACAGTGGTCGACTCTAGTATAGAGGAAGACCACAGTGGTCGACTCTAGTATAGAGGAAGACCACAGTGGTCGACTCTAGTATAGAGGAAGACCACAGTGGTCGACTCTAGTATAGAGGAAGACCACAGTGGTCGACTCTATTATAGAGGAGGACTACAGTGGTCGACTCTAGTATAGAGGAGGACTACAGTGGTCGACTCTAGTATAGAGGAAGACCACAGTGGTCGACTCTAGTATAGAGGAAGACCACAGTGGTCGACTCTAGTATAGAGGAAGACCACAGTGGTCGACTCTAGTATAGAGGAAGACCACAATGGTCGACTCTATTATAGAGGAGGACTACAGTGGTCGACTCTAGTATAGAGGAAGACCACAGTGGTCGACTCTAGTATAGAGGAAGACCACATTGGTCGACTCTAGTATAGAGGAAGACCACAGTGGTCGACTCTAGTATAGAGGAAGACCACAGTGGTCGACTCTAGTATAGAGGAAGACCACAGTGGTCGACTCTAGTATAGAGGAAGACCACAGTGGTCGACTCTAGTATAGAGGAAGACCACAGTGGTCGACTCTAGTATAGAGGAAGACCACAGTGGTCGACTCTAGTATAGAGGAAGACCACAGTGGTCGACTCTAGTATAGAGGAAGACCACAGTGGTCGACTCTAGTATAGAGGAAGACCACAGTGGTCGACTCTAGTATAGAGGAAGACCACAGTGGTCGACTCTAGTATAGAGGAAGACCACAGTGGTCGACTCTAGTATAGAGGAAGACCACAGTGGTCGACTCTAGTATAGAGGAAGACCACAGTGGTCGACTCTAGTATAGAGGAAGACCACACTGGTCGACTCTAGTATAGAGGAAGGCCACACTGGTCGACTCTAGTATAGAGGAAGACCACAGTGGTCGACTCTAGTATAGAGGAAATCCTATTAGTAATTCTATATTTATTTTGCAGGCTGTAATAGGAAAAAAAACTTTGTCTATAACATCAGCAGTTCTTACAGCATTTTCCACACTTGAACACTTCTTCGTTCCTTCCCCTCCCCACCCCTTTATCGTTGGTACTGCAAAACGATAATTACAGTCGTAAGCAGAAAATAGTTTACTCAATAATTACGTAAAGCAAAAATGCAGATACGAATGTGATGCCGATGTTAGTAAGTAAGTGCCGATTTCTGCCGGGGAGGATGCGCAACCATAGCTTGTCAAGATGGGTCTATTGAATAAATGGTTGCGGGCGTTTGGTCGGTTGTTTGGTTGGTTTGGATGGTTGTTAGTTTGACTGTAAGTTTTAATGAATGCACTTTTTCTGATTAGAACAACGAAGTAATTAAAGACGCGCAAAAAGTACGCAGCCAAACAAGAAAACTCAATTCGAGTGTAAGTAATTTATGGTTATAAATATGAAGTGGAGTTAAAAGAAATTTGGCTGAAATTTTATATGAGAAGGCTTTGGTGGGATAAAATTTGAGTTTAAATCCTTAAAATTAGTTTTGTGTTCCGGGTTAATAACTGATTTATATTCTTTCTTGATTTAGCTGTAGGTAATTCATGAATGCTCTGAACATATTTAAACGGTAATTTAACTATATTACTCCGTCAGTTTGCGCTTCATCTGTCTATCGATTTGGCGGTACGTTCGTGGAAGCTACTGTTCAGGAAAGTCGAAGAAGTCATAAAGTTCATATTTTCAAAAATTAGAATATAAATTCATACTCGTATATTTATTTTAAATCTGAACAGGTTAGATTTAAACTAGGGATGTAACGAATATTCGCATTCGCATATGAATTATTCGCATCATTTTAACATTCGCAAAAACCATCTTTGGATTATTCGCTTTCGCATTCGCTTTCGCAAAAATATATTTCAGTATTCGCTTCCATTTGTTAAAAGTGTTAAAACTCCTTATTCCCTTCACACAATTTGAATATATTAATAACAATGAAAACCTCTGCCACTTCTCTTCAAAAATGTTAAAAAAAGTAGGTTTGTCCTTGTAGTAACAGGAGGTAAAAATATGGAAAAAATTCTTAATACTTGAATATCCGGAAAGTATCAATTCAGTTCCTTAAATTTGTTGGTACTAAAGGGTGAAACTATTATTCGCATTCGCTTTCGCAAAAATGCATATTTTACTATTCGCTTTCGCATTCGAAGAAATATATTTCAATATTCGCTTTCGTTACATCCCTAATTTAAACCCACGCCACGATTTAAGCTTTCATATCTTGTTCCAATTTGACAATGTTCGTTCACAGATTAAGAAACTCCTCTCTGACAAATTTCTTATCGACCGTATGTAAAAACCAATAAGGAAAAGCTAAAGTCGGGCATTGCCCAACAAAGACTAGGTATGTTTTTGCATTTGTAGCCAAATCAGACGAAACATTTTTAAAATTCGGCAATGTTGGTCCATTGATCAAGCAACTATATCATACCAAATTTCAAAACAATTGGATGTAAAATACTGCTTCTATAGGGCCAAATCGGACGAAACATGTATAGGGGGGCTATATTGTTCTTTAAATTTGTTACGGTTTATATAAATAACACAGTACAACTCATGATTTTGGGACTTAATTCTGAGAATTGGACGTGAAAGTAGGCCCAAAATTAAGAACTTCATCATCATTCGTTTGACTAAACGTTGGCTCAATTGATAATTTAATGGCCATACGATTTTTTTTGCACAATGTGTATTTTTAACACCTTTTCTATATTTTAACACGGTTATAACTCGGTATACCGTACGGAATATCTCTTTTGTGTCTGAAGCAAAGTTGAAGATATTGAATAAGAGAAAAAAGTGCATCCAGTGACTGTTTTGCTCAATAACTGGATTACGAGTACAAATGCACAAATACGCTGTTGTTGTAGGAAGTGCCTATTTACAATACCGTAGGGACGTTTCGTTGATGTTCTATAGGTAATGGTATAATGAACATGCATAACATAGAAACACAGGTGCATAAATGCTAATAAGTGCGCGTGGACTCACAGTTCTTGTTCTTTCATGATACTTACCCCTTTTACAATCAATTAAAGGGAGAAAAAGGAATGGAATTGATGTGGGTTTTTCCGTTGGCAACCTGAAATGAATGCGTTTTCTACAGGAATTCTACCCACATCCTTGAATTTCAGCCCACTTCGTTGAAATTTGTGGTTTTTTTGGCGTTGATAAGTCAAATCTAGAGGGACCTTTATATGGGGGCTATATCAAAACATGCACCTATGACTACCGTTGCTCGTATGAAGGATACCGGGCATAAATAAACCCCAGTTACCAACTTTCAGCCCGATCAGTTGACATTTGTGGTCTCTATGACGTTAAGAAGTCAAACGAGGGAGATGGCATATATGGGGGCTATATCGAAAACTGGACCGATATTGCCCATTTTCAATTCCAACATACCTGCGGACGGACGGACAGACGGACATAGCTACATCGTCTTAGAATATTACGACGTTTAATAATATATATATAATTTATGGCGTCTTAGATCAATATTTAGTGGTGTTACTAACGGAGTAACAAAAAGAATATACCACCCATCCTATGGTGGAGGGTATAAAAACAGCATATTTGTGGATTTGTTATCCAGTTATTGAACAAAAAATGTGAAAATGGGGATAAAATGGGCAATTTTGCGATTTTTAAGGTACTGGAAGCACTTTTTTGGGTAGGTTGGTTCCGCATTTTTTTCTTCTATTCAATATCTACAACAGACTCAACAAGAGGTATACCGAGATTATTTAAGGCAATTTGACTAAGCGAATAATGCAGAAGTTCTTAGTTTTGGGGCTATTTTCACGACCAGTTCTTAGAATTGAATCCCAAATCAATGAGCTGAGAAATGCTGTACTGTGTAAGTATGTTGAAACTTATTTATATAAATTTTACAATGATCGGGTGTAAAATGCGGCTTCAACGATCTTAGGTGTCAAATCGGAAGGAATATATATAGGAGGTTTAATTGAGCGCTGCCTCTCTTGAAATTTCAATAAATGAAAATGAGGTTTTTAACGACTTATAAAACATATTTGAAAGCGCTAATTAGGTGTATTCGTCAAGACCATTTAGGTAATCCCACACGAATTAACAAATTTTTATGAAAATAATGTCTCTATAATATTGACTTTGGAGCAGAAAAAAAAACAAGTAAGAAAGTTTTAGTCGGGTAAACCGAGTAAGGTATACCCTCACTTTGTGAGTAATGGATAACATTACACTAATTAATTTGTCAATTTGTGTGGAAAGTACCATAAACAGTAGATTATTTAAATACATTGCACTGTGCCGAACTTTAAGCGTTTATGTGCAATGGTATATTAACATCACGAGGTACTCAATTTTGATGTGATTTTGTCATTTTCTGTTGGAGATACAAAAAGTGGTGTGGTGATAACGCCCTCTTTTCACAGGACTGTAAGCACTATAACAGCATTACACTGTAGAAAATGTCAAGTATTTTTATGCACTTGTATTAAAGTTATAAGCAGTTAAATTTTGACGCAAAATGGTCCAATTGTGTGGGAGGTACCAAAAGGGGCGTGGCAACTTCGACCATTTTTCTCGAGGTGATAGCGACTAATAAGATAATACAATATGTAGAATTTTATAAGATTCTCATAAGTAGTATAGAAGTTATTAAAGAATCAATAATTCACTAAATGTTAACCCTTTGTGTGGGAGGTACCGGAAGGAGTATACCAATATGGCCCATTTTCGAACTTAGCCGAAGATAGAAAAATCTCCATATACCAAATTTGAAGACAATCGGTTACTCCTTTCAGGAGTTATCGTGCGCACCAACCAGCAGACAAACAGACGGACGGACATTTCTAATTCGACTTAAAATGACCCAAACAAATATCCGCCGAACATACTTAGGGTCTTAGATCACTCCTTCGATGAGTTACACTTTTAGGCCGTAGCAAATAATAACAGGAGGCGCAAAAGTAATCCTCCTATCAGAAAATGCTATAAATTTTGCGATTGGCCCCTAATGTCAGTTCTGTTTTGACATTTGTGTAGTAAACACATGCGAAATACACGTTAAAAAACAATGTTACGCTACACTGCTCCAGAACGCGGAATATTGCTGACTATTTATTTATTTGCTGACTATTTTTAAATTACAGCCAAAAAACATCGAAAGGTTACTTTTGCGCCACCTGTATATACCCTCGTATCACTAAAGTGAGGGTATAAAAATTTCAAAATTGAATTAAATGTGTACTTTTCTCAAAAAAAAAAAATCTACCTATGCGGACACTCTTGTCCCATTTTAATACGATTTTACAAAAATTCAGGACCATTTTTGTCGTGTGATTACTTACATCTGACATTGCACATTAAAATCAAATGAGTAGAGCAGTTCTTAAAATTGTTTAATGCCAATTACTCTTGTTTTGCAAACAATTCTTGTACTAACCACATTGCTTAATGGCAGTCAGCAGAACAATGATATAAAGATTATTTTTTATTGAAATAACACAGGTTCCGACATCCGGAAAAAGTAATATCGGTTAAAGAAAATTATACTTGTCCCGCGCGCTTCGCTGGATCACGTCTAGGAACATAACTCGAGTACCATCAGTCCGACAAAAAATTCGAGAAAATGGCAAAAATTTTGTTTGTTAATTTTTTTAAGCTATTATCCGAACGAAGCAAACAATGCCTATTTGCGAAAAGTCTATGGATAAATATATAAATTATGACGCACATTGGGAAATTCAGAAAAATAATTTTTAATTTTTTTTTAACCATTTTTTTGGGGATGTTCCAAAAGGGGCGTGGCAATAACGCCCATTTTTATGGGACTGTAGGTACTCTAAAAGCATCATACTTCACTAAATGTCAATTATTTATCTTTTTGTGCAAAATGGTCCATTTGTATGGGAGGTACCAAAAGGGGCGTGGAAACTACGCCCATAAATTTATTTATTTTTTTGTTTTAATGTAATTATTATCAATTTAAATTGCATTTAATAACTTTAAAGTATGTACTGGTATTAAAGTTCTAAGCTGTTAACTTTTTGTGTAAAATGGTCCATATGTGTGGCGGTACCAAAAGGGGTGTGCCAATAACGGCAACTTTTCTCAAGATGATAGCGACCAAGAAACTAATACTATATGTGGAATTGTGAATGATTCTGAGTAGTAGCATAGAAGTTATGATACTGATATTTCATAAAATGCTGACCCTTAATGGGGGAGGTACTCGAAGGAGTTAACCAACGTAGTCCATCTTTGACCCTACCCTGAAATAGGAAAAAATATTAAGACGTACCAAATTTGGAGGTATTTGATATTGCTCAAATGACTTAAAATGGCCCAAAACGGACTTTCGCCGATGTAGTTCACTCCTTACACTTTTGGTTGGCAGCATCTGATATATTCCCTAGTTCACAAAGGGGGGGGGTGGTATAAAAAACGATTTTTGTTGAAATTCTCTTATTTCTACCAAAAGTGCTATAATTTAAAAATTTTTCCATATATTTTCTTCAAATGGGCATTGTTTTCTTCGCTAGGAAGCCAGCTTTCAAAAAACGAATATTTGAGATTTATTTATTTCATTTGGTCTTTTTCAAGCCAACAAAAAAACGTGTTTTTTTTTAAAAAATATATGTTTTTTTAATAGCTTTAACGACAGTTACTAAATATCTGCTAGAAAGTGGAAGTGCCATTTTTAAAGTTTGTAGGAATTGCAATTCGTATTTTTTTTAATTTGTTGCGCAAAAAACCCCTAACATGACAATTTGGGTTTTCCAATAAGAGCGATATGATTTCTTTGAAATAAAAAACACACTTATTGTTAAGGAAATTCAAAAGTTTTTATTAATGTGAAGTACAATCGATACAATTATGTTCTAAATAAAACGTCATTCAAATGGCCTCCACGACTTCTTCTGCAGGAATGAATTCGATGAACCCAATTTTCGATCACTTTTTCCACTAAATCAAGTCGTATGTCATGAATGGCACGTTTAATATTGACTTTTAAAGCTAATGGTGTTCTTCTAGAAAAAATCAATACCACAATTTCTAGAAATAATCGAATCTCCAATGTTTTCTCGCAACATTTCAATTGTTTCATTTGCTGTGTGGCACGTAGCCACAATCGGTCGATGGCAAAATGATAGCTCTTAATGGGAGCTAAAATATTGCTCATAGGTGTTAATGTCGTAGGTCGACTGGAAAATGTTTTTTGGAATGGATTTAGCATCATTTTCAAATGTGAACGGAAAGTTTATTTTTGCTCTAGCTCGTTAACGGAAAAGGTAGCTCTTAACGAGAGCTAAAATATTGCTCATAAGTGTCGAATGGAAAGTGTTTTTTTTTATTTAAAAAAAATTACTTAGCGCACGAAAAGTTGCAATTGGAGAACGATTATATAAGACTGAATAATTTGTAAACGTTGTTCTTGCGTATATCTCTCCATGATGAAATTGTAAACACTACTGAATACAATGAAACACAAATGACAGATCATGACATATTACAAATGGTCGAATCGTCACTTCAAAATCATATCATCCCTATTGGAAAACCCGTTATGATACTTACTAACTTTAAATCGGTATATCCCCATTCCTAGACGAGACCCAGCGAAACGCCGGGACACATATAACTTTTTTTGACCGATATAACTTTTCCCGGAAGTAGGAACCCTCGCCTCGGCTGTCGCATAGTGTTATAGTCAAAAACACCCTTATGGTCGGGAAGAGGGGTCTAACTGAAAATTTAATTTTTTTGGTGTCTGTGTTTAGTTTTGGGATTTGTGTGTTCTAACATAGAGAGTACAATTTTATGGCAATTAATTTTGATAACATTTCATCCCCGCCCTCCCTTTTTTGGAAGTGATTTTAAATTTAAATAGAGCCAAAAATTACCGTTATGTAGGGGGAATAGATGATTAATATATTCCAAAAAAATATTGGCCTTAATGTATTCTACAAAGTTGCTGAATATAACCCACACCTCAAATGTAAATAACACATATTTTCATATCACGAACAGAAAAAATCACCTCCCTTTTTTGAGGTGATATTTAAGATTAGTTAAAATAGAGCCAAAAATTACCGTTATGTATGGGGGGAAAGATGATTAATATGTTCCACAAAAATATTGGCCTTAATGTATTCTACAAAGTTGTTGAATATAACCCACACCTCAAATCTAAATAACACATAGTTTCATATACTGATATGCTGCACGAACGGAAAAAATGCGGGAAACTTTAAGTCGCAACACTCTGGATTAAAACCAATTTACTTTAATTTACTAATTGGATTTGAAACATTATCTTTCATAGAATGTCATGTTTTGGCATAAATCAAACGAACATTGCAGCGTATGAGTAACATTTATTAACTAGGAATCGTTTGCAGAAGTTTATCATACACACCGTTGCACCAGTCATTTCGTGGAAAATATAACCAATCGAGAGATACGCAACCATTTCCATTCATATGAATGGGTTAAAGCGAGATTGTGTTATTCTTACGAATTTTGCCAGTTTTCACATTTTTTGATTTTGCACATAAATACCTAGAAACGCTTAACAACACGGTTCGTATGTGTATGACAGACATTGCATTGAATAAGCTGAGCATCAGTATCTTCTATGTACCTTAATTGGTGAAAACAAATGCAATCTTCTTATTTATGTTCAACAAATGATAATAAGAAATTCCTTAGATATGTATAAAAAATCGCGCTTTCTGGGAAAATACCGATTTGTTATAGCCTACACCATACTGTGGAACAGAGCATTGTGATTCTATGAATTTTTGTGTAACACCTAAAGTAGATGTATTCTTGTATTGAAAGTGCAGGTCGCAATTAAAATTCGATAAATACGTAATTTGTAGGGGACTTATTTTTTGCACACGGATTATCTCTATTTAATTTGCACTAGTTTACCGCATTAGCGAACATTCTATTTTAGGAATATTGCATTTAACGAACAGGCTTATTATTTTATATAGCGAACAAAAATTATATTTTATACTCGATTATACGAACAAATACAAATTAAATGGAAATCTCATGACAACTGAACCAATCTTAAAATTTCGATATTGAAAATTTGAACACGGATACACATAAAGAAAAAAACTTTTCTTTTAGACAAACACACAACGAATTTGTGGTAAACAGAATGTTCTTTGATTAAATAATATTGCTCAAACTGAATTAGTACTGAATGTCTACAATATTGTTTTTTTGTGGAAATATTTGTTTTTGCTTGTGGTTAAGAGCATTGTGACACCAATACATTCATTTATTTCAGTTTTTCCTGACCAGTCAAAAATTATTTAATAACATATACGAAATTAAATGTTTATTTTTATGGTAATCTGCGAATAGCGAGTATCATTCAAAATTTATTATTTGCATTTAGCCAAAAGAAAAATTTTCTATTTGCAGCTTCCTTAAATTAGGAAAAAAGCGAAATAACTCGGCCGTTTTTTAAAAAGACAACCGATTGAAAAAAAAGCTTGACATGCTTTTAGATGAGGTATTAGAGAACTTAGTTGCTACAGGGATTTCTAGTTCTAGCACCTCGGTTATACAAAATATTTAAGCGCGTGCAACATTTGTTTTTGTCGATTTGTACATAAGAGTTATCCCGAGAATTCTGCATTTGAAAATTGAATTTTTCATTTTTTCCGACCTTATCCTAGTATTTTGTGAATATTGGAGCAGAATCTGCACCGATTTTCTCTCAAAATTTATGAGTTTTTAAATAAAATTTGCTATACGATGAAAAAAGAAATCTATCCAATGTACCTAATAAAACAATAGTTTTGACAATCGAAATTGTATTAACAAAAAATTGTTTTTTTGGTAAATTTTTGGAAAAAGAAATATATCGTCATCAGAAACGAGAAAGGGCATAACATCATATTTGAAAATTTTACAGGAGAAGCAAAAAACTAAATAAAATGAAAAATGGTGTCGTTAGAGAAATGGGGTATTCAGGATAATATTTAAACATAATGATGCATATATAAATTCACACAACCATTATTTAAATTTGTTTGTGAAAATTGCGTGAAACGAGAATTTTTAACTATGAAAAAATAAATAATTTGTTGTTAGGCCTTTTTTGAATTTTGTTAATAAATTTTGTTAATTTTTGTACGGTTTTTTTGGTTTTTGTGTTAGGTTTTGAGCTTTGAAGTGTTCTGACACATGTAGTAAAATTTTATGGCCAACGTTTTTGTAGAACACTTCATCCCCGCCCTCCCCATTTTAAGGGGTGTTTCTTACGATTTGTTAAAATGGGGCCAAAAATTGCAGTATTGTGTTGGAGATAGAGGGTTAATATGTTCCACAAAAATATTGGTCTTAATATTTTCTATAAAGTTGCAGAGCATACCCTATACCAAAAATATATTTTTGTTACATAATAGTGAAATACTAAAATTTTAGGGGTACCATGTGTTTTTTTGAGCTATTTAGGGTGCCTAGACACGTTGAGATGATATTGATATGTTAACAAAAGTTGTTCAGATTTACGTTGGCTATAATTTTGCCCATCATTGTTAGTGAAAAATTACGAGTCCCTGGAAGTTATACTGAAAAAAGTGAAAAAAATATTCTTTTTCTTCCCTTTTTCAAAAAAAAGTACCGGAAAAAAATTTGTTTCGCAAAAAATTTTAAGAAACTTTGTTCTGCATATTCTCAGCTACATTATTGCCAAATATAGTTAAGCGGTATCACCAAGTCTGAATTAGTTGTTGGCCAAAAGCTGATGACACCTTTTTCGAGGGGCCCACTGATTTTGGTCACCAATTTCGCCATATCGAGTATAGGGTTATACTACCCTTTGATAGCAGGATCGAAACTATACTGCCAAGTCCGTGTATTTTTAAAAAATTGTTCATCTGTTGCATAGTGTTATATCATAACTTCTACACGGGGCAAAATCGCATTTTTTGATTTGTTTGAATCGAAAGAAAATATACTTGGAACACAAATTTTTATTTATTATATATTTTCGAGCAAATAAATTTTATTTGAAAATCAATAAAATGTATTTAGAACGCATATGTTAATATATTAGAATAAAATATATTTGCGAACTAATTTTCTCAAATAAAATATGTGTTTAAATACAAATAAAATTATTGTTTATGAATATTTCCAAATATATTTTATTAAAAAAAAAAGATTTTCAAAACTTTGCTGAATTTTTCGAACTTTAGTTTTAATTTTTTTCCATGTTTTCGAATTATGCTTTCCTATTAAAAATGGCATACTTAGCATTAACTTCTATTTGAAACCACTTATTTTTATTTTGTAACTATTCCCGGTCATTATTTTCAATTATAAAGAAATTTTACTAACATTAAAAATTTCTAAATTACCTTTCAATTGCTGAAAACTTAAAACAATTAACAATTAAAAAATATTAGGATGTAAACATAGTTTTGTCTAGAACAACATCCTCCCAAACATATAATATTTGTATGTGTCAAATGATATATATTTGGAGTGCACCCTAAAAATATATATGTTTCAAGCAGAATATGTTTGGGACAATATACTACAGAGGCGATTTTTTTTCAGCGTGTATATCACTACTCAGAATCTTTAGCAATTTCACAAATAGTAATAGTTTCTTGGACGCTATAATCTTAAGAAAAATGGGCGAAGTTGCCACGCCCCTATTGCTACCTCCATACAAATGGACATTTTGTGAAGTGTAATGCTTTTATTCAGTCCCGTAAAAAATGGGCGTTTTGTCACCCCCCTTTTGGTACCTCACAAACAAAATTGCCAAAACAAAAAAAATATGTAAAAAAATATTTTGTTGAATTTCCCTATTTTTACAATGTGTGTCATAATTTATACACGGAGGAAAATCGCCATTTTTGATATGTTTGAATTCAAAGAAAATATACTTGGAACCAAAACTTTTATATATTTTATATTTTTGAACAAATATATTGTATTTGAAAATCAATAAATTTAGTTTGGAACGCATATATTAATATATTACAACAAAATATACAAATAAAATATGTGTTTACAAACAAACAAAGATATTGTTTAAGAATTTATCCAAATACATTATATTTAAAAAATTTTTGAAACTTTGTTGACTTTGGCAATTCTTAATTTTATTTGTTCCTAGATTTTGTGCTATACTTTGTAGTAGGTAAGAATGTCGCAAGCAGCATTTTCTTTTGTTTTACATCACTAACTTTGCCAGTCCATCAATGCTATTTGTCGATTTGTCACAAGATTATACAATTTAAATTTTTCATTTTTGAAAAAAAAACAACCAAAAAAAATTTTTTTTCAATCTAAAAAAAGGTTTTTTGTTCTTGGACACAAAAAATTTTTCTTGCTTATCCACAACGGTCAAGAGGTCAAAAGTCGCTTGGTGTAAAATCGCGTCAATTGGAGATCAGTATACACACATTAATTAGGATCATAGCTCATACGGGACTTTTAATATAACAGAAAAAGTGAAGATTGCTTTGCTGCACTGACCACAGTCTCAGAAGTGACCGAATTGAGAACGTTACATATGTTACCACAGTAAGCGGCGAGCGATAGTTTTTTAATTAGGCTTTAGAAATTTTTGTATTTCCAGTTTGACCTCAGAGTGGACATGAAATAAAGGGTGAGCCATTTAAAATTTTAAATTTGAATCGGTTTTATTGGAAATGTTGAACTCTGTCATTTAATAATGGAACACAATATCATTCATATAACTACCACGACTGGCTCGGCAAATGAGAATTTTAGAGAAAGCTCAGGTACGGGTGGGCCATTTAAAATTTGAAATTAAATCGTCTATAAAAAATGTACTGATATTTTGAATTTTGTCATTTAATTGAGTACCACGACTGGCTCGGCTGTACCTCATCCGATCGACAAATTTTTCAATACGTTTTCAATTGTTTCGGGTCGTATCTCTTCAATGACAAGTTCAACGCTTCAATTGACTGTGGAATTTTTGTGTAACATTTGCCTCCCCACAGAAAATAATCCAAAGGGCTCAAATCACAAGTCAAGTTTTAGGTAGCACTAGAACTGACCACAGGAAAAAATTACTACACGCTGAAAAAAAACGCTTCTGTAGTATATTGTCCCAAACAAATTCGGCTTGAAACATATATATGTTTAGGGTACACTCTAAACATATAATATTTGGTACACGCAAAGGTAATATATTTGGGAAGATCTTGTTCTAAACAAATCTTTGTTTACTCCCAATTTGTTTTTATTTGGGTATTATTATTTCCGAAACAAAATAAAATGGGAATTTAGGTATTCAGAAAATACATAAATTGTGTTATATTGTTCAGTAATTCAAAATAATTATACCCTACACCACACTGTGGTACAGGGTATTATAAGTTTGTTTCATGGCAGATGTTTGTAACACCTGAAAATAACACAGCTAGACCCACCTTAAAGTATACCGATCGACTCAGAATCACTAGCTGAGTCGCTTTAACGATGTCTGTCCGTCCGTCCGTCCGTCTGTCCATGTAAAGTTGTTCGTCGACTACAGGTCGCAATTTCACTCCGATCGTTCTGAAATTTTGCAGTTTAGAGTATTTCGCGGCTGTTAAGATCGCTATTGAATTTGGTTGAATTCGGTTCAGATTTAGATATAGCTCCCATATATATCTTTCGTCCGATTTGGCCCTTTAGTCCTATAAAAGCTGTATTTTACATCCGATCGTTTTCAAATTTAGAATTGTAGAGTTTCTTGATCCATGAACCAACATTGCCGAATTTGAAGAAAGTCGGTTAAGATTTAGCTATAGCTCCCATATATATGTTTCGTTCGATTTTGCTCTTTAGTCCTGTAGAAGCTGTATTTTACATCCAATCATTTTGAAATTAAGAATGGTAGAGTTTCGATTTGGCTTTTTGGATCTAATCGTTTTTATACCCTACACCACACTGTGGTACAGGGTATTATTTAAGTATAAAATGTCGCAAAAGTAAACAATTTATACATGAATTACAAAATTTATATATCAGAGTTATTCAATATTACGAGAGTGGTGTAGGGTATTATATAGGCGGCACCGCCCGACTTTAGCCTTTCCTTACTGGTTTTTTTAGAAATTTATATTGTTCATAAAAATAATAAATTATAATTTAAATCCTATAATCTTGGATGATGGCTTCGAATGGTTTAGAAATTTTACATGATTGATTTGAAACAGCAGTAGTTGCTGCATATGGTATCATAACTGGGAGGTAAAATTGGGAACCAAGAAAAAATTAAAAATGAAATTCGAAAAAGTCAGCAAAAAATTTGAAGTCTTTTTTAAATAAAATATATTTGGAGAAATTCCTAAACAATAATTTTATTTGTACTTAAACATGTACTTTATTTGAGAAATTTAGTTTGCAAATATATTTTGTTGTAGTATATTAATATATGCGTTTCAAATATATTTTATTGATTTTCAAATAAAATTTATTTGCTTAGGAATATATAATATTTAAAAATTTGTTTAATTAGATTTATTTATTGAATGTTTTCACAAAATTTGTGTTGCAAATACATTTTCTATCGATTCAAACATATCAAAAAAAGCGATTGTGCCCCGTGTAGATGAGTAGCTAGTGGTTTAAAAAACCTGGCTATGCGTGTGCAAACTTTCAGCTTTCTAGATCTAGGAGAAATACTTCCTGAAGTGTTTCCTTTATTTTCTTCCTTGACATGGAAGGTCTTTTCCTAATTCTTCTGTACTAAAATTGTGTCTGAATTTACTAACCTCTTTGTTTATCCAGCAATCCTTGTTGTTAAATATCTCGAAAACTCGATGTCACACGAAAAAATTTCTAATGTCATTCGATTAGTGGGTCGAAATTATGTGAAGTGTGTTTTTTATTGAGGATACATTTTTGAAGTGAATTTTGCCCACTCAGTGTTTTTACTTCAAGTTATTACAAACAAAGTGATAATGGTTAGTATAGTTTAATCAATAGTTTTCGAGAATGAAAAATATTATACATCAAGTTTAAAAAAATTATTAGCTAGGCTGTAGTCTAATTGTTTGTATGTACACAAAAAAAGTTTTTTTATGTTAAAAAAAGTTATTTAAGCAGATATCCGCTTTCATTTTCAAATGAATGTAATATCAACTGTAAAAACATTTTTCTCATCAGTCATGAGTAACAGCAGCAATGTGCCAGCAATTTGAATATTAAAATACTGTAGGCGATAAGTAAGTTGATAAACAAATGCAATGTAATGTACTATCTGCGTGCTTTGATACATTTAAAAAGCCTTTAAAACCCCACTAAACTTTGAAACCTATTTAAAGTACATTGTAACAAATTCATTTAATTTTTTTTTTCGTTTTCAACAAACTGCCAACCAACCGACAACAGCACCCACAGTTCATTGCACTTAACAATTTTCTCCAATGAAAACAATAAAGGAAAAGAATCAACACCAAGAAGAGTTAGTTGGAAATTGCAACGACTTCATTTGGCTTAAATGCAACATTGGTCGACAGTACCCCCCCCCCCCCAAAAGTTTCTCCCTATCTCAGCTCCTCATCGTTGTCGTCATCATCATCATCAATTCCTTGCAGTTGCCTATAATTTATAGGAAAGTAGAGTGTGGCCCATTGTGGTGGAAAATGAAGTTCTCATGTGGCACCGCCTTGAGTGTTGTTCGCTGGCTTGAAGTCTTACAACTTAACTTAATATAACATGAATCCACACCACCCACCCTGACAACTATAACTCCCCTGCCCACGATTGCAAGAACGCCCATCAAATGTTGCGAAACGTTCTTTGTTGCATTTCCCTTTCCGCCGAGAGACGACTGTCTAATGCAATGAAAACGAAAATTACTCAGAGATACTTTGGGGGCTTAACTGGGCTTTAACTTTGAATGCCGCTTTAGTCTTATCCATGGCGCTTAGTCTAACTTCCCGTCTGTACCGTACGGTACAGGTACGGCAACAGCAATTAACACAATTTATACAGAATTTATTTCTACTTTAGGTCATAAAAATTTCGCTCCTCTAAAGATGCAAGTCAAATAGTTGAGAAGTAATGGTGGGCTGGGATGCAATGTCTTCTAGTAATTACAAAGTCATCCTACAGCAGTTCTAATTGGAACTCAATTGCTGGGCATCGCTATTGGTGCATTGCAATACAAAGAAGATGCACATCTTCATCAGCCATTCAATTGGTAGTAGTAAATTAATTAAATGCTGTTACCTAATTGCACTTTGTTGTTGGCGCTAAAAAGTGGACGGCATGGACAGTTATTTTCATTTTCTACATGTAGCAGAAGATAATTAATTAAAACAAGTAAAGCTGGACTAAAGGCGGGTGAAGTCGACAGTGTGACCTGTAGGAGGAGCTGTCCTCAATCTTAACAAATTTTCTTAAAATTTCGGGATTCAAGGAAACTACTCGCTCTCAAAATGCACAAAGTTCGGTTGGGGAATGTGCCTTAAGACCCCTTTCATCAGATCAAAGTCGTTACGAGTTATGAGCAATTTAAAGTTATGAGCAATTAAGATGGCGGAATTACGATTTTTTCAAAAAAGGTTTATTCATACAGTCGCTTGTAACTCCTGAAATACTCGACCGATTTTGATGTACTATACCTTGTTCTGAAGGTACTGTTATATACATTTAAATATTGAAGCTGTCATGTTACACCCCATAACAATTTTGAAAGTTTTTAGCGTTTTAGTCTTTTAGATTTGATTTCAAAAATGATTACACCAATTACACTGTGATGCAAAATCGAACTTTCCGCATGGGAATGGGATGAGACCAATTGCAAATGAAAGTTGACATTATCCATAACAAAACCTACAAGGGTTTTTTCATTTCAGTGCGAGATTTTTTTTTACACGCATTTGAAGTTGATGATAATATCATCAGATATACAATTTTACAATGATGCCAACATCAAAAATTGATTTTTCAGCCTAAAAAAAATAAATACACCGTTTTTTCTTACCCATTTTTTATCTACAAGAAAGAGTACCATTTGTATGACAGAGCCACCTAGCGTGAGTTGTAGATAAAAATAAATATGAAAAATTAATTCCTCGATCCCAAAAACAGTAAGATACCACAACTTTCCATAATAATAACAAAATAAGCATTATTTTTATCAAATTTTCAATGATCTTTTCTTGTTAGACAGCGTTCCAAAATCACCAACTTCAAATGCGTGTAAAAAAAAATCTCGCACTGAACTGAAAAAACCCTTGAAGGTTTTGTTATGGATAATATCAACTTTCATTTGCAATTGGTTTCATCCCATTGTTGGTTGTTGCACTGTGTTATTTTATTGAAATTTTAACGTCATGTTTTTAGACGTATTTTTTAGCGACCGTGTGAGTTTGGAAGTGATGTAATGATGGGATCTATTTTTTAAAATTTTTTATCCTTCTGAAAAAGCAATCAAAATTTCTGTGAATTTATAAAAAACCAGTAAGGAAAGGGCGAAAGTCGGGCGGCGCCGACTATATAATACCCTACACCTCCCTAACAATGCGATAAGGGTCATTGCCATAATAATTTGGAATAATTGGTAAATAGGTAGAAACATATTATCTAATTCTGAAACGATAATCGCTAAATTAAGCAATATTCGTTCCTAAATTGAGAAACATCTTTCTCGAAAGTTGTAATAATCGGAAGTAAAATGCAACTTCTATAGCGGTTTGATACCAAATCAGGAGGAACATATACATGTACTCGTAGCTTTAATATAAATCTGAACCGATCTTACCTGAATACTCATTCATGTAAAAAGACCTCCTTATGTCGAATTTCGTACTGATCGGATATAAAATACAGTCTCTACAGCGCTTACATGTCAAATCGGGGGTAACATATATATGGGAGTTATATCTAAATCTGAACCGATTTTCTCCGAATTTGGCAGTATTCCTTCATGTAATAAGAAACCTCTTTCTGCCGAATTTAGCACTGATCGGATATAAAATACTGTCTCTACAGCGCTTACATGTAAAATCGGGGGTAACATATATATGCGGGCTATATCTAAATCTGAACCGATTTTCTCCGAATTTGGCAGTATTCCTTCATGTAGAAAGAAACTTCTTTTTGCCAAATTTCGCACTGATCGGGTATAAAATAAAAATTTTACAGCGCTTATATATCAAATCAGAGGTAACGTAGATATATATGGGGGCTATATCTAAATCCGAACCGATTTCTTCCAAATTTAAAAGTGTGCATTCATATAAAAGGAAACCTCTTTCTGCCGAAATTCATACTGATCGGATATAAAATATAGTTTCTACAGCGCTTACATGTCAAATCGGGGGTTACATATATATGGGGGCTATATCTAAATCTGAACCGATTTTCTCCGAATTTGGCAGTATTCCTTCGAGTAATAAGAAACCTCTTTTTGCCGAATTTCGCACTGATCGGATATAAAATAACAATTTTACAGCGCTTACATGTCAAATCGGTGGTAACGTATATATGGTGGCTATATCTAAATCTGAACCGATTTTCTCCGAATTTAGCAGTATTCCTTCATGTAATAAGAAACCTCTCTTTGCCGATTTTCGCACTAATCGGATATAAAATAACATTTTTACAGCGCTTACATGTCAAATCGGGGGTAAAGTATATATGGGGGCTATATCTAAATCTGAACCGATTTCTTCCAAATTTAATAGTGTTCATCCATATAATAAGAGACCTCTTTCTGCCGAATTTTATACTGATCGGATATAAAATAAAGTTTTTACAGCGCTTACATGTCAAATCGGGGCTAACATATATATGGGGGCTATATCTAAATCTGAACCGATTTCAATAGGGATCGTCCTTGGGCCAAAAAAAAGATATGTGTAAAGTTTCGTCGAGATCGGACCATAATTGCGACCTGTACTTTGATTACAAAAATACATGCACAGACAACCAGACGGACAGACGATCAGTACGAAATTCAACAGAAGGAGGTCTTTTTACATGAATAAGTATTCAGGGAAGATGGGTTCAGATTTATATTAAAGTTCCATATATATGTTCCTCCTGATTTGGTATCAAACCGCTATAGAAGTTGTATTTTACTTCCGATCATTAAAATTTTCCAGAAAGATGTTTCTCACTTTAGGAACGAATATTGCTTAATTTAGCGATTATCGTTTCAGAATTAGATAATATGTTTCTACCCATTTACCAATTATTCCAAATTATTATGGCAATGACCCTTATCGCATTGATAGGGAGGTGTAGGGTATTATATAGTCGGCCCCGCCCGACTTTCTGCCTTTCCTTAAATAAAAAATCTTAAAGAAAAATAGATTTTTTATTTCTTTTGAGAAAATATGTTAACATGCTAAAAGCCTTTTAACCAAATAAGAAAGTTCTGTCGGGTAAACCGACTTATGAATCCCCTCACCTTGAGTCTCAACAAAATATTAATAAATTTATTTATTTTTATCCCCTCACCTCACCCCTCACGCAACGAGCCAAAGTGTAACACATCGAGGGAGTGACCTAAGACCCTAAGTATGTTCGGCGGAAATCCGTTTTGGGTCATTTTATGTCGAATGAGCAATGTCCGTCCGTCCGTCTGTCTTGTCTGTCTGTCTGCTGGCTGGTGCGCACGATAACTCCCGAAAGGAGTAACGGATTGACTTCAAATTTTCTATGTGGTAATATTTTCTTCCATCTCCGGCTAAGTTCGAAGATGGGCCATATTGGTCCACTTCTTCTAGTACCTCCCTCACAAACGGTTAACATTTAGTGAAATATTGATTATTTAATAACTTCTATACTACCTAATTGAATCCTCTGAAATTCTACACATAGTATTAGTTTATTAGTCAATATTACCTCGAGAAAAATGGGCGAACATGCCACGTCCCTTTTGGTACCTCCCACACAAATGGACCATTTTGTAACAAAAGTTAACAGCTTTTAACTTTATTACCAGTGCATACAAAGACCTAAAATTTTGTACCTACAATACGAGCTCGTACAGTGAAAAATGTGCATTATTGCCACGCTCCTTTTGGTACATCCCACACAAATGGACCATTTTGTACCAAAAGTTACCAGCTTATAACTTTAATACCAGTGCATACAAATACTTGCAATTTCGTATAGTGCAATGCCTTTATAGTACCTAGGGTCTAGAGAAAAGTTGGCGTTATTGGCACACCCCTTTTGGTACCCCCACACATATAATATAAATTGTTAAAAAGTCTCATTATGGATTGCAGCTAAACGTGCGCCAATACCGTCTTTGAACCGAAACTACGAACTTCTTGTTTCAGTGTTCCAGTTATCCATTTTTGTTAAATCTAAAAATCAATCTGCAAAATATAAAAAAAATTAACCAGATTCATTAAATAGAAAAAAAGTTATTAATTTTTTTTGGTAGCGGCTTTCATCAGCCACCCTGTACTATAAAAGCATTGCACTGCACGAAATTTCAAGTACTAAAGTAATAAGCTGGTAACTTTTGGTACAAAATGGTTCATTTGTGTGGGAGGTACTAAAAGGAGCATGGCAATAATACACATTTTTCACTGTATTTTAAGTACTATTAACAAATAAACCGTACATAATTTCAAGTCTTTGTATGCACTGGTAATAAAGTTTTAAGCTTTTAACTTTTGGTAAAAAATTGTCCATTTGTGTGGGAGGTCCCAAAAGGGGCGTGGAAAATTCTCTAATTTTTCTCTAGGTAATAGTGACTAATGAACTAATACTATGTGTAGAATTTCAGGGGATTCAAATAAGTAGTATATAAGTTATCAATATTTCACAACATGTTAACCCTTTGTGAGGGAGGTACTAGAAGCAGTAGACCAATATGGTCCATCTTCGAACTCAGCCGGAGATAGAGGAAAATATTACCACATACCAAAGTTGAAGTCAATCGGTTACTCCTTTCGAGAGTTATCGTGCGCACCATGGCCCAGTAATGTAACTATATATGTTCAGACAAATATTATACACACAGTATTCAATAATTTAACCAGTTTTTTTTTTAAATTGCAAACTGAACAAATGAAAAATATTAATTTATTTTCTAGTTACAGGAGCTAAGTACTTAAGTAAACCGGATTGATAGATGCATTAAGAATGTTTTTTTAATATCGCTAGAGATTGTAATCGGTTTATATTTTCTATTTAATAACATTTTTTATGATAACATTGGACATTTTAAACTAAAATGGCATGGCATAAAATGTGCACTCAATCCGCTGTATGTATTAGGGTGAAAAGGTGAGCCAATGGACAAACTATTATCCGCCATTATGAAAAAAAAATTATTTAATATTAGACCGTCTTTCTCCATCATATCATGTGCCTATACCACACTGTGGTACAGGATATTATAACTTTGGACATTTCTTTGTAACTCCCAAAAGGAGATGAGATAGGTTCATATTTTATTATACCGATCGACTTAGAACCACTCTCTGAGTCGATTTAACTGAATACGTCTGTCTGTCCATGTATTATTGTAATCGAAGTACAGGTCTTAATTATTGCAGATCGCAATGAAATTTGGCACGAACGTTTTTTTGGTCCAAGGACGAATCTAATTGAAAGTGGTAAAAAATTGGAGATATTACATTTAGTGGCCATATACTCGTATAAGTACCTTCCGATTTTCCGACTGCGAATTTTGTCCTCGATTATTTTGAAATCTAGCAGACATGAATTTCTTGGTAATTGGATGAACCTTATCAAAAATTGTAAAAATAGGTTCAGATTTACATATAGTTCCTACATATATATATGTACATGAAATTTGAAAGAGTGGAGTTTCTTTGTGCTGAAATGAAAAAAAAAGTTTAGGTTTATGTAGAGTGGCCCAACATGACTGAATAGTTCTTTATAACTTTTTTAATATATTTTCTCATTTCTTTTCAGTATTTTGCAAAAGAATTTAAATGGAACAGTACTCAATTCAAAGAGCACGAATATGCGAATTAGAAAATAGCCACCACTATTTTATCATAATTTTATCATAACTCATTTCAGCAATGTCTGTCCGTTGGTCCGTCCGCCTGTCTATCTGTGTGTCTGTCTGCTGGCTGGTGCGTACGATAACTCTCGAAGGGATCAATCGATTGACTTCAAATTTGGTGTGTGGTAATATTTTCCTCTATCTCCGACTAAGTTCGAAAATGGGCCATATTGGTCCACTCTTCTTGTACCTCCCCCACAAATGCTTAACTTTTAGTGGAATATTGATTTATTAATAACTTCTATACAACCTTGTCGAATCTTCTAAAATTCCACACATAGTACTAGTTTGTTAGTCGCTAACACGCCAAGAAATATGGGCGAAGTTGCCAACCCCCTTTTGGTACCTCCCACACAAATGGACAATTTTGCACTAAAAGTTAACTGTTTCTAGCTTTGATATCAGTTCATACAAATACTTGAAATTTTGTACAGTGTAATGCTTTTATAGTACCTAGTGTCCAGAGAAAAGTGGGCGTTATTAGCACACCCATTTTGGTATCTCCCACACAAATGGACTATTTTGCACTAAACTTAAAAGCTTATAACTTTAATACCGGTACTTACTTTATGTTGTGAAATGCAATTAATTTATTTATTTGTTTATGTGAAGTTTATATTCTAATTTTACGGTCCAGGAAAGCCGGGTAACAAAGACCATGTGGCTAGATTTTGCAGCTGCAGACCAGAGCCTCTAGTGAGAATCGAACCCACGACCCTAGAGAATTCAAACGGGTTTGTTTTTTACAAATCCCAGGATTCGGTATTTTAGATTGCAAATCTCGGGATTTTTGGGATTCCGAAATTTTTCGATATCTCGGGATTTTCGGAGTTTCGGGATAAATCGGAATTATAATGCGAAATAAAATACAAACATTTTAGTCCAGTTTTACTTTAATTTAAATTAATTTAAATAAGTATAAAAACAGCTAAAGAATAAATTAAGTTTTGTTAACGAATACAAACTTTTATTGAAGTAATTCAAAATAACTTAGCTTTGGAATGATTTTGGTCAAATTTCAGTTCATCGTCTAATTTTGGTCAAATTTCAGTTCATCGTCTGAATTATTACACTGTGCAACAAATGTTGGGTCATCAAATATTTCCCGCACGAATCCAATTGGACATGATAATACACCACTAGTAACGGGTTTTCCAATAGGGATGATATGATTTTGAAGTGACGTTTCAGCCGTTTGTAGTATGTCATAAACTGTCATTTGTTTTACATCGTATTCAGTAGTGTTTACAATTTTATCATGGAGAGATATACGCAAGAACAACGTTTACAAATTATTCAGTTTTCTAATCAAAATAATCGTTCTCCAATTGCAACTTTTCGTGCGATAAGCCCATTTTTTTTAAATAAAAAAAAAATTCCAGTCGACTTACGACCTTGACACCCATGAGCAATATTTTAGCTCTCGTTAAGATCTATCTTTTTGCCATTGACCGATTGTGGCTACATGCCACACAGCAAATGAAACAATTGAATTGTTGCGAGAAAAGTTTGGAGATTCGAATATTTTAAGAAATTGTGAAATTGAATGGCCTCCAAGATGTTGTGATTTAACACCATAAGACTATTTCTTGTGGAGTTATTTGAAGTCATTGGTCTTTTGAAATAAACCAGACTCAATATTGAACGTGCCATTCATGATATACGACTTGATTTAGTAAAAAGTGCTCGAAAGTTGGGTTCATCGAATCCGTTCCTGCAGAAGAAGTCGTGCAGGCCATTTAAATGACGTTTTATTTAGAACTTAATTGTATCGATTGTACTTCTCATTAAATAAAAAGCTTTTGAATTTCCTAAACAATAAGTGTGTTTTTTTCAAAAAATCACTCTTAGTGGAAAACCCGTTATATCAAAACCCTCAAAGGGTTTGCAAAGTTAGTTGAATTTTGTTTTATATCCCTTTGAAGTTGGGCTATTTTTAGTCAAATTTCCAAGCTAAAGTTTAGTATAGCGGGCAGATGTCACAACAACAACAAAAAACCACAACCGCCTCCGAAGTAACCCTAAAAAGGCAAAAAAAATGCCCAGTGGTGCAACGGGTCCTAGAACCCTAGGGCTTTCAAAAATTCATTAAAGTCCACAGATAGGCGAAATGGTACTCACATGAAAGGAAATGACAACAAAAAAAAAGAAGAACCAGTAAGGAAAGGCAGAAAGTCGGGCGGGGCCGACTATATAATACCCTACACCTCCCTAACAATGCGATAAGGGTCATTGCCATAATAATTTGGAATAATTGGTAAATGGGTAGAAACATGTTATCTAATTCTGAAACGACAATAGCTAAATTAAGCAATATTCGTTCCTAAATTGAGAAACATCTTTCTGGAAAATTTTAATGATCGGAAGTAAAATACAAATTCTATAGCGGTTTGATACCAAATCAGGAGTAAAACATATATATGGAGCTTTAATAAAAATCTGAAACGATCTTCCCTGAATACTCATTCATGTAAAAATACCTCCTTCTGTCGAATTTCGTACTGATCGGATATAAAATACAGTCTCTACAACGCTTACATGTCATATCGGGGGTAACATATATATGGGAGCTATATCTAAATCTGAACCGATTTTCTTCGAATTTGGCAGTATTCCTTCATGTAATAAGAAACCTTTTTCTGACGAATTTCGCACTGATCGGATATAAAAATTACTTACAGGTCAAATCGGGGGTAACGTATGTATATATGGGGGCTAAATCTAAATCTGAACCGATTTCTTCCAAATTTAAAAGTGTTCATTCATATAATAGTAAACCTCTTTCTGACGATTTTCATACTGATCGGATATAAAATACAGTTTTTACAGCGCTTACATGTGAAATCGGGGGTAACATATATATGGGGGCTGTATCTAAATCCGAACCGATTTTCTTCGAATTGGGCAGTATTCCTTCATGTAATAAGAAACCTCTTTCTGCCGAATTTCATACTGATCGGATATAAAGTACAGTTTTTACAGCGCTTACATGTCAAATCGGGGCTAACATATATATGGGGTCTATATCTAAATCTGAACCGATTTTAACCAAATTCAATAGGGATCGTCCTTGGGCCAAACAAATGATATGTGTAAAGTTTCGTCGAGATCGGACCATAATTGCGACCTGTACTTTGATTACAAGAATACATGCACAGACGGACAGACGGACAGACAGACGGACATAGCTAAATCAACTCAGAAAGTGATTCTAAGTCGATCGGTATAATAAACGATGGGTCTATTTCTTCTCCTTTTGGGTGTTACAAACAAATGCACAAAGATATAATACCCTGTACCACAATGTGGTGTAGGTTATAAAAATCCAGTGGCGGTGACCAGGTATTAAAATTTAGGGGCCCAAAAGGTCCCGCAGAGATAAAAAATGGCACATGTAATCTATTGGAGTATATCAATACATAAATTTAATAATTTTAATTGAATATTTTATGCCTCAAATATTTTAATTTTTATACCCTACACCACACTGTGGTACAGGGTATTATAACTTTGTGCATTTGTTTGTAACACCCAAAAGGAGAAGAAATAGACCCATCGTTTATTATACCGATCGACTTAGAATCACTTTCTGAGTTGATTTAGCTATGTCCGTCTGTCTGTCTGTCTGTCTGTCTGTCTGTCCGTCTGTCCGTCTGTCTGTCCGTTTGTCTGTCCGTCTGTGCATGTATTCTTGTAATCAAAGTACAGGTCGCAATTATGGTCCGATCTCGACGAAACTTTACACATATCTTTTTTTTTGCCCAAGGACGATCCCTATTAATTTGGTTAAAATCGGTTCAGATTTAGATATAGCCCCCATATATATGTTAGCCCCGATTTGACATGTAAGCGCTGTAAAAACTTTATTTTATATCCGATCAGTATGAAATTCGGCAGAAAGAGGTTTCTTATTATATGAATGAACACTGTTAAATTTGGAAGAAATCGGTTCAGATTTAGATATAGCCCCCATGTATACGTTACCCCCGATTTGACATGTAAGCGATGTAAAATGTTATTTTATATCCGATAAGTGCGAAATTCGGAGAAAATTGGTTCAGATTTAGATATAGCCCCCATATATATGTTACCCCCGATTTGACATGTAAGCGCTGCAAAAACTGTATTTCATATTCGATCAGTGCGAAATTCGGCAGAAAGAGGTTTCTTATTACATAAAGGAATACTGCCAAATTAGGAGAAAATCGGTTCAGATTTAGATATAGGTCCCATATATATGTTACCCCCGATTTGACATGTAAGCATTGTAGAGACTGTATTTTATATCCGATCAGTACGAAATTCGACAGAAGGAGGTATTTTTACATGAATGAGTATTCGGGGAAGATCGGTTCAGATTTATATTAAAGCTCCATATATATGTTCCTCCTGATTTGGTATCAAACCGCTAAAGAAGTTGTATTTTACTTCCGATCATTAAAATTTTCCAGAAAGATGTTTCTCAATTTAGGAACGAATATTGCTTAATTTTTATATGTTTCTACCCATTTAGATAATATGTTTCTACCCATTTACCAATTATTGCAAATTATTATGGCAATGACCCTTATCGCATTGTTAGGGAGGTGTAGGGTATTATATAGTCGGCCCCGCCCTACTTTCTGCCTTTCCTTACTGGCTATACTTTATGTGGTTTTGGACCTCCGGGGACTTTTTTGTGAAATCCAAATTGTAAGGCCCCATACACCACTGGATTTCAATTATACTCTACACCACACTGGGGTACAGGGTATTATGACTTTGTGCATATGTTTGTAACACCCAAAAGGATAAGAGGTAGACCCATTGTTTATTATATCGATCGACTTAGAATCACTTTCTGAGCTGATTTAGCTATGTCTGTGCATGTATTCTTGTAATCAAAGTACAGGTCGCAATTATGGTCCGATCTCAACGAAACTTTGCACATATCTTTCTTTAGGCCCAAGGACGTTCTCTATTGAATTTTGTTAAAATCGGTTTAGATTTAGATATAGCCTCCATATATATGTTACCCCGATTTGACATCTAAGCGCTGTAGAGACTGTATTTTATATCCGAGCAGTACGAAATTCGACAGAAAGGGTCTCTATTTTTCATGAATGAGTATTTAGGGAAAATCGATTCAGATTTATGTATAACCTCCATCTATATGTTCCTCCTGATTTGGTTACAAAGCGCTATAGAAGTTATACTTTACTTCCGAACATTACAAAATTCTCCAGAAAGATTTTTCTCAATTTAGGAACGAACATTGCTTAATTTAGCGATAATCGGCTCAGAATTAGATATATCTTACCCATTTACCAATTATTCCAAATTATTATCGCAATGACCCTTATTGCATTGTTAGGGAGGTGTAGGGTATTATATAGTCGGCCCCGCCCGCCTTTCTGCCTTTCCTTACTGGTTTTTTTCTTAGAGTCGTGAGGAATTATCTTTTATTTGAGTACAATATCGAATATCTGTGGGCCTTAGATCCTTTTTTGAGGCCCAAGGCATCTGTGCTCGTTGCTCCACTTTGAAAATCTTTTGAATTTTGTGCTCATTTGTGATGTGGTGGTTTTTTTTATGTTTTGACATGTGCCCGCTAAAGTGCACTTTCGCCCATGTATAGAAACAGTCTGGAAATTTGAGTACAAATAGCCAACTTCAAAGGGCTTTAAAACAAAAATTGGAACTAACTTCGAAAACCCGTTTGGGTTTTTAAATATACTAGTGGTGTACTTTCTTGTCCAATTGGTCTCGTTCGGGAACGATTTTTTTCTTGCACGAAAAATATTAGTTCAACTTGAGAAATCAGGTTGACTAATTCCGTTTTATGAGAACCACATCGATGTGTCGATCCAAATCAGATTTTATATTAGGATTTTTTCATAAATTTAAAGGAATATAATACAATATATTTTGGAGATATAGAGGAAATTCTAAAAAGATATGTCACACGATATTAATATTCGTCTTAAAGAATACTTCCTGGAGAATATTTTCGAAAATATAATGGGTTATTTTAAGCCTCCGTTGGACACATGAGTCTTGCCTGACCTTTTTCTAATTTAATTGAAATTTAAAGATATTTCTTAACGCTCTAGTGACTTGAAAAATCAGGTAGCTTCCTCAAAAATAATATTCTATTGAACTATGAAGAAAAAAGGACAATAAACACCTTACAAAAAAAATTATAAGGATTTTGTGAGGTATACATATATAGGTATATACGAAAGTTTGTACAATTTTATTATTTTATTTTCATCTAATTCATAACTTTCTATTTAAATTGCCGTTTGTATATTTTTCTTACACATAGCTGTACCCTCACGCACATATGCTTTTTTGTTTCTATCGGTCATCATACTCGTAACCTACATGACTCCGCGGTAAGGCGTACTAGAAGTTCTTGTTGCCCAGATGATTGTAACGCCCTAAATTTAGATTTAGGCATATGCCGCATACATACATAGATACCTCCATTCTAAACAATGCTAAGTACAAAAATACAGTTTTTCAAGAGAGGCGACCAAAGTTTGATGATTTTTTAAATTTGTGTGGAATTCCTTTACAATGCAAATCGAACGACCTGTACTGTTTTGTGAATTACTTTTGATTGGGCTAACGGATAAACACCAAATTCTGACTGAATATAAATTGAATATTTGAATTCCCTAAGAACATGCTAAGTCGACATAGCATGTTTTTTAATGGAGGTATCGATATATGGTCCTTCCGATTTTGCCATTTAACGCTACAGAAGCTGTATTTTTCTTCCAATCATTCCAAAATCGGTTTCGATTTAGATATAGGCCCCAAATATACATACCTATATTGGTATATATTTCCATATAAGCGCTATAAAGTCCTCACTTCTCAACAGATCTTTATAAAATTTTACAGATAACAGTTTGTTCAACAAAAAAACGGCCGTCAAATATCAAGAAGTCAGTCCAGATTGAACCTTAGCGTTATCAAATACATTTTTTGGGCACATCAGTCACAATTACATAGACAAACAATTTTGATAAATCTTGACAATATTTCTCTTATTCTGCTCGAAAATATAAAATTTATCTTTTTCCCATTCTACGATATTTTTTTAAAATTATGTTTATAAGTTGAAGAACCTTAATACACAGAAAAACAACTGAAGTCAAAACCAAATGTAAATTGTATACCAATATTTTATATAAATACGATTCATTAAATCACCAAAAACCCGATATTTTCATACAAATACATGAAAATGTCTATGGGTCTGGCCGGACTCATGAGGCACGTATATGACTATTGAAACATGTACCTAACGGAAGATTAACAATGTTTATAAATAGAGTTGCCACGCTTATCCAATTTACACCATTTGGCCACATTTTCGACAATGGCAAAGCCTGAATATAAAACCGTTACCATTATTATAAGTAGAAATGTGTTAAACGGTGAATGAAAAAGAAATTTTGAACAGATTTTGAGAAAAAACTAAAAAAATCCGTTTTTTGGGATTTTCGGATAAATTCTGTCAATTGCGGGATTTTCTTTTAAAATTATAATTATGTTAGAATTTGCCTCGCTTTCTAATGTCAAGACGTACATATTAAAAAAATTATTGAATTATATTAATTTTTAAATGCGTTTGTAAACATTTTCTTTTTTCATTTTTCCCAATCTTTTCCTACAAACCGGTACATATTAGAGCCGGATATATTCCGATTCCTTTCTCATTATCTTTTCTGGATAGACAACAAAATTTTCTATTTGAATTTATAATCTACAAAAGAATTAATTTTGTATTTTCAACAAAGTAAGTAAATTTGTATATAGTATATATAGTTGTCAAATTTAAATTGCAAAAAAATCTGTTCGATATACCCTAATGTATTAGTTGCTGTATGTACTATTTTATACAAACTTCTCTTTGGTTTTTTGCGGTGGATTATGGCAATTTCGGGGAGACAGCAACACGAGTTGTACACACAGTTGTACTTAAGCCAGCCATCAACAACAACCTTTGTTTCCAACGAAATTGCCAACAACTACCAAAACTGAAATATACATAAAGCCACAAAAACAGCCAACGATGTCTGCAAAACAAAAGAGAAAACCATTTGGAAAACAATTTTAGACGCTGTTATTGTTATTTTTTATTGTTGTTAACACAATAATGGCAACAACTGTTGTGGCAACAATTGTGCTCAAAGGATACCAGGTATTTGTAAACAGCATTTTAGAATTCTCTTTTTTTTGTTGCAATATTTGCTGGACAAATGCAAAGCCTTTTTACCAAAACTACAGAAAATCTATAGTTGCATATAGATAAATAATAATAATAATAACAATAAACTACGAGGATAAAGGAGAAAAAAAATTTAAAACGATACAACTTTTTTTTAATTTATTATTATATAGCTTTATTTCTATATTCATTCTTTCGGTTAAAGCCTAAGCGCCATAAAGGCTTTATAGAGGCTAATACATGGCAAATACTGTATCAATCACACGCATAAGTACATTTATATAATATAAACATTAGTTATTTCAATTGAAACATTTTTGTTCCTATATCAGAAGTGATTCTAAATTTTGCAACAAAGGTGACTTAAAGTTTTGTTTAAACGAAGATATTACAGATATGTTTTTTAATCTGACTGGTAAGTTATTGTATTCGCTTGGTCCAGCAAAGGCAATACGCTGTTTTATTAAATCTATGCGACATCTTGTTACTTGTAAGTTATGCGCTTGTCTAGTTCTCCTTCCAGTTCTCAGTATATTTTGATTGAATCGTACACATCTTGAACTTAATCCTCGTACAGATTTAAACATGTATAACAGTAGTTGTTGTTTGTATAATAGATATGTGAGATGAGAATGTATAAGTGCCTCGGAAATCATTAGTTTTGCATTTGTATTTAAAAACTTATACAGTATTTCTGTTGCGGATGATATCTTCTTTTTAATTTCTGATATACTCGGGTGTAAATCCCAAAGTAGATTATGATTCAGATGTATTCCCAAATATTTGACATTCTTTGACTCTGAAATTATAGTTCCATGTACATGCGATCTAAATCTTATACATTTCGTTTTTGCTGGTTTAAGTACATACTAGTTTATTGATTCGAGCAAATTCCGATAGAATTGCAGCATCATACTCCATCACCGTTTGTAATACTTTTTCGTGTTTATATTTATAAAAAACGCAAATGTCGTCAGCGAACATAATTAGTTTGCCATGAAAATTTATATTTTTAGATCATTCACATGTATCTTGAAAAATAAAGGTCCTAAGACACTGCTCTACTACTCTTTGAATCTCAATTTCCACATACTGATGTCTGTTCTTTAAGTAGTCATGAAATAGCGGCAACGTTTCCTCCGCTACTCCAATATTTCTCAGCTTAGTTAGTAGAATATCATGATGAACTAAATCAAAGGCTTTCCAAAAATAAAACCAGTAAGGAAAGGCAGAAAGTCGGGCGGGGCCGACTTTATAATACCCTACACCTCCCTAACAATGCGATAAAGGTCATTGCGATAATAATTTGGAATAATTGGTAAGTAGGCAGGAACATATTATCTAGTAATTCTGAGCCGATAATCGTTAAATTAAGCAATATTCGTTCCTAAATTGAAAAACTTCTTTCCGGAAAATATTAATGATCGGAAGTAATGTACAACTTCTATAGCGCTTTGATACCAAATCAGGAGGAACATATACATATATGGAGTTTATATATACATCTGAACGAATTTTCCTTGAATACTCATTCACGTAAAAAGAAACTTCTTTCTGTCACATTTCGTACTGACCGGATATAAAATACAGTATCTACAGCACTTACATGTCAAATCGGGGTTAACATATATATGGGGGCTATATCTAAATCTGAACCGATTTTCTCTGAATTTGGAAGTATCCCTTCATAAATTAAGAAACCTCTTTGTGTAGATTCTTTTACTGATCGGATATAAAATACAGATTGTACAGCGCTTACATGTTAAATCGGGGGTAACATATATATGGGGGCTATATCTAAATCTGAACCGATTTCCCTCAAATTTGGCAGTGTTAATTCACGTAATGAGAAACCTCTTTCTGAAAATTTTTTTACTGATCGGATTTAAAATACAGTTCTACAGCTCTTACATGTCAAATCGGGGGTAACATATCTGTGGTCACAAGGCATAAAAGCATATGTGTGTTTTTGCAAGTTTTCAGGAGAGCATTTTAAAGGTTTGCATCGATATAGCAAAAATATTTATAAACTTATTTTGAATTTTGCGCCTGCAATTTCTCAGGACTTGGAAGTGAAATTAATTAATACGAACACATTTATATAATTATTTTAATTATAAATGTTATAGGCTAAAAACTGTTTTATGCTGTTATTCCCTTTTTAAATAAATTAAGTTACAAAACACACAACTCGAGTTGTGTCGTTATTACAAAATGAATTTTATTATATATTGCAGAATATATCGACTTATGCTGATAAATCAAAGGATGATTCCGAAATTTACAACATTCAATAGTCAATATTAGATTTTGGAATAACAGCATAAGTTGAGTTATGCTTTTGTGCTAGGGCTTAATTCAACTTGGACTAATAACATAACTCAGATATGCTGTTACGACTTCATTCAATTTACATCTCCAATAGTCCAATGATAAATGGGGAATAAAAACACAAGTATAGTTTTCAAAGGAAAAAATGTGAGATATGCTGTTATGTACGTTATGAAATGTAGTGATACAGCGAGATATGCTAATAAGTCTTGCCTTGTATCTGAACAACCAAACAAGGTATCATCACCAAAATTTGTCACAATATGTAATCGAATATGGGGAACATCGTGGCATCAAAAACGCAATTTGAGCATAACTCGAGTTATGCTGTTATGCCTTGTGACCACAGATATATATGTGGGCTATATCTAAATCTGAACCGATTTTCTCCGAATTTGGCAGTATTCCTTCATGTAATAAGAAACCTCTTTCTGCAGAATTTCACACTGATCGGTTATGAAATAAATTTTTTACGGCGCTTACATGTGAAATCGGGGGTAACGTATATATGGGGGCTATATCTAAATCTGAACCGATTTCTTCCAAATTTAACAGTGTTCATTAATGTAATAAGATACCTCTTTCTGCTGAATTTCATATTGATCGGATATAAAATAAAGTTTTTACAGCGCTTACATGTCAAATCGGGGCTAATATATATATGGAGGCTATAGCCAAATCTGCACCAATTTTAACCAAATTAAATAGGGATCGTCCTTGGGCCAAAAAAAAGATATGTGTAAAGTTTCGTCAAGATCGGGCCATAATTACGACCTGTACTTTGATTACAAGAATTCATCTACAGACGGACAGACAGACGTACATAGCTAAATCTACTCAGAAAGTGATTACAAGTCGATCGGTATAATAAACAATGGGTCTATCTCTTCTCCTTTTGGGTGTTACAAACAAATGCACAAAGTCATAATACCCTGTACCACAGTGTAGTGTAGGGTATAAAAATACACCAGCAACGCCTTTATTTCCACAATCAATTCCATCGCAAATGTATTCTACAACATTCACCAAAGCTTCTTCTGTCCCAGATCCCTTTGTGAAACCATATTGATGCTCATACAATACATATATCTTTTGATTGGAGATTGTCATATCTGGGACTCTTCTTCAGCTTCAATGACTCGATTATATTTAAAATATCTGATTGACTTACTCTGCTCAAATTCCAACAACTCCTTTCTGGGATTAATGATCCAAACATATTGATGTCATAATCAGAGTAATAACAAGAAATAAAAAACTGCAATGTATTGATTAGGGATGTAACGAATATTCGAATATATATATTATTCGCATAATTTTAACATTCGCATTCGCAAAAACCTTCCATTTGTTAAAAGTGTTAAAACTCCTTATTCCCTTCACGCAATTTGAAGATATTAATACCAATGAAAACCTCTGCCATTTCTCTTCAAAACAGTTTAAAAATATATGTTTGTCCTTGTAGTAACTGGAGGTAAAAATATGGAAAACATTCTTAGTATTTGAATATCCTGGAAAAGTATCACTTCAGTTCCTTAAATATGTTGTTGCTGAATGGTCAAACTATTATTCACATTCGCTTTCGCTAAAATTCAATTCGCATTCGCAAGAAATATATTTCAATATTCGGTTTCGCTAAAGTCACTTTCGTTACATCCCTAGTATAGATTTACCAGAGTGGAGTTTTCAACAATGAATATGGTTTGTGTAAACTACACTTAGAGGATAAATTCAAATTTATCATTACACTAGCTGAGCCCGGTGCGCTTCGCTGCCCATGTCAAAATTCGCGCTGTAGAAACTGTATTTTATATCCGATCAGTACGAAATTCGGCAGAAAGAGGTTTGTTATTACATGAAGGAATACCGCAAAATTCGGAGAAAATCAGTTCAGATTTAGATATAGCCCACATATATATATGTTACCCCCAATTTGACATGTAAGCGCTGTAGAGACTGTGTTTTATATCCGATCAGTACGAAATTCGACAGAAACAGGTTTCTATTTTACATGAATGAGTATTCTAGGAAAATCGATTCAGATTTTTATATAACCTCCATATATATGTTCCTCCAGATTTGGTTACAAAGCGCTATAGAAGTTGTACTTTACTTCCGATCATTAGAAAGTTCTCCAGAAAGATTTTTCTCAATTTAGGAACGAATATTGCTTAATTTTGCGATTATCGGTTCAAAATACATTTACCAATTATTCCAAATTATTATCGCAATGACCCTTATCGCATTGTTAGGGAGGTGTAGGGTATTATATAGTCGGCCCGCCCGACTTTCTGCCTTTCCTTACTGGTATTAGTAATAAATTCACTGAATGAAAAAATACCGAATTCAGTGGAAAGTCCAGAAAATATAAATGTATACTTATAAAATTTCCAAATTCTTGTTTCATTGATATTGCATCACATTATCATATTGCGATTGTATTGGAGTGAGCAGCTGTAATTATCGCATACCGAGCATTTTTGTTCATGTATTTCCTATATAATACTTGCAAGATATATCAAAATATGGGCTGGGCCACGCCCACTGGTCCTATTCCGCCCATTTGAAAGCCAATCACGTAGACTGCTACCAGATACATATACGCAAAATTTCAACACAAAATGAGCAAGATAATTCAATTTCAAAATTTGGCTTATATGGGCGGGGCCACGCCCATTGGTCCGGTCCCGCCCATTTTTTCACCAATTACGTAGAATGCCACCAGATACATATACGCAACATTGCAGCACTCCCGCTAGCAAATTGTGCAAGATATCAAAATTTTGTCTATGTGGGCGGGGCCACGCCCATTGGTCCGATCCCGCCCATTTTTGGACCAATCACGTAGACTGCCACCGTTTACATATACACAAAATTCCAGCACTCTCGCTAACAAATTGTGCAAAATATCTCAATTTCAAAATTTGGCTTATATGGGCGGGGCCACGTCCATTGGTCCGATTCCGCCCATTTTTGGAAAATTCACATAATCTGCCATTAAATGCATACAAACAAAATTTCAGCACTATACCTACAATAGGAGCAGAAATATCGGATTTTTAACCTGCGATTTGTATGGAAGGTACCACGCCCCTTTGTCCAATTAATTTTTTTTTCTATATAAACCATCTCGTGAAAATTTAGAATCGAATAAAAAAAAATCATCCAAATCGCTCCAGCCGTTCTGACGTGATGCCATTACACAGATGGACCGTTTCATTTTTATATATATAGATTTTGTGTAAATTAAAGGCAATATTAGCTCCACAAGTCATAATCCAATTACATGGGATATTTAATACCACTTAGTGTGAACCCAAGTCAGAGTACGTGTGAACCCAACATCAGATTTCGAAAAAAACATGGAACGCTAGTAGAAGAAGTACTAGAAAAGTTTAGTTTTAAATTTGCTATAGGCAGTGCCTGATCTACCACATGGGCTAATTGGACTGAAGCCCTAATTATGGGCAAGGCACATGATGGGCGCAGAATTGTTGGTCATTCCCGTTTTTATACCCTACACCACACTGTGGTACAGGGTATTATGACTTTGTGCATTTGTTTGTAACACCCAAAAGGAGAAGAGATTGATTCATTGTTTATTATACCGATCGACTTGTAATCACTTTCTGAGTCGATTTAGCTATGTCCGTCTGTCCGTCTGTAGATGTATTCTTGTAATCAATGTACAGGTCGCAATTATGGCCCGATCTTGACGAAACGTTACACATATCTTTTTTTTGGCCCAAGGACGATCCCTATTTAATTTGGGTAAAATCGGTTCAGATTTGGATATAGCCTCCATATATATGTTAGCCCCGATTTGACATGTAAGCGCTGTAAAAACTTTATTTTATATCCGATCAGTATGAAATTCAGCAGAAAGAGGTCTCTTATTATATTAATGAACACTGTTAAATTTGGAAGAAATCGGTTCAGATTTAGATATAGCCCCCATATATACGTTACCCCCGATTTCAGGTGTAAGCGCCGTAAAAAATTTATTTTATAACCGATCAGTGTGAAATTCGGCAGAGAGAGGTTTATTATTACATGAAGGAATACTGCCAAATTCGGAGAAAATCAGTTCAGATTTAGATATAGCCCCCATATATATGTTACCCCCGATTTTACATGTAAGCGCAGTAAAAAGTTTATTTTTAATCCGATCAGTACGAAATTCGGCAGAAAGAGGTTTCTTATTACATGAATTAATACTGCCAAATTTGAGGGAAATCGGATGAGATTTAGATATAGCCCCTATATATATGCTTTACCCCCGATTTGACATGTATATATGTAACCCCCGATTTGACATGTAAGCGCTGTAAAAACTGTATTTTATATCAGATCAGTGCGAAATTCGGCAAAAAGAGTTTTCTTATTACATGAAGTAATACTTCCAAATTCGGAGAAAATCGGTTCAGATTTAGATATAGCCCCCATATATATGTTACCCCCGATTTGACATATAAGTGCTGTAAAAAATGTATTTTATATCCGATCAGTATAAAGTTTGGCTAAAAGAGGTTTCCTATTATATGAAGAAATCGGTTCAGATTTAGATATATCCCCCATATATATGTTACCCCCGATTTGACATGTAAGCGCTGTTAAAATGTTATTTTATATCCGATCAGTGCGAAATTCGGCAAAAAGAGGTTTCTTTCTACATGAAGGAATACTGCCAAATTCGGAGAAAATCGGTTCAGATTTAGATGTAGCCCCCATATATATGTTACCCCCGATTTGACATGTAAATGCTATAGAAACTGTATTTTATATCCGATCAGTACGAAATTCTACAGAAAGAGGTCTTTTTACATGAATGAGTATTCAGGGAAATTCGGTTCAGATTTATATATAACCTCCATATATATATATTCCTCCTGAGTTGGTATCAAAGCGCTATAGCAGTTGTACTTTACTTCCGATCGTTAATATTTTCCGGAAAGATGTTTCTCAATTTAGGAACGAATATTGCTTAATTTAGCGATTATCGGCTCAGAATTAGATAATATGTTCCTGCCTACTTACCAATTATTCCAAATTATTATCGCATTGTTAGGGAGGTGTAGGGTATTATATAGTCGGCCCAGCCCGACTTTCTGCCTTTCCTTACTGGTTTATATTGGAAAAATAACATAATTATTCATAAAATTTTCAAATGACTATGAACTAATGCTTCCAAATCTCTTGCAAAACTAAAAAAATCTTCTAAGTTATAAAGAAAAATAATTTTATATATTAAGGCTTATAATTTGCCTGGCTTTTAAGCCAAATTTTATTTATTCCATGTCAAATCAAATACCTTTTATGGACCACCATTCCCGATTTCAAAAGTAAATAAAGGGAGGGACCAAAAGCCGCGTGGTAATAACGCCCATTTTGAACCGGACTTTAGGTTCTGTAAAGGTATTGCACTCAACAAAATGTTAAGTATTTGTATGGTCTGAAATCACAGTTATAAGCAATATATAACGGCCACTTTTCTCTAGACTCTACATACTATAAAAGCATTGCACTGTACGAAATTTCAAGTATTAGTATGCACTGGTATTAAAGTTTAAAGCTGTTAACTTTTGGTACAAAAAGGTCCATTTGTGTGGGAGGTACCAAAACGGGCATGCCAATAACTCCAATTTTTCTCTGGATTCTAGGTACTGTAAAAGCATTATACTGTACAAAATTGCAAGCATTTGTATTTGCTGGTATTAAAGTTATAAGCTTGTAACTTTTGGTACAAAATGGTACATTTGTGTGGGAGGTACCAAATCGGGCGTGGCAAAACCGCCCGTTTTTCTCTGGACTCTAGGCACTATAAAAGCATTACTCTATACAAAATTGCATGTATTTGTATGAACTGATACTAAAGCTAAAAGCAGTTTACTTTTGTTGCCAAATGGTCCATTTGTGTGGGAGGTACCAAAAATGGAGTGGCCACTTCGCCCATTTTTCTTGATGTCTTGGCGACTGATAAACTAATACTATGTGTGAAATTTCAGAAGATTCGAGTAAGTAGTATAGAAGATATTAAAGGATCAATATTTCACTAAAAGTTAACCCTTTGTGAGGGAGGTACTAGAAGGAGTGGACCAATATGGCCCATCTTCAGACTTAGCCGGAAATAGAGAAAAATATTACCGCATATGAAATTTGAAGTCAATCGGTTACTCCTTTCGAAAGTTATCGTGCGCACCAGCCAACAGACAGACAGACGGACATTGCTCAAATGATTTAAAATGAGTCAAAACGGATTTTCGCCGAACATACTTAGGGTATTAAGTCACTCCTTCTATGTGTTACACTTTTGCCTCGTAGCAAATGATATATACCCTCCTCTCTAAGGAGAGGGGATAAAAATGCCATGTCCTTTTAAACGCGAACTCGACCAGAAAATAAAACAAACTGAGTGTACAGTTTTGTGTTGTTTCCAGTCGGCTTTAAAAGAATTATGTAGACATTTCCATGGCCAATGATTTTTGTTAGATTTTGTCGCATGGTGTTTTATTAGAATTAGGCTTTGTGCGTACAAAAAAAAGTAAAGCACAAAAAAAATCTAAATATATTATTTTTTAAATATTTTATGGATCTATAAAGCTTCCGTCTACGTTTGAAAACATTTTTTTTTCCGGATCCTTTCGTACGAATTTATTTCTCATGATCTTTTCTGGATAGACAGCAACATTTTCTATTTGATGAAAAAATATAGCCATTCGATGTACCCACTGAGACAAAAGTTATGGCCAGGGATAAATATGGTACCACCGCCAAATCTAAACGAAATGAGCTAGAATCTTGAAATTTGGTATGATGGTAGCTCTTATGAGGTAGACTCTGAAATTGGCAGGATTTTTCGTAATTTGAACATTTACGCACACAGTGGGGTAAAAAGGGAAAAATGGGAACAGCCAAATCCAAATGGCAAGACCTAGAATCGTGAAATTTGGTGTGAGAGTAGCTCTTGGGACGTAACAAGAACAAGGAGTGATTTTTTAAAAATTTAGAGGCACCGTGGGACAGAAAGGTATAAATATAGTACCACCGCCAAATTTAAAGCCTAATAGTAGAATGGTGAAAATTGAAGCGAGGGGTGTCTTTATGACAACTGATCGGGGTATTCAGTTTTTTTTTGTATTCGTAGTTTTCGGGGCACAGTGGGGCAAAAAGTGTAAAATATAGTATAGTGGCTTAAAAATGACAAACATGGATCAATGGTTCCAGGGTAACTTTTGGAACATAAACTAGAGATTGGAAGTGATTTTTAGTAATTCTAACTTTAAGAGGCACAGTGGGACACGACGGGTTAGTTATGGAGCATGGGGAAAAAAGGGAACAATCTGCCAAAATTGGGATTTAAACATGAGATATGAAGAGTTTATATGGTTTTAGGAGCACTGTGGTCAAAAACGGTTAAATAGTGGAGTGGAGAAAATATGATTAAATATGTTACAGTCGGGGAAAAAGGTTTAAGTACGCTAGCGTGGAGACACTTTTTAAATACGAGTACGGTGGGAAAAGCGATAAATATTGTACCATGATGTCAGGGTAACTATGGGAACATAAACTAGAAATGAAACGAGGGTTCGTATTTTATATATAAAAGTAATCAAATCTTCTTCATTTTGCACCATATGTAATAATCATGTCATTTTGAAAGAAAGAGGTATAGCTATTTTACAGTACCCTAAACAGAAAATAGATAAAAGATGGGGGCTGCGAAGCGCAACGGGTAAGCTAGTATTTCATAAAATAGCATATCAAGAAAAGATCAAGATAAAGGAATCGGTATATGTCCGGCAGACATATTTTTTATATCAGAGGAAAGTTATACGCGCATAAACATTTTGTTCACCCGAGGTTGCCGAACTTGAGGTACTGTAGCTCCTCTTCTGTATACCATAGTGGGCGCATATTTTAAACTTAACTTCAATGAAACCTCTTCTACAAGTATGTGAAGTTTTGTGGCAATCAGTTGACTGCTTAAGAAACGGCCGAATTATTTCCTTTTTTAGTTCCTCCCACTTGTGTATTTTCCTCCCATAGTGTTATCACAGTGAATTTTATGTGTATATATACATAGTTCATCATCTCGATGATGAATGGATGCCTTAAGCTATGTACACACGATTGTCAGGTCGGACAACGTTATCAACACTATTAAAGTGCTGCTGATGGTGAATTGTCAGTTCATACGATTGCCAGAAATAGGCAGAGTTGCCAATAAAAATGTATCTCTGACAATGGCGTAATTTTTACAATCAAAAGTGTCTGCAAATTATCTCACAATGGCAACGTTTTGTGTTTATGTACACGATTCCCAGACGTCTGCCAATATCATTGCCTTACAATGACTTTTCTGCCAACGTTGCAAGACAAACAATATTGTTAGATCTGACAATTGTGTGTACTAAGCTTTACACAAAGCATTACACTCATCTCTATGATGAATGAATGCCGTACGCAAAATTAATTTCACTCCCAAAACAACACAAGAGCAACAACAAAATCTCAAAAGTCTCTTTCTCTCAGTGAACAAAACGACCTTGAAATCTCAAGTAAAAAATTATGATAATTTACATTGTAGATAACCACAAACCACAAAGGCAATTAGGAAAGAGACACAAGTGGGAAAGTATGTATTTATGTTGTTTGCTGTGCCCCTGCTTAATATCTCTGAGGAACTAATATTCCTAATTGCTGGCATTAGCCGTATAGCTTTCACAACCGTCAGAGATTTTCTTTCATCATCACAAATGTGTCCCCCGAGATAGCGTACCAAGTTTAGCAAAATGGGACATGGGAGGGCGGGCAAATGTTTACTAAGGCAGTTAGGTTATTATGATGAATTTTAAGATATTCAGGAAATTGATATCACAGCCGAAAATGAGTGTGTATTTTTTGAGATTTGCTGCTACATTCAGGAGTTCATTTTGTTAAAAGATTTTCATGGTTTAAAATAGAGCAATTAAATAACAAGGAATATAATAGAAATATTAAGACAAAAAAGGGACTTTTTTTAGAGGTGTAGAAATTTAAATACAAATGTTGTTGAAGACTAAAAATTTGCATTATTAGAACGACAATTTTATGTCATTACTATTTCAATGTGGACGAATATGGACGCCTCGGCTGGCAATGCTGTGGCGCATTCAGGAAATCCAATGTTTGACCACATTTGCAAGCAGACAACATTGCACAGTGCTCTGTCGTTATGTAAATACCGAGACATTCTCGCATACATCCTCGTTTAACAGATACTTGATATATTACTTTTAAAATATTGCCAATGTTAGGATTTTTAAGCCGTTTTGAACTTGTAACAGAATCAGAATTTATTGTAAGGTACGTCATTAAAATTGTTTGTGTTGTTTGGACTATTTTTCTTGGTATGGAACAAGCGTGCTTTTCGGATAAATTTGTGACTGGCTTCCAGTGCTTTCTCAGATAACCAAACGAAAACTAAAAAAATGTACTTCTGCATCATTCGTTTGGTCAAGTTGGCTCAATTAATAATTTAATGGTTATACGATTTTTCTCCCAAGGTGCCTTAAAAATCGCACAAATGTTCCTTCTGTCTTGTAATGATTTGTTTAATGTTCTGTTTTATACGTATACGCATTTTTCAATATTTTACTGACAGATATTTTATAACTTTGTGGGAATTTTTCGATTTTTAAGGCACTGGCGATTTTCCGCATTTGTTGCTCCAATTCAATATCTACAACTTTGCTTCAGACACAAAAGATATATTCCGTACGGTATACCGAAAAAAAAGTATAGTAAAAGTTCAGAAAAGTCGTATGGTCATTAAATTATTAATTGAGTCAAATTGACTAAGCGAATGGCGCAGAAGTTCCTATTTTTGGGGCTACTTTCACGTCCAATTCTCAGAATTGAGTCCCAAAATCATGTGTTGTACTGTGTAATTAGTACGTTATATACATTACTGGCACGAAAGCGCATCAAATTAATATCTTTGTTGCTAGTAGGAACTTCTTAAATGTAATGCATTATTGTTAATTTCTTTGTCGCAAGAAAATTTTAGACCTAAAGCAAAATAACTTTTCCATAATTTTGTGCACGAATAATTGGAACTTTTATATTTTACTTTTAAAGAGGATAGTTCAATAATAATTTCTGATATAAAAAATTGGGGATATTTACGATTTGTTTTTCCCGAAAAATTTTACCATAACATATTTTTTTTCGACATAAAAGTATTATATGTATTAAAAACATTTTTTTTAATATTTTTCTCGAAACTATTTTATAAGTAAGAATTTTTGTATTCTTATGAACTCTGTCAACTTCTGACGCCAGAAATGTGGATTTGATCTACAAGTTAAGCGTTGGCGAAACGAATAATTTTTAAAATTTCCAATATTCTTGGAAGGAGCCTTTAGTATTTGGAACATATTTTTTAAGGATATGGTCTATAAAGCTGGGATGGTAAATTAATTACAAGTAAATTAAAGAAAATTATGGGGCCTACAAATGTAAAGCATGAAACGTTCACGGAAGTTTTGTAACTGTTGTTAAGACAATTAGAAAAAGTTTTATTTTTTTTTTCAGAAAAATCGTTTTTTGTTTGAACAAAGAAAAAAAATTAAAATGTAAAAAAATAAAAAAAAAATGTTCCAACTATATAACGAAGAAAGCCAGTCCCATTTGAAGAAAATCTATGGACAACAAGTAAGAAAGTTTCAGTCGGGTAAACCGACTAAGGTATACCCTCACTTTGTGAGTAATGTAATATTGTTAAAACAATCAGAAAACGTTTTATTTTTTTTTTAGAAAAATCGTTTTTTGTTTGAACAAAGAAAAAACATTAAAATGTAAAAAAAATAAAAAAAAAATCCAACTATATAACGAAGAAAGCAAGTCCCATTTGAAGAAAATCTATGGATAACAAGTAAGAAAGTTTCAGTCGGGTAAACCGACTAAGGTATACCCTCACTTTGTGAGTAATGTAATATTGAATATTACACAAATTATTCTGTCAATTTTTGTGGGAGGTACCAGAAGGGGTTTAAGAAATACAACTATATTTCGCTGAACAGTAGATACTTTAAATACATTGCACTGTGCCGAATTGTAACCGTTTATATGGACTGGTATATTAACGTTGAGATATTAAATTGTGGAATAATTTGGCCATTTTGTGTGCGAGGTACATAAAGGGGCGTGGTGATAACGCTCATTTTTCACTGGACTATAGGCATTATAAAAGCATTACACTGTACAAAATTTCAAGTTAACTTTTGGTGCAAAATGGTACCATTGTGGGAGAGGTACCAAAAGGGGCGTGGCAATAACGCCCATTTTTCAATGGACTGTAGGCACTATAAAAACATTACGCTGTACACAATTTCAAGTATTTTTATACACTGGTATTAATGTTATAAGCTGTTAACTTTTGGTGCAAAATGGTGCATTTGTGTGGGAGGTACCAAAAGGGGTGCGGCAATAACGTCTATTTTCCTCTAGTTGGTAGCGACTAACAAACTAATACTATGTGTGGAATTTCAGAAGATTCGAGTACGTATAATAGCAGTTATTAAAGAATCAATATTTCACAACATTTTAACCCTTTGTGGGGGAGGTTCCAGAAGGAGTGGACCAATATGGTCCATCTTCGAACTTAGCCGGAGATAGAAAAAAATATTACCACATACGAAATTTGAAGTCAATCGGTTACTCCTTTCGAGAGTTATCGTGCGCACCAGCCAGCAGACAGACAGACAGACGGGCAGACAGACAGACAGACGGACGGACATTGCTCATTCGACTTAAAGTGACCCAAAACGGGTCCGCCGAACATACTTGGGGTCTTAGGTCACTCCTTCGATGTGTTACACTTTTTTCCGTAGCAAATGATATATACTCTCGTCACATTAAGTGAGGGTATAAATATAGAAATTATAGAATTTTTGGTAGACATACGAGAATTTCAATAAAATCCGGTTAATGTGAACAAGTGTATATAAATATCATATGCTGCAGGCCAAAAATTTAACATAACTTTCGACAGAATTAACAGTTTGACTTCAAATTTGCTATGGTTACATATTTTTTCGATCTCAGACTAAGGTCAAAGATGGACTATGTTGGTCCACTCCTTCGAGTACCTCCCCAACGAAGGGTCAAAATTAAGCGAAATATAACTTCTTCTTCTACTACTCAGAATCGTCCACAATTTCACACATAATATTAGTTTCTTGGTCGCTATCATCATGCGAAAAATTAGCGAAGTTGCCACGCCCCCATACGAATGGACTATTCTGCACAAAATTTTAACTTCTTATAACTTTGATTACAGTCATTTTTATAGGACTGCTTTTATAGGACCTACATTCCCGTAAAAAACGGGCTTTATTGCCTCGCCCTTTTTGATACCACACGGACCATTTTACACAAAAAGTTAACGGCTTCTAACTTCCTGCACATTCAAACACTTGAGATTTTGTACAGTGTAATATTTTTATAGTACCCGTAGCATATTAAAAACCAGTAAGGAAAGGCTAAAGTCGGGCGGGACCGACTATATTATACCCTACACCACTCTCGTAATATTGAATCACTCTGATATATAAATTTTGTAATTCATGTATAAATTGTTTACATAAATTTACTTTTGGGACATTTTATACTTAAATAATACCCTGTACCACAGTGTGGTGTAGGGTATAAAAACGATTGGATCTAAAGAGCCAAATCGGATGAAACATATATATGGGAGCTATAGCTAAATCTTTTCCGATTTTCTTCAAATTCGGCAATGTTGGTTCATGGATCAAGAAACTCTACCATTCTAAATTTCAAAACGATTGGATGTAAAGTACAGCTTCTATAGAACTAAAGGGCCAAATCGGACGAAACATATATATGGGAGCTATAGCTAAATCTTAACCGATTTTCTTCAAAATCGGTAGTGTTGGTTCATGGATTAAGAAACTCTACCATTCTAAATTTCAAAATGATTGGATGTAAAATACAGCTTCTACAGGACTAAAGAGGAAAATCGGACGAAACATATATATGGGAGCTATAGCTAAATCTTAACCGATTTTCTTCAAATTCGGCAATGTTGGTTCATGGATCAAGAAACTCTACCATTCTAAATTTCAAAACGATCGGATGTAAAATACAGCTTCTATAGGACTAAAGGGCCAAATCGGACGAAACATATATATGGGAGCTATAGCTAAATCTGCACCGATTTTCTGGTTCATGGAAATTTAGAATGGTAGAGTTTCTTGATCCATGAACCAACATTGCCGAACTTGAAGAAAATCGGTTCAGATTTAGATATAGCTCCCATATATATGTTTCGTCCGATTTGGCCCTTTAGTCCTATAGAAGCTGTATTTTACATCCGATCGTTTTGAAATTTAGAATGGTAGAGTTTCTTGATCCATGAACCAACATTGCCGAATTTGAAGAAAATCGGTTAAGATTTAGCTATAGCTCCCATATATGTGTTTCGTCCGATTTGGCCCTTTAGTCCTATAAAAGCTGTATTTTACGTCCATTCGTGTTGAAATTTAGAATGGTAGAGTTTCTTGATCCAAGAACCAACACTACCGAATTTGAAGAAAATCGGTTATTAGCTATATAACCGATTTTCGGTTATTAGCTATATATGTTTCATCCGATTTGGCTCTTTAGATCCAATCGTTGTTATACCTAACACCACACTGTGGTACAGGGTATTATTTAAGTATAAAATGTCCCAAAAGTAAATTTATGTAAACAATTTATACATGAATTACAAAATTTATATGTCAGAGTTATTCAATATTACGAGAGTGGTGTAGGGTATTATATAGTCGGCACCGCCCGACTTTAGCCTTTCCTTACTGGTTAATAAAAACTGATTTTGTTCTTCACCTTTAGTAAGTATGTTGTTGTATTCTTGCATCAGTGCTACTCCTCGTTCTGCTATATTATTCACTGTTCGCATTAAACGAATTAAGTCCCTGCAGTTAATATAATCTGGATTCTCTTCCCAATCCGCAACACTTTGCTGTAAAAAATTCGTCGATATTCTCGTAATGGTAAAAAATCTGAGAGTGTTGCTGGAAACGAAATTTTCTAAATTTTTGTTTACAAATTTGAGATTTATATTCAAAGTTATACGTTCCGCGGTATTTACGGCTCCTACTACCATTTTCTTTTTTGTTTCAATAGATACTTTTTCGTCAAAGAACGACAATGCAAGAAGATCCTCTGAGAAGAGAAACAAAGATCGCGACGATTCTCCAATTTTTCGTCTCCATTAATTCCTATTCATGTTTTCTCTTCCAACATATTTCCATAAAATTTTCTGACATGAAGAAATAGTAAAGCAGACGACAAATATGCCAAAAAATCGACGCGATTTTTGTCTCTCTGTTTCACTTGCTTTATCTTTTCTTCAATTTTTCTCTTACAGCGGTATTCATTCGTAAATTGTTAAAATGGAACAAACCCAATCAGTTCCGCTACTGATCGGCTCTCTAGCAAAATAGTCGCAAATCTTATTTTACTTATAATTTCCAAACATTTAAAGCTTGTTAATTTCATGATATAATGCAATCGTATGTTTTCTGTAATCTGCTATCCATGACCCTAAAACATACATTTTCCTATTTCTTATAATTAAAATTTGTAAATTTTCTTCTCTGAAGCACTATTAAGAACTGATTACTACTCTCAATGCCCACCCTAAAATTACCCCGTTCAATATGTTCATTCGATTCACTTGGGGGTTATTTCACTGCGCCATTGCATTTTACTAGGTTCAGCCAAAGTCGACTTCTATTTCGCGTTCTTTCGTGACCACATGTTTTTTATGAAAACTAAAACTGGATGAAACCCATCATTTGCACTAATCTTACATCTACCAATATGGTATCGAATCACCCAAAAAAATGCGGGAGCACTTTTGTTTTCTATATTTATCCCCTCACCTTAGAGAGGAGGGTATATATCATTTGCTACGAGCCAAAAGTGTAACACATTGAAGGAGTGACCCTAAGTATGTTCGGCGGAAATCTGTTTTGGGTCATTTTAAGTCGTTTGAGCAATGTCCGTCCGTTCGTACGTCCGTCCGTCCGTCTGTCTGTGAGTCTGTATGTCTGTCTGCTGGCTGGTGCAAATTTGGCATGCGGTAATATTTTTCTCTATCTCCGGCTAAGTTCGAAGATGGGTCATATTGGCCCACTCCTTCTACTACCTCCCCCACAGAGGGTTAATATTTAGCGAATCTTGTGAAATTCCAAATATAGTATTAGTTTATTACCAGCTATCACCTCGAGAAAAATGTGTAAGGTTGCCATGCACAGTGGGATTTGTTCATACAAAGTTTGGCAACAAATATAAGGAGTGCACGTAGAATGTTGAAATTTTGCTCTGAGCCTTTGGTTAGCTTAATTAAGAAAAATATTAAGTTTCATCAAAATTGGTCACGCCCACTACCCACCGCCCATAGAACCCAACATTTATTTTTGGCCCTAACTTTCTGAAATTTGGCACAGAGCCTTTTATTACCTCAATTAAGAATAAAATAAAGTTTCATCAAAATTGGACAATCCCTCCACCCAACCCCCATAGAGCCTTTTTGAAATTTGGCACAGATTAGATTTTAATAGCTCAATTAAGAATAAAATAAAGTTTCATCTAAATTGCCCACGCCCACCTCCCACCGCCCATAGAACCCAAGTTTATGTTTGGCCCAAACTTTTTGAAATTTGGCACAGCACCTTTTATTACATCAACTAACGCCCACCACTCACCGCCCATATAACCCACATTGTATTTTTTTCCCAAAACATTTTGTTTCTTTAGCAAAATTAATTATTTTATAAATAAATTTCAGTACATTCATTTAAATATAGGCTTTTATTCATCATCTATCATTTCTGTAACTATATCATCAAGTTCCAGAACCTGTTTGCGGGGTTGAAATCTAATGCTACTTATAAAAGGATCTGACGATGCTAGATGTCGATGAAAAACATCTGTATTTGTTGCAACTCTATCACACTTTCTGGAGAACCTTAATCTATAATTTCTATAATCTTTATTTCTGGCTTCTTCGGCTTCTTCAGAAAGCATGCCAAAGGGAAGTATTGCCGCTAAGTTTATTTTCCAGTTTTAGATTTTTGTGTTCGTTCTTGAGCGCCGACCATCTTTGAAATGGTTTGTTGTAGGCCATATGACGTATGCACTCCATACATTTTTATGCGAGCATGTAAGGAGGAAACGCCCATTTAGATTGCTTCACAATCAATAGCTTTGCTTGAAACTAAATTAAGATTATTCATTTCAGTAGGTTTCGCTTTGCAAATGTAACAAACAGCTGCTGAAGATGTACCTGTAACAGTTTGAGCTGTCTTGGCATCTAACATTTAACAATGGAAGCGAATACTGAAATATATTTTTGCGAAAGCGAATAATCCAAAGATGCTTTTTGCGAATGCGAAAGCGAATGTTAAAATGATGCGAATAATTCGCGTTCGCATATGTGAATGCGAATATTCGTTACATCCCTACTTTAAAGCTATAAAATGCAATTTTATTTATTTATTTATTTATTTATATGAATTACAATACAAAGTAAATTTATATTCTAATTATAAGGTCCAGGGAAAGGCCGGGTTACAAAGACCATATGGCTAAATTTTTGCAGCGACAGACCAGAGCCTCTGGTGGGAATCGAACCCACGACCCCCAAACTCATAGGCGAGTACGCTACCAACTCACCTACTGGGGCGCTCAATGCAATTTTAATTGATAATAATTAAATTAAAACCAATAAATAAATAAATTTGCGAATATTTTTTTGGGATTCAAGGTGAGGGGATTCGTAAGTCGGTTTACCCGACTGAACATTCTTACTTGTTTTTTGTACATTAAAAGCGTACCAACGCACATTCGCGACCCGCGGAAATGCTCAAATCTAGATTCATTTTTAAAAAAACAACTTTGGTCATCTTAAAATCAATGCAAACAGATATAAAGTACCTGTTAACAAAATATTACTTTTCAGTGCGAACAGTTTCAGTGAGTTGCGCTGCTAGAATTTTGACCGCAACTGTATGTACACATTTAATGTCCTGATATAAAAAAAATTGGATTTAATTTAATTGGATTAGTCCGCAAATATTCATTATATAGAAAAATAATTATTTATGCCAAATTTCACTAAAGAAATTTGAACCCCAAAACTTCTGAGACCGGACGCAATATCCAAACATCGTCGAAAATTTTTAAAAAGATTTAGAATTTTGTGTTGTTGTTATTTATTGTTGGTCTGTGCTTTTGTTATTCAGTCAGAATTTATTTTTGGTTTGAGACCATATGTTCCATTTACGTTCTGTCTATTGCAAAAAATTAATAGAAACAAATACAAAAATTGGTAGAGAGTTTTAATTGCTTGGTAGAATTGACTGCAGTTTCGATAGACACCACTCTATCATCTTCAGAATTCAGTAGCAATAGTGTATGTCTTTAACTTATGTCTTTAGACTTTTTTTTTGATTATCTTAATATAATTCCGGGTGGCCCGTAGAAATTTAGCAAAAAAAAGTTTAAGAACCAGCCTCAGTCTACACACAAAAAACAAGTTTTCACACATTGTTACCTAGTCTTATCAACTATAAGAAAATGTATTAAGATTTCTTTTGGATTTTTTCGATACAATAAAAATATATTTGTTCCCACTCCGTTGCTAAAATCGGACATATATCGTTCGAAATTCATACTAAATGTGCCTTCTTATAAAAAATATTATATGTATTTTTTTTCGATTTAAGATGCAAATAAACATCAGCTATAACTTTGTATACTAGTGTTATTGTAGGTTTTCGTATATAGTTTTCTTTGAGCTTTACTCTTACTTTATTTCATTGGGAACATGAATTTCTGTGTGCGTTGTGGTAAATGGATATGATCTAAATTCGTATGTTGAATGTGCTACTTTTTGGGGCTGAGATATATACTCGTATGTACAATTTGATTAAAGCATTCATTCAGTAAGAATAACCTATTTGGACTATATTGCGTATGCTTTCCCGAATAAAACATACGTACCAGTGAACCAGACAAACATGCACACACTATTCCATAGAATCGAAACCAAAAACTGTTTATATAATTTTTTTTTAAATATTTTAACATTATAATTTTAGTTTTTTTTCGCTGAACTTTTTTAAGTATAGCTAGAAATGTAGGAAATATCTCTTTCACTTAGAAACTGTGGTTAAGTTACAGTCGTTAAAAAATAGAAAAAGTTTATATTTTCAACAAAAAACCAGTAAGGAAAGACAGAAAGTCGGGCGGGGCCGACTATATAATACCCTACACTTACCTACCAATGCGAAAATGGGCATTGCGATAAGAATTCGGCAGTGTTCATACATGTAATAAGCAAACTCTCTGCCAATTTTCGTACTGATCGGATATAAAACACGGTTTCTACAGCGCTTACATGTCAAATCGGGTGTAACATACATATTGGGACTATGTTTAAATCTGAACCGATTTTCCCCGAATTTGGCAGTGTTCATATATGTAATAAGAAAACTCTCTCTGTGTTAAATTTCGTACTGATCGGATATAAAATACGATTTCTACAGCGCTTAAATGTTAAATCGTGTGAAACATATATATGGGGACTATATCTAAATCTGAACCGATTTTCCCCGAATTTGGCAGTGTTTAATTATGTAATAAGAAAACTCTCTCTGCCAAATTTCGTACTGATCTGATTTAAAATACAGTTCCTACAGCGCTTACATGTCAAATCGAGTGAAACATATATATGGGGGCTATTTCTAAATCTGAACGGATTTTCTCCGAATTTGGTAGTGTTCATTCACGTAATAATAAAACTCTCTCTGCCGAATTTCATAAAGATCGGATGTAAAATGTGGTTTCTACAGCGCTTACATGTCAAATCGGGTGAAACATATATATGGGGACTATATCCAAATCTGAACCGATTTCAACCAATTTCAATAGGGATAGTCCTTGGACCAAAAAAGAGCACTATGCTAAATTTCATCACAATCGGACCATAAATACGTGAATACATGGACAGACGGACAGACAGACGGACATGCCTAAATCGACTCAGAAAGTGATTCTGAGTCGATCGGTATAATAAACAATGGGTCTATCTCTTCTCCTTTTAGGTGTTACAAACGAATGCACAAAGTCATAAAACCCTGTACCACAGTGTGGTGTAGGGTATAAAAATGTTTTTGCTGGCAACAAAAAATTTTAAAATTTACAAAGTATGGTCCACATACTCAAGGTACCTCCCATGAAAATTGGAATTAAAAAAATTACCATAAAAAATTGTTTAAATAATTTTTACGTGTTTAGGTGTCTAAATTACAAAATGTTATGTATAGCTCTGCTCCAACATTTTTTGTAAGCTAGTGTTATTTATTTAATTTCTAGTAATCCAAAAAGCACACAAGAGAAATACAATAAAGTTTATTTTGTCATTTGTTATTATTAAATTCCTTAAATCTCTGTTAATTTAAAGCACATCCCACAAAGAGCTATTAGCATTTCAAATGAATTCTAAGGTATAACAGCAATTCTTATGAAATATCTTTTTACTGCTTCGCTTTGTTCGTTAAAATGGAGAAATAGAGAAATGGAGGAGAAAATAAATGCGGAAAAAGCATTTAAAAGGTATCATTTCCGGCAAACAGAAGAACAGCAACTACTAGTAGGACTTCCTCAGGATAACCACTAAAAGGTGCCACTTTGTGTCGTTTAAGTGGGTGGAAAACAGCAAAAAATTACTCCATTTCCTACACAAAATTAAGTATATTCAATGTCAGCCATTATAAGTGCTAATATAGGATAACTCTGTTAGTGGCAGTTATTAGAACAAAACTTAAGAAAACATAGGGTAATTCCAAAGGAAACCGACATATTTTCAATATTGATGGATTTAGATTTCCAGGCAATTTTACTCGATTCATAGCGTTGGTCACCAACAAAATTTTTTTTTACAAATTCAGAGTTTTTGAAGTTTTGAATGATATATACACCATTTGAAAGAATTTAACATCCTCTCTAAGAATTATAAATTAAGTAATTAAGTTTTGTCTATTAAGGACTTCAAAAGGACGAAAATGTCCTTAATTCTTGATTATCCTGAAAAGCATATCTTCCATTTTTTCGTTTTATTTTTAAAAATTATCTATTTTGCCACAAAATGTAAAACTTTAAGCATGAGTCCTCCATGGGTTAAGAAATATAAATTAATTAGTGTCCTTCCGTCTGGCAGTTTGACTGAATGGTGCTAACGATAACTCTGACAGGGAGTGACTGATTGACTTTAAAATTTTGTACGTTACAATATTCTATTCAAACCCAGTTTATGTTTGATGGACAACCATATCGGTCTACTCTTATGGTACCTCCCTCACAAATGGTTATCATTTTGTGACATCTTAAATTTTTTTTTAATTTCTATACTACTCATGGGTATACAGAAAAATTTCATACATAGTAATCATTTTACCATATGGGCGAAAATGGGCGAAAATGCCACAAATGGAGCATTAATTAATGTCATAAGCTGTGAACTTTTTGTAAAAATTGGTCCCTTTGTGTGGGAGGTACCAAAAGGAGCGTAGCAACTTCGCCCATTTTTTTTTCGAGGTAAGTAGTGACTAAGAAGCTAATACTATGTGTAGAATTTCAGAGGATTCGAATAAGTAGTATAGAAGTTATTAAATAACAAGTAAGAAAGTTTCAGTCGGGTAAACCGACTAAGGTATACCCTCACTTTGTGAGTAATGTAATATTGAATATTACTCGAATTATTTTGTCAATTTGTGTGGGAGGTACCAGAAGGGGTTTATCAAATACACCTATTTTTCGCTGAACATTAGATACTTTAATGTGCACTGGTAAAAACGTTATGAGATATTAAATTGTGGTATGATTTGGGCATTTTGTGGGGGAGGTACAAAAAGGGGTGTGGCGATAACGCCCATTTTTCACAGGGCTATAGGCACTATAAAAACATTACACTGTACAAAATTTCAAGTATTTTTATACACTGGTTTTAATGTTATAAGCTGTTAACTTTTGGTGCAAAAAGGTACCTTTGTGTGGGAGGTACCAAAAGGGGCGTGGCAACAACACCCATTTTTCCCTGGACTGTAGGCAATATAAAAGCATAATACTGTACACAATTTCAAGTATTTTTATGCACTGTTATTAATGTTATAAACTGTTGACTTTTTGTGCAAAATGGTGCCTTTGTGTGGGAGGTACCAAAAGGGACGTGGCGACTTCGCCCATTTTTCTCGAGTTGATAGCGACTAATAAGCTAATACTATGTGTGGAATTTCAAACGATTCGAATGAGTAGTATAGCAGTTATTAAAGAATCAATATTTCACAACATTTTAACCATTTGTGGGGGAGGTACTAGAAGGAGTGGACCAATATGGCCCATCTTCGAACTTAGCCGGAGATAGAAAAAAATATTACCACATACCAAATTTGAGGTCAATCGGATACTCCTTTCGAGAGTTATCGTGCGCACCAGCCAGCAGACACACAGACAGACAGACAGACAGACAGACAGACAGACAGACAGACAGACAGACAGACGGACGGACATTGCTCATTCGACTTAAAATTACCCAAAACGGATTTCCTCCGAACATACTTGGGGTCTTAGGTCACTCCTTCGACGTGTTACACTTTTTTCCGTAGCAAATGATATATACCCTCGTATCACTAAAGTGAGGGTATAATCAATATTTCACAAAATATTAACACTTTGTGGAGGAGGTACTGGAAGGAGTGGACCAATATGGCCCATCGTCGAACTTAGCCGGAGATGGAAGAAAATATTACCACATACCAAATTTTAAGTCAATCGGTTACTCCTTTCGAGAGTTATCGTGCGCACCAGCCAACAGACAGACGCACGGACATTGCTCATTTGACTTAAAATAACCCAAAACGGATATGCGCCGAATATACTTAAGAAATAAGAAATCTCTTTTTGTGCGTAATTTCGTATTGATCGGAAATAAAACACTGTTTTAACAGCACTTACATGTCAAATCAGGGGCCTAATTCCCGCATCCCCTTTCTGTCGAATTTCGTACTGATCGGATATAAAATACAGATTCTACAGCGTTTATATGACATATCGGGGGTAACATACATATATACATCTTTGATTTACATAGTATATATACTTTGATTACAAGAAAAATGCACAGATGGCCGGACAGACGGACGAACAGAAAGACAGCCGGACGGACAGACGGACGTAGCTAAATCAATGCAGAAAGTGATTCTAATACGATCGGTATAATAAACGATGGGTATTTCCTTTTCCTTTTAGGTGTTACAAACCAATTTACAATATCCTGTACCACAGTGTGGTGTAGGGTATAAAAAGGTTATGAGGGATACAATTAGCATTTTTGCAGAAGGGTTGAGGTTTGTGGGTCCTTAAGACTACCCTCGGGACAACGGAATTTACGTCAGCCTTCGACATAACCACATTAAAAATATTTCACTAAATACGTATATAAGTTATTATTGAATTTATATTTCATTAAATGTTAACCCTTTGTGATATGTTTGAATCGGAATAAAATATATTTGGAAAACAAATTCTTAAATATTATATATTTCTGAACAGATATATTGTAACATAATATATTTGGGACCTATTCTTCTCAAATAAAATATGTTTTTAAATACTAATTAAATTATTGTTTAGGAATTTCTCCAAATATATTTTTTTTGAAGAAATTTCAAAAGTTTTTTGAGATTCGATTTTTTATTTTTCTAAATATTCCAAGTCACCAATTTATTGTTATCCAAGGTTATACGATTTCCATTATAAAGGAATTTTACAAACATTAACAATTTACAAAAATTTAACTTTGAATGGTTGACGACTAGAAGACATTAAGTTATCGATATATTTATACCCTACACCACACTGTGGTACAGGGTATTATAAGTTTGTTTCACGGCAGATGTTTGTAACACCTGAAAATAACACAGCTAGACCCACCTTAAAGTATACCGATCGACTCAGAATCAGTAGCTGAGTCGATTTAGGCATGTCTGTCCGTCCGTCCGTCCGTCCGTCCGTCCGTCCGTCCGTCTGTCCATGTAAAGTTGTTCGTCGACTACAGGTCGCAATTTCACTCCGATCGTTCTGAAATTTTTAGTTTAGAGTATTTCGCGGCTGTTAAGATCGCTATTGAATTTGGTTGAAATCGGTTCAGATTTAGATATAGCTCCCATATATATCTTTCGTCCGATTTGGCCCTTTAGTCCTATAGAAGCTGTATTTTACATCCGATCGTTTTGAAATTTAGAATGGTAGAGTTTCTTGATCCATGAACAAACATTGCCGAATTTGAAGAAAATCGGTTAAGATTTAGCTATAGCTCCCATATATATGTTTCGTCCGATTTGGCCCTTTAGTCCTATAGAAGCTGTATTTTACATTCGATCGTTTTGAAATTTAGAATGGTAGAGTTTCTTGTTCCATGAACCAACATTGCCGAATTTGAAGAAAATCGGTTAAGATTTTGCTATAGCTCCCATATATATGTTTCGTCCGATTTTGCTCTTTAGTCCTGTAGAAGCTGTATTTTACATCCAATCATTTTGAAATTTTAGAATGGTAGAGTTTCTTGATCCATGAACCAACACCACCGAATTTGAAGAAAATCGGTTAAGATTTAGCTGTAGCTCCCATATATATGTTTCGTCCGATTTGGCCATTTAGTCCTATAAAAGCTGCATTTTACATCCAATCGTTTTGAAATTTAGCATGGTAGAGTTTCTTGATCCATGAACCAACACTACCGAATTTGAAGAAAATCGGTTAAGATTTAGATATAGCTCCCATATATATGTTTCGTCCGATTTGGCCCTTTAGTCCTATAGAAGCTGTATTTTACATCCGATCGTTTTGAAATTTAGAATGGTAGAGTTTCTTGTTCCATGAACCAACATTGCCGAATTTGAAGAAAATCGGTTAAGATTTTGCTATAGCTCCCATATATATGTTTCGTCCGATTTTGCTCTTTAGTCCTATAGAAGCTGTATTTTACATTCGATCGTTTTGAAATTTAGAATGGTAGAGTTTCTTGTTCCATGAACCAACATTGCCGAATTTGAAGAAAATCGGTTAAGATTTTGCTATAGCTCCCATATATATGTTTCGTCCGATTTTGCTCTTTAGTCCTGTAGAAGCTGTATTTTACATCCAATCATTTTGAAATTTTAGAATGGTAGAGTTTCTTGATCCATGAACCAACACCACCGAATTTGAAGAAAATCGGTTAAGATTTAGCTGTAGCTCCCATATATATGTTTCGTCCGATTTGGCCCTTTAGTCCTATAAAAGCTGCATTTTACATCCAATCGTTTTGAAATTTAGCATGGTAGAGTTTCTTGATCCATGAACCAACACTACCGAATTTGAAGAAAATCGGTTAAGATTTAGCTATAGCTCCCATATATATGTTTCGTCCGATTTTGCTCTTTAGTCCTATAGAAGCTGTATTTTACATCCAATCATTTTGAAATTTAGAATGGTAGAGTTTCTTGATCCATGAACCAACACTACCGAATTTGAAGAAAATCGGTTAAGATTTAGCTATAGCTCCCATAAACATGTTTCGTCCGATTTGACCCTTTAGTCCTGTAGAAGCTGTATTTTACATCCAATCATTTTGAAATTTAGAATGGTAGAGTTTCTTTATCCATGAACCAACACTACCGAATTTGAAGAAAATCGGTTATGATTTAGCTATAGCTCCCATATATATGTTTCGTCCGATTTGGCCCTTTAGTTCTATAGAAACTGTATTTTACATCCAATCGTTTTGAAATTTAGAATGGTAGAGTTTCTTGATCCATGAACCAACACTACCGAATTTGAAGAAAATCGGTTAAGATTTAGCTATAGCTCCCATAAACATGTTTCGTCCGATTTGACCCTTTAGTCCTGTAGAAGCTGTATTTTACATCCAATCATTTTGAAATTTAGAATGGTAGAGTTTCTTGATCCATGAACCAACACTACCGAATTTGAAGAAAATCGGTTATGATTTAGCTATAGCTCCCATATATATGTTTCGTCCGATTTGGCCCTTTAGTTCTATAGAAACTGTATTTTACATCCAATCGTTTTGAAATTTAGAATGGTAGAGTTTCTTGATTCATGAACCAACATTACCGAATTTGAAGAAAATTGGTAAAGATTTATCTACAGCTCCCATATATATGTTTCATCCGATTTGGCTCTTTAGATCCAATCGTTTTTATACCCTACACCACACTGTGGTACAGGGTATTATTTAAGTATAAAATGTCCCAAAAGTAAATTTATGTAAACAATTTATACATGAATTACAAAATTTATATATCAGAGTTATTCAATATTACGAGAGTGGTGTAGGGTATTATATAGTCGGCACCGCCCGACTTTAGCCTTTCCTTACTGTTTTTTAAATAAAAATGCAAATATTTCTTTCTTTCGAAGATAATAGTCCCATATCAAAAACTATTAGGACGGAAGCAAATATTTGTTTAGAACAACGTCTTCCGAAATGTATAATAAAAAATTTAATCTAAAGTCAATCCGTTACTCCTTTCGAGAGTTATCGTGACTAAAAAGCCCTAAGACGGATTTCCGCCGAACATACATAGGGTCTTAGGTCGTTCGATCAATATGTTTCACTTTTGATACGTATCAAATGAAATACGAGTATACCCTCCTCCACTAAAGTGAAGATATAAATATGAAGTCATGAGATCCCGTTGCTACTTAATTTAATTATTTTTCGCTGACTACCTCCACACAAAAAGAGAAACAAGTGTTATTTTTCATCGTTTGCGATTTGGCCTAGATCAATCAGTCGCGAATGATAAATTTCAGCTACGCTTTATTTACTTTACTCTACTATTTATATAACAAATGCTACTTACATCGGTGATATGCATATAATTAAAATAAAACACATTAATATAAACACCACAACACAACATTTTAGTGCTTTTGTAAAGAGACTTTGCATTTCAATCCAACAGTCTAATAGTATCGACTCGTAAAATCGTGTTCATACTATTAAAATTGTCCATATGTAATTGTTTAGTGACATTATTTTGTACTTACATTTTACTTACTACATATACACATTGTAGCATTTATAAGGATTAATTAAATTAGTTCTGGCTCAGAATGTTGTTATTTTTGCTGGGTAACATGTAAAGTTAATTTTGTACTTAACATTTCCGAACAAACGAATGTATTGTGAGTTGACCTGAATTTAAAAAATACACAAAAACAGAACGCGACATATCAGAAAGTCACTCAAATTCCAAAGCATAGAGTTGTAAGATACTGGCCTACGAAGGGCCTTTTATTAGGCCTTATTTAATTAGTTTTCATTTGGAAATAAATCAATAACAAACTAAGCGATTTACTTATCCCTATAAAGAATGTTCTAATAATACTCGTAATCAGAAATTAAAAACAAATTTCGGAATTTTAAATTGAATGAATGTGACTGTCTCGTTTTTAAGGCCCCATCAATTACATCACAGCCTTTGTGCTTAGTCATCCGCATGACTGTTGGTGTGTCTACTAACAAATGTATATCCGCATGATTGTTGGTGGTTCTACTAACAAATGTATGAAAATATGTTTGTATGTGTGTAATTGTGTATGAATGTGGAATCTAAATGTACATAATGACAATTAACTGTCTAAAGAGAATTGTTAACAAAAACATTGCCATCTGCAATATAAACCTCCTGTCCAATACAGTGGAGATTATAATATTTCTCAAAGAGTTTTATTAATTAAAAATTTAACTATATCAATGAAATATGTACATTTTCTATTGTAAGTTGCGACTTCAGGTAAATGTGTCATGAAATATGGTGTAATGTGAAGTATGTACAAGAAAAAGTTGAATAATTATACCCTCACTTTAGTGGAAAATGTAGTACATCGAAGGACTGATGTACGGCCCTAAGTATGTTTGGCGGAAATCCATTTTAAGTCATTTGAGCAATGTCCGTCCGTCTGTCTGTATGTGTCTCTCTGGCTTTCTGGTAAGCACGATAAATCTCGAAAAGAGTGATAATATTTTATCTATTAAATAAAATCCATACGATATATAAATTTGTTCCATTAAAACATGATTATTTTGATAATAAAACTGAATAATTTGTAAACGTTGTTCTTGCGTATATCTCTCCATGATGAAATTGTAAACACTACTGAAACAATTAAAAACAAATGTCAGATCATGACATATTACAAATGGCCGACACGTCACTTCAAAATCATATCATCCCTATTGGAAAACCCGTTGTAACAAGACGTTAAATTATATAGAGATCCAAATAGAGTCAATCACAGTTGGAGATAACTTATGCCCTCCACTGTGGGTATGAACGCGTGGCACAGATGCGATAATCTCACACTTCCGTTTCAATACTCCGCCACAAGCGCCACCGCCAACGACACCATCGCCGTCACTACTGGCACACGTACAAAGGCAAACAAACATGACAACAGGGCACATTAACTGAGTGCCCGAATTGCGGACAGAGTGACAGACTAACTGCAGGATCCGGAACAGGAACAAAAACGCAAATTAAAAAATGAACTAAAATTGCATGCAAAAAGCCTCCGTGGCTGACTCACAGTGAGTGTTTGTGTGCGTGTACAGTCATGCAATGAGTGTCACATCTATAGACAATAAAAACGCATATACATTCGTGTCAGTGTATTTATATGTGTCGTTTATGAGAGAGTGGATGTGTAGTCCGTTAAAAGCATTTTACGAATGATGTGACAACATGAATGAATGTTAAAGTTGTATCTTTTTTTTGTTTTTTTTACTCTCTCTTTCTCGTGCTCACACACACACACACATATCGAATACAACGCAGCCAACAAATACATTGTCATCCTTTTAAATTCAATGGAAAGTATAAGTGAGTTGCGGGGGAGTGAGATAGAGTAGTGTTGGAGTTGCACAACAACGGAAAGTAAAAACATAAAACCGTTTTTTTGTTGGTCTACAATTACAGACAAATGTTAATATGCCAACATATCCACATTCGTATGAATCACCACTGAGTGCAGATAAGGATAGGGATCTTCGCCGTGGCATGATAAATAAGTAAAAACGGTCCGGTCGAATCTTAATTTAAGATATTTTTGGTCCCTTTTGTGGAAAAGAGAAAAAGTCGCGCATAAAACAGAAGTTTAACGAGTCAAAATGTTCAATAAAAATACCTGCCATAAAAAATTTACTATAGTTATTAATGCCAGAAATAACTCAAAATTAAAATTATTTTTTAGGTTTATTTCGTACTTTTTCCAATTTTCATTTCATTTCATTTTATTAATGTAATTTAAAGCCAGTAGGCCAATTAAAGGTAAATTACTAAATTCTTCAAAAATAACTGGTTTCCGCTAATAATTTGAATGTAGGTTTGATACTTAAAGTTTCTACTACAAAAACGTCCTATAAAAAATTTAAATGTGTATATATCTTAATAATTTAATTTGTCTTGAACTCATATGCGAAATTTCAGTCGACTCGGCTATATCCAGCGACAATTTTTATACGCTACACCACACTGTGGTACAGGGTATTATGACTGTGTGCATTTGTTTGTAACACCCAAAAAGGAGAAGAGATAGACTCATTGTTTATTATACCGATCGGCTTGTAATCACTTTATGAGTCGATTTAGCTATGTCCGTCTGTCTGTAGATGTATTCTTGTAATCAAAGTACTGGTCGCATTTATGGTCCGATCTCAACGAAACTTTGCACATATCTTTCTTTAGGCCCAAGGACGATCCCTATTGATCCCTATATGTAAATCGGTTCAGATTTACATATAGCTCCCATATATATGTACCTCCGACTTGGATGTAAGCGCTGTAGAAACTGTATTTTATATCAGATCGAAATCTTTCAGAGAGAGTTCTTCTATTAAATGAATGAACACTGCCAAATTCGGAGAGAATCGGTTCATATTTAGATATAGTCCCCATATATATGTTACCCTCGATTTGTAATGTAAGCGCTGTAGAGAGAGAGGTTTCTTATTATATGTATGAACGCTGCCAAATTCAGAGAAAATAGTATAAGATTTAGATATAGCCCCCATATATATGTTTCACCCGATTTGAAATGTAAGCGCTGTAGAACCCGTCTTTTATATCCGATCAGTATGAAATTGAGCAGAGGGAGTTTTCTTGTTACGTGAATGAACACTACCAAATTAGCAGAAAATCCGTTCAGATTTAGATATAGCCCCCATATATGTGTTACACCCGATTTGACATGTAAACGCTGTAGAAACCGTATTTTACACCCGATCTGTTCGAAATTCGGCATAGAGAGTTTTCTTATAACGTGAATGAACGCTACCAAATTCGGAGAAAGTCCGTTCAAATTTAGATATAGCCCCCTGTTGGGGATCATCCCAACCCCCTCGTAGACGATATTGATATGGACTTAATCGATTTGTAATAATCGATATCGTCGTCGAGGGAATGGCGGTCTCTAAGCGATGACTCTTATTACATGTATGAACGCTGCCAAATTAAGGGAAAATCGGTAGAGATTTAGATATAGCCCCCTTATAAAGCGTTTTCCAACAGGAGGTGTTAATTTGGTATTTAATGAATAATTCAATTTTTTGAGATGTTTATTTCATAATAAAGAGGAAGGTATGCCGTTAATAATGAAAAACAACATAAGCCAAATGGCCACCACGACCACGCTTACAGGACCATATCCTTTTCATGAAATTTTCCATAACCATAATCGCAAATTAGCTGTCCTATGTCCTCGATAGCCTCACGAATTCTATCTTTGAGGTCTTGAATCGACGCTGGCTGTTGACGTAGACCTTATATTTCACGTGGCCCCAAAAGAAAAAGTCCAACCTCATTTTCGAAAAAGAAAGGTGCAAGGACCCCGCCGGACCATAAACCGCACCAAACAGTCACACGTTGAGGATGGAGAGGCTTCTCAACATTAACTCTTGGGTTTTCCGATCCCCAGATGCGACAGTTTTGCTTGTTGACATAGCCACCGAGGTGGAAATGGGCCTCATCAGTCAAGATGATTTTTCGATGGAATTCCGGATCATTTTCATGCATTTCAAGGACCAAATCACCAAGTCTTTATGCAAGATACGGTGTAATGACATTTGTGAAATGCCCAATTCCAAAGAACGACGAGAAATACACAAACCTTGGTTTTCTTCAACACTTTAGGCTACAGCAGCAATATTCTCAATTGTTCTTGTGCGACGTGCACTGGTTTTATTCTCCACAGTTTCTACAGCGCCTTCATGTCAAATCGGGGGTAACATGTATATGGGGCTTATATCTAAATCTAAACCGATTTTCTCCGAATTTGTCAGTATTCCTTCATGTAGAAAGAAACCTCTTTTTGCCGACTTTCGCACTGATCGGATATAAAATAACATTTTTACAGCGCTTACATGTCAAATCGGGGGTAACGTATATATGGGGGCTATATCTAAATCTGAACCGATTTCTTCTAGTTTTAAAAGTGTTCATTCATATAATAGGAAACCTCTTTCTGGCGAATTTCATACTGATCGGATTTAAAATACAGTTTACAGTTTTTACAGCGCTTACATGTCAAATCGGGGGTAACATATATATGGGGGCTATATCTAATTCCGAACCGATTTTCTCCTAATTTGGCAGTATTCCTTCATGCAATAAGAAACGTCTTTCTGCTGAATTTCGCACTGATCGGATATAAAATACAGTTTCTACAGCGCTTACATGTCAAATCGGGGGGTTACATATATATGGGGGCTATATCTAAAGCTGAACCGATTTCCTCCGAATTAATCAGTATTCCTTCATGTAATAAAAAACCTCTTTTTGCCGAATTTCGCACTGATCGGATATAAAATAAAATTTTTACAGCGCTTACATGTCAAATTGGGGCTATATCTAAATCTGAACCGATTTTAACCAAATTCAAAAGGGATCGTCCTTGGGCCAAAAAGATATGTGTAAAGTTTCGTCGAGATCGAACTATAATGGCGACCTGTACCTTGATTACAAGAATACATGCACAGACAGACGGACGGACGGACAGACAGACAGACGCACAAACGGACATAGCTAAATCAACTCATAAAGTGATTCTAAGTCGATCGGTATAATAAACGTTGGGTCTATTTCTTCTCCTTTTGGGTGTTACAAACAAATGCACAAAGTTATAATACCCTGTACCACAGTATGGTGTAGGGTATAAAAATAGAATGAAAACGGCCCCAGACTAACGCCGTCTCCAGATTAACGCCGCATTAAAGCCAACACCAAAACCGAGCAGATCAAAAACATATTCTATGAGCGCCTAGAGCGCCATTCTCCTATGACATTTTAATGCAAAAATAAGAAGGGTTCTCCCTTTCTTTGGCCCAGAGGTCGGAAAATGTAGCCACACATGGTACGACCAATAGTGCAGTAATTGTACTGAAATGAAGAATGCGGCGTACAGGGCAACCCTGCAGTCAACAGCAATGCGTGGGGCGCATGAGAGGTATCGGGAGAATATGAGAGAAGAGAAACGTCTATTCCCTAGGAAAAATAGAGAAGTGAAAGGACGACGTGTGTGAGCGTATTGGGTTGTACTTATAAAGGAGTCAGAATGAAATTCGAAAATTTTACCAAAGATCAACGCAACAGACTGGGGGCTTTGCTTCAGGCACATCCTTCTGTAAAGATGCAGAAGTCAAGTTGGTAATGGAAGCAGATAACGTGCTGCGGATATGGAAATAGTATTTTTTCCAAATTGTAGCGGCGATGAAGATATCTCAGAATCAATTCCTGACGACGGTGTTGCTATATGGTACATACCATATAGCATTAGCCCGGCTGAAGAACAATATGGCAGGAGGTGCCGATGGGCTACCAGCGGAACTATTTAAGATCGTAGGTGACATGCAGATTCTTGCTAGAAGAACGCATGTTCGAGGATCCTCAGCGTAATATGTCCCGTTTAAAGATAGGAGGAAAAAGAGTATTGTGTGAGCGATTAAAATCTAAAGTCGGCGAGATAATTGGACTTTATCAGTGCTGCTTTAGACCCTGTAAATCCACCACCGATGACCTTTTTGCAAATTACGCCCAATCCTGGAAAGTCCAAAGAAAAGCAAATCGACATCGGCGGAATGAAATTGGGCCCCAGGTAAACACACCCCAATATGTTTATGAATTTGGGTCCCAAAAAATAACATGTCAAACAACAACAATTTTTTTCGTGCTTAATTTAATTTTTTTGTTCTTTCATTTCATTTTTGTCTGCTTTTTGTGGCTTATTTTCATCTATAAATTTAGGAACAGGAGAGGCCACGTTGCCAACTTAGGATCCTGCCATAGGAAAAAGTCTGTAACAAAGGCCGCAGGCCATAGGCCGACCGCGCAGGATTTATAATTAAAAAATAGGTTCGTATACGTGTATTTTTACGTACTCCCCAGATTTACGAAGAGAACATTTCTAAGTTTTTTGGGGTTTATTTTTATTTCATGCTGTTTTCTTGATTGTGGTGTAATTTCCTAAATTAGTTTTTGTAACGAAAATAGGCCCCAAATTGGGGCGCACTTTCATTTTCAATTTGGTCTGTATTTTCTTGGGGTCCAACTTTCGGCCGCCATCGACACCTATCATCTTTTTGTCGATTAGAAGACCGCTTTCGACAGCCTCATTCGTCCAAAAGTGTTTCAAGTGACTTTGCAGACTCACCTTAACTAATACACGATCCTCAGTTAAAATAGGAAAGAACCTCTCCGAATCGTTCAGCGCCAAACGAGGTCTCAGACATGGAGAAATTCTATCGTGCTGTCTTTTAACATCACACTGGTAAATGTTGCAGGAGTAAATGAAACTAGCTCACTCTACACAAAACAACCCGTTTATGCTTATTTAAAAGCTGAAGAAATCGATGATGCTTATTTTTTGAAAAGTAACAATTCTAAAAAGAACATGGTTGTTAAATTTGTATCAACTAAATCGAAACAAAAGATTATGTCAGCTAAACCAAAGTTACGAGATAATGAAGCTATGAAAAATGTTTTTGTTAATGATTTTCTGAGTAAAGAGACTCTTACTTTATTGAATCATGCTAAAACCTTAAAAACTGTCGGTTATAGGAGAGTTTACGCAACGTCTGGAAGGGTGTATGTAAAGAAAAGTGAATTGTCGAAACCGAAATTGATTAAGAATGCGGAGGAGGTAACATGGAGGAAACATGGTTCCAAAGAAACTCGACGGGTTTATATAATATTCCCTGTTACAATGCAGTTCATGCTTGTAGAGATGATGGATATGGCGGAACCACAGTATACGTTCGTGAGAATTTGATATACAATGTTGAGATATGTTCTAGTGAGAACTACATAGACAGCATCGTTCTGGCATTGCAAAATAAAAAAAAATTTTGGTATACCATTGAATATAATGTCATTCTATAGATCACCTAAATGCCACGTTAATACGTTTTGTCAATATTTAGAAACCATTCAAAGAAAGTTTGGCCGAATTCCTAGTATATTTCGAGGTGATTCTAACATTGACATTTTGCAAAATTAGCTATCGCAAGATTTGTTACATCTTCTGGAATGCTATGATTATAGAAGTTGTCACCATCATGTGACACGACCAAGCAGCTGCACTTCAATTGATCATATGTATAGCAATTTGCAGTTTGAACTACGTGTCTATTCTATTGAATGTGATCTTACAGACCATAATATTATATATTGCAGATTTGAATCTGGTAGAAAAAATAATGATTTTGTTGACATAACTCGACGTCGATGCAATTATGAACATGTCAAAAATCATATTCGCAACAATCTTCAAATGACAGAACTAACCGGAAATCCAACAAATGATATAGACTATATCTTATCCACTGTTTCGAATGATGTTGGGGCATCTACTGTTTTATCCAAACAGAAGAAGTGTCTAAAATATAAAATAACACCTTGGATAAATGGAAACTTGCAATCCCTAATTGATTATAAAAATAAAATGCTTGCATTACGTCGGAAACGAAAGAAAATTTGTAATTCCACTCTGAAGCGGATAAGTCGAATTATCAAAATAGCCACCAAAGAATTAATGAATGCTTACTACCATGACAATCTAAATAATTTCAGAGAAGATCCAAGGAAATGTTGGAAATTTCTGAACCAAACACTCGGCAGAGTTTCTAGATCGGGGCTGCAACTTAAAGATGATGAAGGAAAATTAATTCAGAGTGACTACGTAAAAGCACACATGTTTAATGACTATTTTCTGAGTTCAGTATCGAATTTGAAAAGTCAATTACAAACGTTTCCATCCGATAATTGCAACTCGCTTAGAACTTTGCAGCACCATAGCAATCGATTTGTAATTGAAAACGTCACACACAGAGAAATATATGATATTATATCTCATATGAACCAACACAAAAGCGCAGGAGGGGATGAAATAACACCGAAAATTATTTCTGTATTTGCGGAGGAAATATGTTCATTTCTAGCAAATGTTTTTAATAGTATTATGCGTTGTTCAATATATCCAGATACGCTAAAGATACATAAAATCGTTCCTATACCGAAGGAAATAAAATCTACTTCTGTGGAAAACTATAGGCCAATATCACTTTTGTCAGCATTTGACAAGATTTTTGAATAAGTTTTATGCTCGCAGCTTTCATCATTTTTGGCACGTGAGGAGTTATTGCACAAAAATCAGTATGGGTTTCAAAAAGGATGTGCATCACTTTATGGCGAGGTCGCAAAAAATGTTTTTCCAGTTCATGGACTATACAAAATCCAGATATTAATATATGTCTACAAAGTTCTAAATAATATTGGTCACCATACTATTCGATTGCGGCATAATCAGCACACAATAAATACTAGAAACAATATGAACTTGAATGTTGCCAGATGTCGTTTGGAAACAACGAAACAGCGAATAGAACACATGGGTAGTGTTGAGTTCAACAATTTGCCGCAGAATTTAAAAGAATCTCAAACAATTGCTATATTCAAAAAAGATTAAAGGAATACTTACTATTGAATGTTGAAATGCTTCTTATTTAACGAAAGTTATGTAAATTTACGATGAACACGAATTTGTAATTATTCTTCAGTAAATTATTTTCTATGAAATTACTGTATGTATTAGTTGCCATGAATGCCCTGGCGGCACTGAGGCATACATTATTATTGTTATATTGAATTATATTGAAAATAAATAAACACAAAAAAATGCTTTAAATTCGAAGATCGGTCATATTGGTACTTCTAGTACCTTTCCCACAAAGGGTTAAAATTTGGTAAAATATTCATACTCTTATATGCTAGTTTTCCGAATATTCCATATTCAACACATAGTAATAGTTTATTAGCCGCTATAATCTTTAGAAAAACATACGAAGTTGTCCCACCCCTTTTTGGTACATCCCACACAAGGGGACAGCATTATGGCATGGATTCGTAAAATCAATAATATTCAAGCGATTAATTAAAGAACAAGTAAGAAAGTCCTCTCGGGTAAACCGACTTATTGACCTTGTGTCCCAAAAAAAATATTCGCAAATGTATTTATTTTTTTTTGTTTTAATTGAATTATTATTATTTTAAATTGCATTTAATAACTTTAAAGTATTTACTGGTATTAAAGTGAAAACCTGTTTACGTTTGGAACAAAGTGGTCCATTTGTATGTGAGTTACCAAAAGGGGCGTGCCAATAACGGTCACTAGACAATTGGACCGTACAAAATTGCAAGTACTTGCATTCACTAGTAATAAAGTTAAAATCTGTTAACTTTTGGTACAAAATGGTCCATCTGTGTGGGATAACGAACTTGTTATGGCCCGAATTGGAAGATATGGATGTGGACAATATGTGGTTTCAACAGGACGATGCACAGTGTCACGAGCGTGGCCAAAAATGGTAAGAGCTGATGTTGGAATTGTTGATTTTTTTTTACACAATTTTATGAAAAACACAAGAACTAAAAAAAGTGTAAAATATTATCCAAAAATATTGAGCAGTTTTTGAGTTATTGTGGCTCAAAGTTATGGTTCGTTTGCAAAATGATAATTGTTAAGAAACACAATGAAATTTCGTATCCAGTAATAAGAGGTTAAATTCAAATTTTTTGTTAACGGTTGGTACAAAATGCCATTGAAATGCAAGTTTGATAGATATTGCTACAATTGCAATACTGTTATAGTTTACAAATATTGATCATATCTGATGTACCGTTAGAAAGAAGACAGGTCTGGTGTAAAGTCAGGTTTTGACAATATACACAAACTTGCGTAGACAATTAAAAAAAAACATCAAAAAACATATCTCCAATTTTTTGATATTTTTTTAGCTATAGGTATGTATTTTAGCATATATAAGTCTCAGCTGCACAGCTCTGCACAAATTTTATTGGTGAATCTTTTTATCACCTCACCTTAGAGAGGAGGGTATATATCATTTTGATTTTATGAGCCAAAAGTGTAACACATCGAAGGAGTGACCTAAGACCCTAAGTATGTTCGGCGGATATCCGTTTTGGGTCATTTTAAGCCATTTGAGCAATGTCCGTCCGTCCGTCCGTCAGTCTGTCTGTTTGTCTGTCTGTCTGCAGGCTGGTGCGCACGATAACTCTTGAAAGGAGTAACCGATTGACTTCAAATTTGGTGTGCGTTAATATTTTTCTCTTTATCCGGCTAAGTTCGAAGATGGGCCATATTGGTCCACTCCTTCTAGTTCCTCCCCCACAAATGGTTAACTTTAAGTGAAATATTGATTATTTAATAACTTCTATACTACTTACTCGAATCTTCTGAAATTTCACAAATACTATTAGTTTGCTAGTCGCTAACACGCCAAGAAAAATGGGCGAAGTGGCCACTCTCTTTTTGCTAACTCAAATGGATCATTTTAGACCAAAAGTTAACAGCATAGTGAGTAGTATATATGTTCGTACTTACGAGTATATCTGTATTTATTACAAATAAATAAAAAGTTCATTTCGCAATGTGTTAAAATGTACTATGATTTGCTGTAAATATATTATGGAAAACTAAATCGTTTTTTTTAACATTTACTATTATGTCCAAAATGCACATTTGATAAAAATCCAAATAAAAACGAAAATTAAAAACAAATCAAAATTGAAAATGAAGGTGAACTTAAAAATTTGAGCCTGTTTTCTTTACAAACGATTGGTTCTGTAGCCAAATCGGACTAAACATATATATGGGAGCTATATCTAGATCTGACCCGATTTTCTTGAAATTCGGCAATACTGGTCTATGGGTCAAGAAACTCTAGCATGCTAAATTTCAAAACAATTGGATGTAATGTACAGCTTCTATAGGGCTAAAGAGACAAATCGGACAAAACATACATATGGGGGCTAATCTGTCCTTTAGTCAATTTTTCCAAAACTTCGTTTTTATTCTTTATGCAAAGAATATGCAAATTTCATTCACCTGCGACGGCTCCTTCTATTTTTGGCCACCTCTTATATGAAATCACGACACTGTGCGGTGCCACTTGCCACACAGCTAACGAAACAATGGCTTTTTTGCGCAACAAATTCAATGGCCGTGCTATCTCACGTCGTGGTGACACCGTTGGACTTCTTTCTATGGGGTTATTTGAAGGAAAAGGTGTACATCGATAAGCCAGCAGCAATACAAGAGCTACATGATGGGATAATTCGGCACATTAACGGCATAGAAACTCAATTATGCCTCAGCGTCATCGAAAATGTGGACCATCGGTTGGAGGTGCGCCGCCGAGGTCGCGGCGGCCATTTGGCCGATATTTTGTTCCATACATAATTGAACCTACCAATATTATCATAATAAAAGGAAATGACAATACAGGGTGGCTGATATGTAATACAACAAAGTAAAGCGCTATATTTTTTTATTTTTTTTAAATGTTATTGTTCAAAAGCAAAAAATGTCGGAAATAACATAAAATTTTAGAAACAGTTTAGATTTTTTCGAATTGGCCACCTTTGGCAAGAATTATGGCCTTCAAACGGCCGACAAAGCCATCACACGCTGCACGAAAGTGACTCTGCGGTATTTTGGCCCATTCCCGGCGAAGCGCCGTCTTGAGATGATCGATACTTTGGTATTTTTTAGTGCGAACCTTACTCTCTAAAATGCCCCCAGGCGCAAAAATCCAACGGATTGAGATCCGGAGATCTTGGTGGCCATTGTGCGGTGGAAATGAAGCGAGGAACCTCCTTTTTAAGCCAGTCTTGGTAGACGCATGCTGAGTGCGATGGTGCTGAGTCCTGTTGGACTGTCCAGGGCTTCAATACTGTCTTTAGGACATTTTCCCGATAATATTCGGCATTTATTTTGACCCCATGGTCGATGATTACGAGCGGGGAGCGACCATCGGCCGTTACGGCGGCCCACACCATTACCATCGGCGGCGCTTGAGTTCTGGTGGCCAATCGAAGGTGTAAATTTTCAGCTGACCTCTTTGGCAAGTAAACCCGATCATTTTGTTTGTTCACAAAGAGCTCAATTTGGAATGGCTTCTCATCGGAGAAAACTAAATTCGGTAACTGGCCACTTTCGTGCAAGCGAAGCAACTCCTTGGCTCTTTCCAGTCTAACTTTTTTGTGCATCGGTGAGCTCTTGCACTTTTTGGAACTTCAATGGCTTTAGTCCAAGCTCATTTTTTAATATGTGTTGTATCCGTTCTCGCGATATGTTCAGCTCACGAGAAATTTTTCTTCCACTGCGGCGTGGATTTCGATCAAATCTGGCCTTCACTTTTCGGATCATTTCTGGTGTTGTTAGCGATTTTGGACACGATGCAACACTGCCAGTATCACGGTAACGAGCAATGGTACGAGAAACAAAAGATTTATTCACATTTAAATGCTGGAGGGCTCTAACGATAGCCACTTGTGTTTTTCCACCCAAATATAAAGCTATCACACTATCACGCTTGAATTCCATCACGAATAACTTTTTTTCTGAATCCAAAGATCAAAATGCTTTTGTAAGCTTGTAAACAATAAAATGAACTGTCACTGAAATAAATCTGTCAGCTATCAGACTAGCGGTTTAGAAATGATGGCAACCTGAAGTTGGTTGCAATACATATCAGCCATCCTGTAATTTCCTAAATAATTTGTGTTTTATTCAAAATCAACATCGGAGCATAAAATGTAACCACCCTTTATAATACTTGAGCTAAATGGCTGAAATTTGGTACATATACTGGGCAATATCGGTCCATATTTTGATATAGCCCTATATATATGGGGCTATATCTCCTATTTGATATTTAATGCCATAGAGATAAGAAATTTCAACTGGTCGGGCTGAAAATTGGTAACTGTGATTTATTTATACCCTTCACATGAACAAATGTAGTCATATATCCATGTTTTTATATATGCCCTGTACAAAGATCCCTCTATATTTGACTTCGTAACGGCACAAAAACCTAAATTTTCAACCAATTAAGCTGATATTTGCTGCAATGAGTTTATTAGTACCCGTTACCATTCACATGCGATCCATGATGGAGGGTACATAAGATTCGGCATGGCCAAACCTAATCCATCTTTACTTGTTTAGCTTAACGCTATTACATGGCGCTGTATTTTGAGGACATAAAGAGATCGACCCGGGAGAACCTACCACCGTTTTTATTCCTTTATAAGGGCCTGTTTCTGTAACTTATTTTCGTTCGTCTACGGCGAACGATCAAAAATCACTCAATTATTCCGAGAAATCTATAAGTCACAGCAGTTTATAATTCGGTGTGTCTATAGAAAAGCACGTAAAAAGCTCGTACCTAAAATATTTTTAACCTGCGTTTTATAGAATTCTAGTAATAGTTGAGAGATTTTTGATCGTTCTCCGTAAACGAACGAAAATAAGTTACAGAAACAGGCCCTAAATTATTGTCACATCTTCATAGAACACCCTTTTGTTAAATGTGTCCACATGACAATTCAGTTTTATTTAGTGCAACATTCACCACCACGAAAAAATACACCATCCAAAAACTAACAAAAATGCAAGTCTGCATTTTAAAATGCGAAGCGTTACAATTTTATTATTTTGTCACTTCCGAGTTGAATGCCCTCGCATTTTGTATGAGTTTACTAAGAATTCCACACAAAAAAAAACTCTAACAATTTCAAACATACATAACAAGTCGTTGCAATATTCGCAAACATTTAGTTTTACAAAAACGAGATGTGAAAGCAATAAATTATTACCAACAAACTTTAAATTTCTCAGAAATGGTCAAATGGGAAAAGAGAGGAAATCCCACATTTACTGTATAACTATACATGGACAGATTGCAACATGAATTCCAGAGAATTTAACTCAGTTTAATTCAATATGCTACATAATATATTATTGTACATATGTTATTTTACCTTGAATAACACTGAATTAAATAATTATTTAATTAAATTTTTAATTTACATTTTTAAATTATTTGCAAATTAGATTGTAGGAAAGAGAGGCGGCAGAGAGGGCTCTCTGCCTCTCTCTCCTACAAACTTTGACACTTGCTTGGTAAAAATTGCCTCGTGTGTAGCACGACTTAAACAACTTGAGCAGACTTCTAAAAATTTGCAAAGAAAATTATATTAGGCTTGTTTTCGTTGCACCATAGGTGTTTAATTTGTATGGGGAGCTAAGCATTTTTAAGCATTATTAGTTCCCGATGAGGTTTGGTGCTTCTGTTCCTGTCTTAATCCTATATTTCGCAGTATGGCATCTCATTTTTGGAGAGATTGTTGTCAATTATTGTGAATTAACGGGAAGAAGAAGAACAAAAATGGAAAATTAGTTTAATATTTACAAAAAGAGTGTAAACAATTGAACATAGAATAGTAAATTTATGTTTTACAAATACCTTTCACGAATTTTTTGTCTGTTTCGCACAGTTCTTTCTTCGGAACTCTTGGCACCATTGCTACCAGATAGTGGAAATCCGCCGCTTATGCGCTCATGCGCCAGTTAGTGGAAGTCAGTAGTTTTCGTTGCAAAGTGCTAAACTAAAATCGCTAGCTTGTAACGAAAACATGCCTTTATGTATTAATATGTTTTTCAACAGACTAATTCATTGTAATCTTTATTTTGCCAGTGATACACAGTGAGAGGAATTAAAAAATGAATATAACCGTACTTCCAGAGTAACTTACAGTAGAATTTTTTCGAAAAAAAACAAGTATAGTTGTCATGTTTCTTTAAAGTGAATTTGATTACACTACAGGGTTTTCCAAGAAGAGGTGTTATTTTGAATCGCCCGGTATTTCGGTAGCTGTCACTTTTGAAGCTTTTATTCTTGGACATTTGACAAGTAGAAACTACGCCTTTACTAAAAATGGAACGATACACGATTCAACAACGCATTGAAATTATTAAAATTCGAAAAATCGAAAATCATCGAAAAATAATCTTGACTGAGGAGGCCCAAAACCTAAGAGTTATTGTTGAGAAGCCTCTTCATCCTCAACGTGTGACTGTTTGGTGGGGTTTATGGTCCGGCGGAGTCATTGGACCTTACTTTTTCGAAAATGAGGTTGGATCAACAGTTACGGTGAATGGATTGCGCTATCGTGAGATGATGAATGATTTTGTATGGACGTTGGATGGTATTGATCTGGACAACGTTTACTTTCAACAAGACGGCACTACGTGCCACACAAGCAACAAAACCATTGCTCTGTTACGGGAAAAGTTTCCGGACCGTGTTATCTCTCTGTTAGGGCCACTTTGCGATTTGGTTATGGAAAATTTCATAAAAAGTTATGGCTGATGTTGTTTTCCATTATTAACGGCATACCTTCCTCTTTATTATGAAATAAACATCCGATCATTTATCTCAAAAAATGGCATTTTTCTTTGAATACCAAAATAACACCTCTTGTTGGAAAATTACCTTTTGCAAAAATATATGATATTCGAATTATTTTCCATATCTGCACGGCGCAACATCGCCTTTTTGGATATGTTTGAGTAAAACAAGTAAGAAAGTTTCAGTCGGGTAAACCGACTAAGGTATACCCTCACTTTGTGAGTAATGTAATATTGAATATTACACAAATTATTCTGTCAATTTTTGTGGGAGGTACCAGAAGGGGTTTAAGAAATACACCTATATTTCGCTGAACAGTAGCACTGTGCCGAATTGTAACCGTTTATATGGACCGGTATATTAACGTTAAGATATTAAATTGTGGTCGTGGTGATAACGCTAATTTTACACTGGACTATAGGCATTATAAAAGCATTACACTGTACAAAATTTCAAGTAAATGTATACACTGATATTAATGTTATAAACTGTTAACTTTTGGTGCAAAATTGCACATTTGTGTGGGAGGCACCAAAAGGGGCGCGGCAATAACGCCCATTTTTCACTGGACTGTAGGCACTATAAAAGCATTACACTGTACAAAATTTCAAGTATTTCTAAACACTGGTATTAATGTTATAAGCTTTTAACTTTTAGTGCAAAATGGTGCATTTGTGTGGGAGGTACCAAAAGGGGCGTGGCAATTTCGCCCATTTTCCTCAAGTCGATAGCGACTAACAAACTAATACTATGTGTTAAATTTCAGAAGATTCGAATACGCATAATAGCAGTTATTAAAGAATCAATATATCAGAACATTTTAACCCTTTGTGGGGGAGGTACCAGAAGAAGTGGACCAATATGGCCCATCTTCGAACTTCGCCGGAGATAGAAAAAACCACATACGAAATTTGAAGTCAATCGGTTACTCCTTTTGAGAGTTACCGTGCGCACCAGCCAGCAGACAGACAGACACACAGACAGACAGACAGACAGACAGACGGACGGACATTGCTCATTCGACTTAAAATGACCCAAAACGGATTTCCGCCGAACATGCTTGGGGTCTTAGGTCACTCCTTCGATGTATTACACTTTTTTCCGTAGCAAATGATATATACCCTCGTCACACTAAAGTGAGGGTATAAAGAAAATATATTTGGAACACAATTTTTTAAATATTATATATTTCTGAGCTAATCTATAATATTTAAACGTAATTCTTTTGCATTTCCTTTATTTCTTTAAAATGTGTCATTACTTATACATGCATCCATAACATTTTTATACCCTACACCACACTGTGGTACAGAGTATTATAACTCTGTGCATTTGTTTGTAACACCCAAAAGGAGATAAGTTAGACCCATCGCTTATTATACCGATCGACTTAGAATAACTTTCTGAGTTGATTTAGCTATGTCCGTCTGTGCATGTATTCTTGTAATCAAAGTACAGGTCTCAATTATTGTCCGATCGCGACGAAACTTTACACATATCCCTTTACAAGGACGATCCCTTTTGAATTTTGTTAAAATCGGTTCAGATTTACATATAGTTCCTACACTGAAAATAAAATGGTACATCAATATAATGAAAAAGTTTCTTAAATTGTTTTTCATTGAATTGATGTAATCACACAGCCATACAAATAGGTATGGTGATTGAATGAGTATAAACACAGCGGCGGAACGCATGAGCTATAAGGCCTTATATCAGGCCTTCTTAGTCATGTCGGGGGCCTTCTCTACACATTCCCTGTTCCTTTCCATTTAACATTGCGTGAGATTGGGAGTCAAGGCCTTTCTTTCCCTTTCCCTGCAAGAATCCCTCAAGAAGGCCTTCATAGATAAGGCATAAGTCTTGTCTGAAAAAACAGGCCCTCTTCAGGGGCTTAATGCGATGGCCTGATAAAGGTATGGTGCCATAGGCAACTTATAAGGTCTTCCCAAATGATTGCCTATTGCTTGTCAGAAAATTTTACTCGTACTAATATTAAAAATGATTTTTTATTTTGATTTTTGGTTTGAATGCTATAACACAAAGAAATACATCAATTCCATGAATAATTTTAAAATTAAAGATGTAAAAATCTCTGCTAGTTCTCCGACAAGAATCTGATTTTGATTTTGGACATCCGTCCGGAGCTCCTTTACTTCAATCTCCAAATCTTAAAATATAAAAATTGAAAAAATATATAACTCATCATCAGAAACCATTTTAACTCATTTCAAAAACAGAACTATTTCGCACTTTATTTTATTGCAACTTCACACCCGAACGGATCAACGATAGAACAGAAACTGAAAACAACAGATAGCGTTTTATTAGAACTGGTTTTGGTTTTGTTTCTATTTGTTCCTTTCATCTCCCTCTATAAACACATGTTCTTTTTTTGTATGTACGAACCTACAGGAATATAATTTAACAGGAGGCTTCTTCCCGTAGCTTTTATTTTTGTCTGTTTTATTTTTGCTTGTTTAAGACCGATTTTTTTGTATTATGTATCACAGTTAAAACGTAATTATTGATTGGAAAGTGAAAAAAAGTTAAAAAGAGTGCGAAAACTATTTTTCACGTTTGAAAATGCAAATTATGTTTCTTTGTTCTTATCACAAGAAAATTAAACAAACGTAACGAACCATGTTGTTAATATGTATTCCCTTCGCATTACCTTGGAATTTGTACAATGAAAGAATTGTGTTGTTGTTGCTCTTTCATTTTTGCATTAAATCTCGACGAACCACTCGAAATTTCATTCCCCCTGCCTTCGTTTTGGAAGGCCTGTATCAGACTATTTAAAAGGATGCTTCTACATTGGAATTTGAAGAACGGGATAATTCGATTATTTTTTGTTGTTGTTCTCTCATCTTGTGCATTTATGTACGTTCGACGCAATTGCATTCCCTCTACCTTCGTTTTAGAAGGCCTGTATCAGGATATCTAAAAGGAAGCTTCTACATTATAATTTGAAGGACGGGATAATTCGATTATTTTTTGTTGATGCTCTCTCATCTTGTGTATTTAAACGCGTTCGACAACGATCCACTCACGATGGGATTCTCTTTGCATTCTTTTAAAAGACCTGAATCATGCCTGATATTGGCATGACTGGAAGTAATTAAAAATCATACTTTTCGCGGGCCTTAAATAATTAAGTCCTTGCCAAATAAGGCCTTCAGCATGTTTTACATTTGGAAGGCCACGCAATTTCCGCCACTGGGCCTGGTTTACATTGAGAGAGAGAAATTTTTGTTATGGTTGTATGAGTGTGCCGATCCCTGCTCTACATGCAGATTTTTTTCTACGCAAAGTCTTAGGCTGCCGGCAGACACAAAGCTGAAAAATTTTTTCTGTGTTTTCTCATTAGAGAGTGAAGCGCTTCTATCTTAGTTTTGCGCATTGTGGATCGTTGCTAGCTTGGTTTTGCTTCGTCAGAACACAAATGCAAGAAAGAAAAAGAAAAAACAGACACTGTCAATCTGCTTTCTCACTTCAACACATGACTGTATTCTCTATATCTCTGCAGTCGGCCTGACATGTTGTGGCATGTTTTTAGCAGTGACTGAGCAATTTTCGAATTGCACTGCTTCAGCGTGTGGTTTGCCGTCTGCCTAACAATAATGGTGGTTGCGGTAGATGAAGATGAATGGACGTCTTTCTGAAAATTAATGGGGTTTTCTTTTATGCCAAAATATGCTACATTTTTTTGCCTTTCGTCCCAAAAATGCTTTTTGTTTGTGTAGTTTAGTTTTTTATAGCGATTTTACATAGAAACAATGGATTACAATAATTTATAGAATTATTTGAATAATTTATAGTATAGTTTGATACAGTTCAATGAAATTTTGCTATTAATTGTAAAATGTAAAAGTGCATCAAGTCAATACAAAATTTGAAGAAAATCGGCTCAGGTTTGGATAAAGCCCCCATAAACATATATATGGGATTAGATAGAAACCTTATTTTATATTCGATCAGTAAGAAATTCGGCAGAAAGAGGTTTCGTTTTTGATGAATGACCTCTGCCAAATTTGGGGAAAATGGGTTCAGATTTAGATATAGCCCCCATATATATGTTACCCGCGATTTGATATGTAAGCGCTGTAGAAACTGTATTTTATATCCGATCAGTACGAAATTTGGCAGAAAGAAGTTTCTTACTACACGACTAAAGACTGCAAAATTCGAAGAAAATCGATTCAGGTTAAAATATAGCCCCCATATATATGTTCTCCCGAATTGGTATCAAAGCGCTATAGAAGTTGTACTGTACTTCCGAGCATTACAAAATTTGGCAGAAAAAAGTTTCTTAATTTGGGGAGTATAAGTTCAGATGTAGATATATATACCAATATATATGTTCATGCCAATGTAGCAATTAAGTGCTATTAAAACTGCAGTTTACGTCTGATCTTTATATAATTTGGCAGAAATGAGTCTTTAAACCAAATTGATGAAAATATGTTTAGATTATGTACAGTTCCATCTATTTGTTCCTTCCGATTCTTGATCTATGAAAAAATACTGCTGTTATACTATACTGCTTTAAGGTTATCATTTCAAATCTAGTTTATTATGAACGACATCTTCAACTCCTCCTTGGACTAAGCCTTCATGAGACTTCATGGAGTTACTGAAACGAATCCAATTATTCAGATCTAGTTCTAGACAATTAATAATGTATATACTTTACTAGCGTACCCGGTCCACATCTTTGCGCCAGACTTCAGATTTCCGACAGTAGGAATCTCGTTAATCTATTATCTATTCGTAGGTACGGACAGTAGGAATCACTAAAGAAATGGTAACTCCAAATTGGATTACATGGACGAGGCCACGCCCCCTCAATCAATAATTTATATAGCCTATGTTACCCGCTATGGTTATCAGACCTAGGGTTATCATTCCCTGAAAATTTCATCAAAATCGGCCCAGCCGTTTTGGAGTCCATACGTAACATACATGCACATACACACATCCAATTTTATATACATATATAGATAGCGTACCTGGTCCACTTCGTTTCCCCAGACTTCAGATTGCCGATCCCGTCCATTTTTGGTCTGCTCTAGATATATCGATTTCAAAACATGGCTCATATAAATGGGGACAGTAGGAATCTCGTTAATCTATTTGTATACAGTACGGACAGTAGGAATCTCTCAAAAAATCATAACTCCAAATTGGCTTATATGGGCGGGGCCACGCCCTCTCAATCAAGAATTTATATAGCCGCTAGGGTTATCAGACGATTCCCTGAAAATATCATGAAAATCGGTCCAGCCGTTTTTGAATCCATACGGAACACACACACATCCATTTTTATATATATATAGCTGGACCCGGTCCACTTCGTTGCCCCAGAGTGGATTTATGATTTTCAATCCCGCTCATTTTTGGACCAATTACGTTTCAAACGGGTAATAGTAGGAATCTAAGCAATTCGTAGGTAGGGACAGTAGGAATCTCTCAAAAAATCATAACTCCAAATCGGCTTATATGGGCGGGAAGTAATATAGCCTATGTCACCCGCCTGAATATTCCCTGAAAATTTCATCAAAATCGGCCCAGCCGTTTTGGAGTCCATACGTTACATACATACACACATCCAATTTTATATATATAGATGACTAATGTTGAGAAAAATCACCACATCTCAACCAAACGAAAATATTTTTAACAATAAAAACCATCCCCATTGCATGTTCTACAAAACGTATTCAGCCATTTTTTATTTTATGCAGCCGTTCTCGAGTTATGGAGTGACAATCAAAATGTACACTTCTTTTTGTATATATAGATGGGGTCTCAGATCAATATTTAGTGGTGTTACAAACGGAGTGACAAAATTAATAAACCCCCCATCTTATGGTGTAGAGTATAAAAATTAATAGAAAACTATACCATAACAAGTAAGAAAGTTCAGTCGGGTAAACCGACTAAAGAATCCCCTCGCCTTGAGTCAAAAACAAATATTAGTAAATTTATTTATTTTTGTTTTATTAAAATTGTTATCAGTTTAAATTTCATTTAATAACTTTAAAGTACGTACTGGTATCAAAATTAAAAGCTGTTAACTTTTGGTACAAAAAGGTCCATTAGTGTGGGAGGTACAAAAAAGGGGCTGGCCAATAACGCCCATTTTTCTCTGTACTCTAGGTACTATAAAAGCATTACTTTGTACAAAATTTCAAGTATTTGTATGCCTTGGTATTAAAGTTATAAGCTGGTAACTTTTGGTACAAAATGGTCCATTTGTGTGCGAGGTACCAATTGCCAATTACGGCCACTTATCTGTAAACTCTATGTACTATAAAAGCATTGAACTGTACGAAATTTTCAAGTATTTGTTTGCACTGGTATTTAAGTGATAAGCTGGTAACAAAATGGTTAATTTGTGTGGGAGGTTCCAAAAGAGCATGGCAATAATGTCCATTTTTTGCTGTATTGAAGGTACTATTAAACCAGTACACTGTAGAAAATTTCAAGTCCTTGTATTAACTGGTAATAAAATTATAAGCTATTATCTTTTGGTTCAAAATTGCCCATTAGTGTGGGGGGTACCAAAAGGGGTGTGGCAACTTCGCCCATTTTTCTCGAGGTAATTGCGACTAATAAGCTAGTACTATGTGTAGAATTTCAGAGGATTCAAATCAGTAGTATAGAAATTATTGAATAATCAATATTTCACTAAATGTTAACCCTTTGTGGGGGAGGTACTAGAAGGAGTGGACCAATATGGTCCATCTTCGAAGTTAGCAGGAGATAGAAAAAAATATTACCACATATCAAATGTTAAGTCAATCTGTTACTCGTTTCGAGAGTTATCGTGCGCACCAGCTAGAAACAATGAATTACAATAATTTATAGAATTATTTGAATAATTTATAGTATAGTTTGATACAGTTCAATGAAATTTTGCTATTAATTGTAAAATGTAAAAGTGCATCAAGTCAATGAAGTATTTCATATTTTCGATGTACATTTTGCTTCGAATTGATGTAAAAATAACATTAGTTAAAGTACATTTTTCATGAAAAGAAGGACTTATTTACTTCAATTCAAAGAAAATTGGAGGTTAAATTAATGCAATATCGTATGTACTTCACACTGATATTAAATATTCATTCAAATTCAAATATTCATTGAATCAATGTCATTTTTCGAAGACAGACGGACGGACATTGCTCAAATGACTTAAAAATCGAATATTCGCCAAACATACTTGGGGTCTTAGGTCACCCCTTCGATTTGTTACACTTTTGGCTCATAGCAAATGATATATACCCTCCTCTCTAAGGTGAGGAGATAAAAAATTAACATTTTTAATATTTTTCTAGACCACCGTCTATTTATGAAAGGAATATTTCCAACATTTGTAGCCCACATAATTTCCCCAAATGTAAAAAAAATAATAGAAAACTGTACCATAAACAAGTAAGAATATTTAAGTCGGGTAAACCGACTAAGGTATACCCTCACTTTGCGATTAACGTGGAATGGAATATTGCACGAATTTATCTGTCAATATGAGCGGGAGGTACCAGGAAGAGTTTATAAAACGCACATATTTTTCTATGAGCAGTAGACACTTTAAATACATTGCACTGTACCGAATTGTAAGCGTTTATGTGCTCTGGTATATTATCGTTATGATCTATTAAATTTTGGAATGATTTGGCCATTTTGTGGGGAGGTACCAAAAGGGGCGTGTTGATAACGCCAATTTTTCGCAGGGTTTTAGATACTTTAAAAACCTTACACTGTGCACGATTTTGTAGTATTTTCGTGCACCCTATAACTATATGTGGAATTACAGAAGATTCGAATAAATGGTATAGAAAGTATTAAAGCATCAATATTTCACTAAATGTTAACCATTTGTGAGGGATGTACTAGAAGGAGTGGATCAATATGGCCCATCTTCGAACATAGCCTGAAATAGAAATAAAATATTATCCTATACCAAATTTGAAGTCAATCCTTTTAAATTTGAAGTTACTCCTTTCGAGAGTTATCGTGGGCTTCGTACAAGCAGACGGACAGAGCGATCAATTCCAACATTGTTGAGTTGAAATATTGCAGTGAGTATTTCATATCTACTTAAATTCTGGACAAACCATTTTGCCGAAATTGTGCATATTGAGAAGAATTTTAAAAAAAATATAACCACATTGATCGATTCTTGATTTAATTTAAATACAAATTCTGCATAACAAAAATTGACCACATCCATCTACGGTTTGATATAGTCCCTATATAGAGGTCGCTCTTAAATATCATTCGTTAAGCCATAGTTGCAAATATTCTCAAATAATTTAGCTGGAAATTTGCAGCTTTCGATTTATTTTTAAAACAATTTCCGACGAAAAACTATATCGCTCCATGATTTGCTTCTTTTTCACTTCAAGCATTTTCCGGTTATAGAATTGAATGCATTTCATTTCGATTTTTTTCCTTCTTACATTTAATGAGATATTGGTAAATATAATATATTTTTAATAATTCTTTGCAAAATTTCAATCGAAATCCCACAAACTGTTTAAAATCGCATAAACCATTTACTTCATTTAAGATTAATGACTGCGGCAATTGTTGCAATCGAACTTTAATTATTGCTCATATAGTCCTCCTCCGCGGAATTCGCGTGGGTTTTGTGGTTTCCACTCAGTCGTCCGTCATTCAATCAATATCTTTTGTTTGGTTTCCACTATAGTTGTGAAGTCAAGTTGACATTGTTCAGTCCTACGGAAAGAGCGTCTGGGAGAGGCGGTGGATTCAACCCACTTGAGTTAAAACAACAATAGTCCAACTTCCAACGATACTTTTTAATACCTGTATAATCCATTGCAACACAACCATCGTCTCTGTACGAGTATCCAACCAAACATCATAGATTCGTATTTTATTCGAGTCCATGTCATCGATATGTATAGTTATACACTAGTGAGGAGTGGGTGTGTTCATGGATGTCATATCTATGATTTCTCTTCACAATTGACGACAATCAATGATTTTTTTGTGATTTTCTTTTCAGTTTTCCGGTTCAGTTGTTTTCAATTCTGCCACTTGATTGTTCTGCGTATCGCTACCATTGTCGCTATTGCTTTTATTTTAATTTACCTTCCGGGTTCAAAAGTTCATTGAACATTCATTTTCTTGTATTGATTGTATTGTGTACACCTCTTCGCCTTAAAGCGAGCTGTGTATTTGCTGTGAATCAAAAGTCAAATTAAATACTTTTTATAGAATCTGAATAAGTTTTCAGTAATACATACATACTTTTTGATTGTGATAGCGACATATATAAGTAAACATATATAAGTAAACTATTACTTAGAAAACAGTTTGGTTGCAACAACCGAATTTTTTGTAACCAATGTTTGTTGTTCTACCTACTATCTTACTATTCGTTAGATAAAACCGATTGGTTGTCGTCACCAATGGTTGGCATATTGGCGTCACTCAATAATTTACTCAACCTAATTACACTATACAACAAAATTTTTGTCGAAGGGCTGTGCATACAATTTTTTTGGTTTATGTACTAAACTCGACAAATATATTCCAAAAAATTGTATCGTAATTATCCACTCACCTTAGAGAGGTATATGGGTGTTTCCAAAGTAACGGTCGTTAGCGATTTTCGGAGTTTTTTTTAAATAAAATTCCAACCTAAGCAAATATGTCACGAGGATTGCTTAATTTTGGACATAAGACAGTTCAAGCAACCGAAAGAATTCATAAAAAATTGAATTTCAATAAATTTTTTGACCATTAAAAAAGTAACGGTCGTTACTTTATAAATGTGCTGATTTCAAATTTCGGAAACAAACATCATGTACGAGTATTGTAAAATTTTGCACAGGATGTGTCAAGTACAAAATCTGATTAAATTCTTTGAAATGTTTTGTTTAAGGAATGGGTTTATTTTCAAACCAACGAAAATTAGTTACCAATTTTTTTTTTAAATTAACGGTCGTTGCATTATAAAATGTTAAACGTTTTTCGTTTTTATTTTCACGAAATTTTCTTACTCGTTCGCGTTTGTTTTTTCGTTCCTGACTATGGCGTTCGTCCGCCATCACCTTTTTTTTATCCAGTCTTCTTGTTTTGGGCGCTCTCTCTCTCCTCTGCTAAGAAGCCACATGCTTTTCTTCGTCTTCTTTTCGCTTTTATCCCCTCACCTTAGAGAGGGGGTATATATCGTTTGCTACGAACCAAAAATGTAACACATGGAAGAAGTGACCTAGGACCCTAAGTATGTTCGGCGGAAATCCGTTTTGGGTCATTTTAAGTCATTTGAGCAATGTTCGTCCGTCCGTCTGTCTGTCTACTGGCTGGTGCGCACGATAACTCTCAAAAAGGAGTAACCGATTGGCTTCAAATTTGGTATGCGATAATATTTTGCTCTATCTCGAAGATGGGCCATATTGGTCCACTCCTTCTAGTACTTCCCCCACAAAGGGTTAACTTTTAGTAAAATTTTGATTCTTAATACCTTCTATACTACTTACTCGAATCTTCTGAAATTTCACCCATAGTATTAGTTTTATTAATCGCTAACACGTCAAGTAAAATGGGCAAAGTGGCCACTCCCTTTTTGGAACCTCCCACACGAATGGACCATTTTGCACCAAAAGTTAACTTTAAAGTATGTATGTTATTAAATAACCAATATTTCACTAAATGTTAACCCTTTGTGGGGGAGGTACTAGGAGGAGTAGACCAATATGTCCCATCTTCGAACTTAGCGGGAGATAGATATTACCACATACCAAATTTGAAGTCAATCGGTTACTCCTTTCGAGAGTTATCGTGCGCACCACCCAGCAAACAGACAGACTGACGGACGGACGGACCCTGCTCGTTCGACTTAAAATTACCCAAAACGGATATCCGCCGAACATACTTAGTGTCTTAGATCACTCCTTCGATGTGTTACACTTTTGGTTCGTAGCAAAAGATGAGGGAATAAAAAGGAACGTTTCATAATTTGCTCCATATCCAAAGATTTTTCTAGTAATAAAAATTAATGCAATCCATGGTGGAGGGTATATAAGATTCGACATAGCCGAATTTAACACTTTTACTTATTTATAATAGCTTTAGCGGCAGTTACTAAACCACCATCTCTACGTGAAAGTGATCTTTCCAACAGTTTTGCCCTAATAATATTCTTTACACTAAAAAAAAGCGTACTGAAAATCAATGAATTTTTCGTAAAGTTTAAGATTTCGGCAATGATTTGGAGCAAAGACCATCGCTATAAAAATTAGAAGGTTTTATAGTTAATTTAAAGACGTGAATAGTACTTGGTTTGAGGATGCGTTTCATAGAATTAAGAATTTAGGGTAATAAAAATAATTATGTTTGATCTTAAACTAAGCACATTTTGGCGTAAATTTAAGTTTGCCGCGTGCTTATTTGTAGTAAAATATCATATAATTTAAAACATTATCGTAATAAAATTTAAAATATCTGTCCTTGATATAAGAATATATTGGTGTTAATTTAAGGCATACATGGATTTAAATATAGTTTCTTAAAATATGTATGGAAAATTCGTTACATTGTATTTATTATAATGTTACTCTCATTAATGTGTTATTTTCTTTGAAATCACTTAATATTCATAAAAAATATGCTTCATACAAGTTATAGTGTTGACTTATAAATTCAAAACGCAACTTTTTCTCTTTCTAAAGATTGGATTTATTATATTTTATATTGGAATATACAAACAATTTATAATACGTATTACTGATAACATTGAACATTTTACAATTTAAAACAATATTTTAGTTGTATAAAGACAAACCGGCCAACACACTATCATAATATTGTTATTATTGGTATGTATCGATTTGTAAATCTATAGTGGGATTCGTTCTCCATTTGTTGACCAAGAACAATTTTCCTTGGAACTGACATTAATTTTTAACATGGAATTTGGCTGGAATAGAAATTGTATAAAATAATTGTTATATAATTAGTTTTACATATCATATAGTTTGTATGCTCACTCATTTGCTGCAATTTGTAATTTTTATTCCCCACTGAATTTTTCATATATCCAAATAAAGTTCACTAGACGATCTAAAATTAAAATAATCTAAAAAGAAATCAAACGGGATGATTTATATACGAAAAAGTATAAAAATAAATTTTATAATATCACAGTAACAAAATGTGGAAAATAAGAGGTATATTTAAATCTTTGACATGTAATACTTACAGTGAAATATTTAATACAATTGGTCACTCTTCTACAACACAAATCCTCATAATAGATCCATTCAAAAATTGCTTTACTAAAAATTTTAAAAATATTTTTATATGCATAATATATTATTAATTATTTGGACTGTGTGTTTGAAAGTGACGTCAGCGAAATTTTTACATATAAATTGAGTTAGGGATGGACACGGCATCAGATTAGCCGCATATAATTTTATCAAAAATAATTTTCTCAAAAAAGTCAAACGTGACTTAGATTTTAAAACCTTAAGTTTTGTTAGCAAACAAAACTACAAAAAAAACAATTTATACATGAATTACAAACTTTATATATCAGAGTTATTCAATATTACGAGAGTGGTGTAGGGTATTATATAGTCGGCACCGCCCGACTTTAGCCTTTCCTTACTGGTTTTTAATAAATATATTATTTCCAATTGAAATGTGTTTTGTTAATTTTGTAATCACCAATAGGTTGTTTATTTCAGGACTCATGTAAACATGTAAACATTTTCCTATTGCATCTTCCACTATTACAAAACCTATTACACGCATTTTTATTGTCCATTTTTTAATGTTCGCATAAATCTCTTCACAGGACTTTCTAACAAGATCACTTCAAAAATGTATGTACATACATCACCATATAAAACATACAGCAGAAATAACTACGTTGCACGCACTCCCTTATAACCGAGATCGATGGAGACGCCGACGGCATAACCACATACATACGCACATGTACACGAATCCTCGTGATTTACAACTGCCGTTAATTTGAGTTTCAGTTCTTGTTGTTGCTATGGTATGGTGCCAAGCAACATGCACGTATACTTATATATTCACCGCAATTTAATTTTTTTACAATCCGCGTCTCAAAACACACAACCACTTCCCTCCATAGCTTCCAAGTAACTGATTTGAAAGAAAACGAACAACAGAATATTCTCTATACTCAGAAGGCTCTTCTAACATTCCATAACAATTATTTATCCACACATTAACAAACAACTTTAATTCTCCGAAAGAGAGAGAGAGATGACATAATTCTCTCGTACGTATTCTTAAAAATAATTGCAATAATCATAAAATTTATTACCAAGACAACTTTTCTTTAAAGGGGAGCATAGCCTTAAATTTATTACTCAAATATCTCATACTGTCAATTAAGTCCGATTCGACATTAAAACTATGACATGTCTAAGTCATAGTTTTAATGTAGAAAATCCTTAAAAGTATTGAAATATTACATAAAATAATGCGGATTGTCACAAAAATAATGATTTTTTTCTTTAATTTAAAGGCGTACATTTAAAGAAGGGCGTACACAAATCTAATGATTAGATAGTCTTTAAATCAAATTCAAAAAACTTTAGATTAAGGAAAATTTCGTAAAAAACATGTAAATTTTCATTATTTTAATGAAAATTGTTAACGCCACGGTCTTACCTACGGCAATTCAGTTCACCCGGAATATCCCCTTACGTTCCCCGGCCGGTCACTCCACTGACGTCACACTGGCTGTGGTTTCTTCACCCCGTTGCTGCTGGTGCTGGCTCGATCAGCCACACAAATCACTACTGTTGTTGTCGTTGCTGAGAGGCACGATAGATAGCACACCCAAGTGCGCCGCACACTTCGATTATGTTATTATTGATGCGTCTCCCTTTGAGACAGACAAAAAAGATACACTCACACACTATGGGTTTTGTGTGTGGTATGCACCGTTATAACCACTTGGTTTGCACGCAGTGAGATAGGAAAAAACAAGGTTAACACAACACTTTCGATTTATTTTGTGAGCATTTATTCGTATGCTGTCTTCGTTTTATTCAACTAATATTCAATAATAATTCACTTAAAATAACACTTAAAGGGTATATGGCTGTCGGCTGTTTCAATGCTGCTGCGTTTAGAGGTTCTTGTGGACTGACTTGCCGTCCGCAATACATAAAAAACCTTCAACTCTTTGAAAGTTCGGAGTTGGTAAAGAGAAAAAACGAACGCTCAGCTGACAGTCATCAGGGTTAGTGGGACGATAGGTTCACGCAGGCAGGGATGGGATTTTCTGCACTACGCGTTAACACACCAGCGTATGCCATAAACCCCGCATGCGTGAACATAAATTGTGATTGAATTTATGCCGAGGTCGCATACTTAATTTAGGAATGTGTCATCATTAATTTTATAATTTTTTTTTTCAGTGTAATTAAAAGAGTGTCAAGGCCTTTACTTAAAACAAATATGGTCCAATTACTATAGGTATCGTCCAAGAAAATTAGAAATTAAAACAAAATTTAAAAACAACTAGTTAAGAATTTATGCTGGAGGTACCCCAAAGAGTAGGCCGATATGGTTGTCCATCAAACATAAACTGGGTTTGAACACAATATTGTAATGTACGAAATTTAAAGTCATTCCGTCACTTCTTTTCAGAGATGTCGATAGCACCATTCAGTCGAACTGACAGACGGATGGAAACTAAAGGTAAGTACACACGATCGGACAATATTGCCAGAAAAATGGCGGAAAAATGCAATCCTGTGAACTTACCAGCGTGTGAACACACAATTTTTGTTTTGCAACGTTAGCAGAAAAGTCATTGCGAGATAATTTGCAGATTGTTATATGTGCGAAGTTTATGCATGTGACAACGGCGCCATTGCCAGAAAAGCATTTTATTTACAACACTGTCTATAATGTATTTTTATTGGCAATCCTGCATATAAATATTTACAAAATATATTGTAAATATATGAAACTGTAATGTTTTCTTGCAATCGTCTGAACTGCCAATTCATCTTTGCCTAACAATCTGTCATTGTCCGTATATTTGCAGCTCTTTAACAGGATTGATAACGTTTGCCGATCTGGCAATCGTCTATACTCAGCTTAAGCAATTAATATTTTTTCAATTAACCCATAGAGGACCCATGCTGAAATTTTGTGGTAAAATATGATGGTAATTTTTAAAAATAAAACGAAACAACTTTGAGATATGCTTTTCAGGATAATCAAGTATTAAGGATATTTTCGTCCTTTTGATGTCCTTAGTAGGCAAAAATTAAATGCTTAATATATAATTCTTACAGAGGATGTTAAATTCTTTCAAATATTATATATAATATAATCTGATATTCCGTTAAAAAGTTATTTAGACTTCAAAAAGGCTAAATTTGCACACAAAAAAATGTTGTAGGTGATCACCTTGGGCAGCCTATAAAATCTAAACTGTTATGAATTTAAACAATCGCTAAATGGTAATAAGTCTGCATGGTATTCTAGTATACGCGTGTAAAATGTTATTGATATCTAAATCCATAAATATTCGGAGTGGGTCGGCTTCCTTTGGAATTGCCCTTTATTTTCTCTGTAACTAAATCTAATTAAATTTTCACAAACAGATATCGTTCATAGGTCAAAAACGAACACTGGGTCAAATTTTAGCTCAATCAGGCCATCAGTAAAACCTGTTCTTTGACTACAAGAATTAAACAACGAACTGACGAACGGACATAGCTAAATCTCAGAAAGTGATTTTAAATCGGACGGTATACACAATTTTTTTAATGATAAATTCACAAATGTATAATGCCCTGTAAAACAGTGTGGTTCAGCGTACAATAACAACAAAGATTTTAAAACTCCATCCGTACAACATTGCAAATGCTATAAAATAAAATCCCTTTACGCGATATAGCACAACATATTCGCACTGTTAAGGATTTTTATGATAGTTGGGGAATAGAAAATAAATTTAAGGAAAAGTGAGGTGATTTGCCTACGTAATGTTTCAGGTAAATGTAAAAGATTCGTGGTCCCAGAAAGTAAGCGATTACCAAATAGCTTTCTTTTGTTTGAAAGCTATTTGGTCTGAGAAAGTTTTGGAAAAATGTTTGCAAAAAGTGGGCGTGACAAATGGCCCGCTTGACTGCTGAGGCTCCTGTTAGAGCTAGAGAGCTGACATTTTGCATACACAGGATTGCTGTATAAACCACGTGCTACTCACTTAATCATTTTTCGGCCTGTGGTCAGTTCTAGCGCTGTTAAAAAATTGAGTTTTGTTTTTGTTCTTTCAGAAGCCTCTTTTAAAATACAAAATTAAAACTTTGCACATATATGAAATACTATTAACGGCAAATATATGCGTGAAAAAAAAATTTTTGTTCTCTGAATGTGGTTAATGTACAATTGACCAAAAAAATTTTCATTATTTCACTGATTTTAAAAGTTCCTTAAGAGCTAAGGATATACACACTGGTATTAATGGAGATGCGAAAACAATATTTCGATGTCCAGTCGGACATAAAAAGGCGTTTTAACAATTCTAAAGCCTTTTCAAAATATATCGCTCACCACTTACTGTAACATATCTAATATAGTCAATTCGGCAATTCTCAGACTGTGGCCAGTTTAGCAGTGACCAAAGGATTTCGATCTTTTTAAAAGTCCTTTAAAAGCTATGGTCCTACTAATTTATGTGTGTGTACTGATCGCCAACGGATGCGATTTTGCACCAAGCGACTTTTGAAAAATTCCATAAGGAGCTATGAACCTACGTATATATGTATATGTATATACCGATCTTTAAGGAAATGCGTCGTCCGACCTGAGGTCAAAATGGACCCAAAAATCACGACCAATTTTTTTTAATTTTTTTAAGAAATATATATCCCGTCTATTGCGGCGGCAATGTATTTAACAAAAGTGAAGCTAACTTTGGCTGTGGTCAATATGTATGCACGTGATCAGGTTTGATATAATTTTAATTATCATGACTAAACTATTATATCGAAATTTGGAACATACGTAACATATTAAGCATTTCTTTCTCCGCTACGCGTTTGGTGACCCTTGACCACTGAACCCATATAAAAATATTAATCTGAAAGTTTACAGACGATTTGAACTGCGGTCAGTGCTATAGTGACCAAAACTATCTTCAATCTTCCAAAAGTAATTTAGGGGCTAAATATCTATAAAATAATGTACATATCGTCATCAGAAACGAAAAAGGTCGTAACAGCATCAAAAATGGAAATTCAGTTTTTGATGGATTTCGGTACACTGCATCAAAATACACACCCTGACAAATTTTTAGCGGCGTAATATTAAAAATGGCGAATTTATTAACGAAATTCAAAAGGGACTAACAGCAAATTATTTCTTTTTTCCTAGTTAAAAAATCCTATTTCACGCAACTTTCACAAAAGTTATAAATCAAGTTTGTGTGAATTTGTATATGCATCATTATGTTTAGATATTATCCTCAAAACCACGTTCTTCTAACGGCAGCACTTTTCATTATACCCTACACCACACTGTGGTACAGGGTATTATGACTTTGTTCATTTGTTTGTAACACCCAAAAGGAGAAGAGATAGACCCATTGTTTATTATACCGATCGACTTGTAATCACTTTCTGAGTCGATTTAGCTATGTCCGTCTGTCTGTCCGTCTGTCCGTCTGTCTGTCTGTCTGTAGACGTATTCTTGTAATCAAAGTACAGGTCGCAATTATGGTCCGATCTCAACGAAACTTTGCACATGTATTTTTTTAGGCCCAAGGACGATCCCTATTGAATTTGGTTAAAATCGGTTCAGATTTACATATAGCTCCCATATATATGTACCTCCGATTTGGCATATATGCACTGTATAAGCAACATTTTGTAACCGATTTGTTCAAATATTGACAGAGAGTAGTCTCGTGATACACTTAGATACAATACAAAATTTGGGGAAAATCGGTTCAGATTTATATATAGCCCCCATATATATGTTGCACCCGATTTGACATGTAAGCGCTGTAGAAACTGTATTTTATATCCAATCAGTACCAAATTCGGCAGAAAAAGGTTTCTTATTACATGAAGTAAAACTGCCAAATTCGGAGAAAATCGGTTCAGATTTAGATATAGACCCCATATATATGTTACCCCCGATTTGAAATGCAATAGCTGTAGAAACTGTATTTTATATCCGATATCAGCGAAATTCGGCAGAAAGAGGTTTCTTATTACACGAAGGAATACTGCCAAATTTGGAGAAAATCGGTTCAGATTTAGATATAGCCCCCATATATATGTTAGCACCGATTTGACATTCAAGCGCTGTAGAGACTGTATTTTATATCCGATCAGTACGAAATTCGACAGAAAGAGGTTTCTATTTTACATGAATGAGTATTCAGGGAAAATCGATTCAGATTTATATATAAGCTCCATATATATGTTCCTCCTGATTTGGTTACAAAGCGCTATAGAAGTTGTACTTTACTTCCGATCATTACAAAATTCTCCAGAAAGATGTTTCTCAATTTAGGAACGAATATTGCTTAATTTAGCGATTATCGGTTCAGAATTAGATATATCCGCATATATATGTTCTTACCCATTTACCAATTATTCCAAATTATTATCGCAATAAGGGTTATCGCATTGTTAGGGAGGTGTAGGGTATTATATAGTCGGCCCCACTCGACTTTCTGCCTTTCCTTGCTGGTTTTATTTAGTTTTTTGCTTCTCCTGTAAAATTTTCAAACATGATGATAAGCTCTTTTTCGTTTCTGATGACGATATACTTTCTACTATAACAAATAAACCGATTAAATCGAAACATGGAACGAAGATATCTTTGTATGAAATATGCAATAGTATAATAAACCTTTTGATTTTCCGAGACGTGTTTTGCGACCTCGTGAACTCTGACATATAGTGTACTCTGACTACTCAGATTAACGAAATTTTAACATTTGCGAGCAGAATAATATAATTCTTTCTGATATTTAAAGGGTCGATTAAGAGCTAAAATGCTATATGAGATATATTCACACATTCTAATTTCCAGTTTGTGGTCAATCCATTCGTGATAAAAAATATGTTCATACCGTTTGTGTTTTTGAGGTCATTTGTTATTATTTTTAGGAGTCTGAAAGACTTTCAAGTAGACTGATCCAAGATCATTATTAGAAAAATCTTCAAGCTTACGAAGTTTTGTATGTATTTGAGATCACTTTAAGGCCTTGATTGGATCAGTTTAAGAAATTATTAGTTTAAGTATCAATGTAAACATTCAGTTGTGTTAAAGCGAGAACATCAATACGTTGAGAAAGTGCGTTTGCATGAAAAATGTAGTAGTCTTCTAATTTATATAAAAATTTGTGGGTGTCGAGTTTATTATACGGAACACATCACATGTCTATATCACTAAAATGACATTTTGGGGGCTACAAAGTGCACCGGGTATCGGCTGTTAACTATATAAATGAGATATTTGACATGCAAAAATACTTTACCTTTCTCCTATCGGATTTGTAAATGAGAATCCACTTAATTATATCCATCCATCAACACACTGAGGGTAATGTTTATGAACCGTTTTACTAAAAGTGTAATGCTGTGCCCACCTTTTTGTGACGATTCTGTCAAGAACTATGCTTTGAAATTGGATGACCTGACTTCAGTTTTGATTTATAGTTCTTGGCGGCTTTGGAAACTCTATTTACTTTCCATTTATAAAGCTCTTATTATAGATTCCATCCTTTCCATTTTTAATTTAATTATCTTTTGTTCCCATTAGTTTTAATTGTAGTGTTAAGTGCAGTTTTGCGAAGCCCCGGGAGCAAGGGCGATATCGCTTCCAATGTACACATACCCAAGTATCTGATATTTCTACCCACAAGCAAAACACCGCAATTATTATTATATTACATTAGGATAATAACTTACAGTTCTAAGAACGGCATACTGCGATAAGACATAAGGTGCTAGTTTGTAATTTTTAAATTATTTAAAAAAAGTCTCAATAAATAAACTTAAACTTAAATAAAATCCAAGGAGCTAGATTTCCTGAAAAATAAATAAATTAAAAAACATCTTATGAACTCATGAAAGTGTTTCTCAAATAAAGTTAAATAAGTTCTTTCTTCATGCAAAGGAAATGCGTTTCTCAGATTTAAATGTTTTTCTTTGTTTTAGAAAAAAAATTTTTTTTTTGTCGAAAGGCATTTCTATGACTCAGGAAACTCGTTAATTGTTTTATGTTTTCATTCAGCGTAAACACTAAATTTTCTTTCATTTCATTTGAAAAATAAAAATATCGCATCTGTTTCACGAGATTGCAGTAACTGAAAAGTTAGAGTTTTTCAGTGGAAGATAAATTCTTGCTGCTTCTTGATTAAACTTATGACGAACCAAAAAAATGAGAATAAAATTTTCTGGCATGCAGCTTTAATATAGATTTAGGACATACATGTGTGTCTCTCGGAGATATGGGCCATATGGAACAGATTAAAAGTTGAACCATGTTACACAAAAGTGAACTAACTAAAAATTTTGAGCTGTTAGCCTGACTTTTGTTTAACATGCTCCAACTTTTTAGTCTGCTCCATAGAGTCCCTATCTCGGAAAGACATACATACATCTATGTCGTAGATCTATATTAAAATTGTATATCATCTCTGTTTCATGTAAGCCAGCAAACACATCATTTCAAATATATCCACTGATTTCCTAATGTTTTATTCGACAATAGAGTAATGCTAATGGTTAAACCGCAAAATGCAAAATCATATCAATTGTTCGGTTTTACGCGTTATTAATTTCTATTGTCTACACTTCTCATTGTATTCAAAGTTACGAGTATTTTCCGCACAACGTAATAATTCTACTTAACAACACACATTTTGCCAGTTAAGTCATATTCAGTATTTTTACCATAAAAACAGTTACCAAATAAACAGGCGTACATGTAAACAACGACCATTCAAATTTATTTATTACACATGTCAAGCATTGATGCCAAAGGCAGCAACAAATTTTCGTCTGGAAAAAATATAAAAACGCAATTTACATTCATTAGACACATTTATAATTCATTGTTTTAATTATCGTGTCGTTTGGTGGTTTGTTTGTTTATTCATTCATTGATTTATAATGACAACTCTATCAACAATATGTAATTAACAACATGCGCAATAGGAACTACAACATAAATCTACACGCAAAGAATAAATTATTTACACAGAACGAAATTTTAAAAGAAGTACGGTGTGCATTTCCAGCAACAAAATATTGCTTTTGTCACTAATAAAAATTAGTCGAAAAACATATTTGGTACATACATTCTTTTTCAATAACAAGCTTTGAATTTCGATTATGTGGAAAGAGTTTTTCGTTCGGTGTCGCTAAATTTTGTGAATGTGAAATTGCCTCCTTTAGCACATTCACAAACATTTACGATTTCACTGCGCTCTGAACTGAAAAAACTTCAAGCTATACTAGATAGTAAGAAAGGTTAAAATTCGGGAGGAGTCGACTGAATGTCGATTTTGATTTTTTGCTATTTAGGAATGTGTTAGTCCAAAAATGTAAATTTTGCCTTTGGGGATCAGGAGGGCATCACGTCACGAAACCTGTATTTCTCTACGCCTAATAAAAGTTAACCATTAGTATATACTTTGCATAAAATCTGGTGATCACTGACCACAGATTACTATTGGTCCTGTATACATCTTTTTTTCTATGAAAATTTTAAAAACTACACTGGGGAAAATCGTACTTTTGGATATGTTTGAAAATATATATTTATGTTTATTATTCTAACACGATTGAGCCATGTCCGTCTGTCCGTCCTGTTGAAATCACGCTACAGTCCGTAATAATAGAGCTAAGTTGTTCAAATTTGGTAGAAATATTTCTTATAGTTGTAGGTTGTTTGGGATTACAAATGGGTCAGATCGGTCGCTCCAAAATACGATTTTTGAGCCATAGATAACATATTTTAAAGCAATTTAGCAGAAACTTTGCAGTTTGTATTCTAATTTGACAAGAATTCATCACAGAAAAATAATTACAAATCAGTTCATATTTTGTTATAGTCAGATATTTTAATTTCAAAATTTGACCTAGGTTTAGGTTTAGGTTAGGGTGCCAGCCGTATTTTTTTTACAAGCTCACATAGACCAGTTTAGGTCCCTAGTGTTACCACGGGCTGAAATACCCCTCATCGAAACCAACCTGTTTGATATATAAATGTATCGATAGTACGAATATCAGTACTGGAAAGATCTGTTAGGCTGCCTAAAAAGGCCGACCCCAGTATGTCCAGTCGTCGTTTACTCAAAGCGGGACAGTCGCAAAGCAAGTGCTCAATGCTCTCCACTTCTTCCTCATCTCCACAGCTTCGGCAGAAGTCATTGGAGTCAACACCCAATCTTTTGGCGTGTTCGCCGATCAAGCAGTGTCCCGTCAGAACCTGTACTAACGTAGACAATCGTTTCCTCTATAGTGCGAGGAGATATTTTGACCTTTTTAGGTCATACCTTGGTCAGATTTGTCTAGCTACCCTGCACTTGCCGATTTCTGTCCATCTTTCGTTGGACTGCCTGATTGCCTCTTGCCTAAGCCAAAGCTTGCACGTGGATAGTGGCGCACCAATATATGCAAATTCTTCGAGAATTTGTAATGTCGTCCCTTTCCCAGCAAGTTCATCGGCTTTGCAGTTCCCCGGGATATCCCCATGCCCAGGCACCCATATGAGGTGTATATTAAACTGCTCAGCCATCTCTTTAAGAGATCTGCGGCAGTCGAGGGCTTTGGGGATGTTGCCTCCAGAGAATTGATGGCAGCCTGGCTGTCCGAGTAAATGACAACGCCAGTGTTGGTTACTATGTTGCGACTCAGCCACTTGGCGACTTCCCATATTGCCATTATTTCGGCTTGATAGACACTGCAGGTATCTGGTAGTCTGTGAGCTATATCCAGACTAAGTTCTTCACAGTGTACTCCGAAGCCAACCTTTTCATCAAGCTTCGAACCATCCGTGTAAAAGGGGAGATGGTTTCTATTACCTGGTATTCTGCCGACCCAGTCATCTCTGGCGGGAATCATAGTGATGTAATTTCTCTCGAAGGTGTACACAGTTGGTATATAGTCCACTCGGTCGGTTACCATAGCACTACACTTTGATATCCTCATGTGACCATAGTTCTTGTACCTCCACATTGATAGGCAGATTAATCTTATTGCCGCTTTGGTTGCAACTTCTCTCGCCACAATATTAATCGGCAGTATATGGAGTAGGGCTTGTAGAGACTCGGTCGCTGTAGTCCTTAAGGCTCCGCTTATGCTCAGGCAGGCAGTTCTCTGAACCTTTGTTAGTAGGTTGGTAATGGTTAGTTTGTCAGTTGCCGTCCACAATACCACAATGCCGTATAGCAGTATAGGACGAACTACTGCTATATATATCCAGTGGACGATTTTAGGAGAGAGTCCCCACCGCGACCCTACAGCCTTTTTGCAGGAATATAAGGCGACGTTGGCCTTCCTTACACGTTCCAATACGTTAAGTCTAAATAACATTTTCCTATCTAGAATTATTCCTAAAAATTTTGCACTTTCAGAAAAGACTAGATCTGTTCCATTTATCCGAGGTGGAGGGTCCACACGTGGGACATTATTCATCCTAGTAAAGAGAACCAATTCTGTCTTGTTGGGGTTAACGCCCAAACCGCTGCTTCTGGCCCATCTATCCAACTTGTTCAGAGCCACCTGTAGGATGTCCCTGAGGACGTTTACGAATTTGCCACTCACTGCGATTGCCACGTCGTCCGCATATGCCACGACCTTGCAGCCACAACGTTCTAGATCTAGCAGGATTTCATTCACCGCTAGGTTCCAAACTTTGACCTATATGGGCGGGGCCACGCCCATTGGTCCGATGCCGCCCATTTTTGGAACAATTACGCAGACTGCTAGCAGATATATGTATATACGGAAAATTTCAGCACTCTCGCTAACAAAATGTGTGAGATATCTCAATTTCAAAATTTGGCCTCTATGGGCGGTGCCACGCCCATTCTCCCGCCCTTTTTTGGACCAATCGCGTAGAATGCCAGCAAATACTTCCACACAAAATTACAGAACTCTCGCTAACAAATTGTGCAAGATATCTCAATTTCAAAATTTGGCCTATATGGGCGGCGCCACGCCCATTGGTCCGATCCCGCCCACAAAGGGTTAACATTTGGTGACATGCTAAAACTCTTATAACTTATATACTACTCATGGGAAACCGATGATGATTTCATACGTAGTAATTATTTCACCGTATCGATAAGCTAAACAAAAATGGGCGAAAATGTCACGCCCCTTTTGGTACCTCCCACACAAAGCGACCAATTGGTACAAAAAGTTAAAAGCATATAACACTAATACCAGTGCGTAAAAATATTTGAAATTTTGTACAATGTAATGCTTTCATAGTGCCTATAGCCCTGTTAAAAATGGGCGTTATCACCATGCCCCTTTTTGTACCTCCCACACAAATGCACCATTTTTCACCAAAGTTAACAGCTTATAACATTAATACCAGTGTATAATTAATTGAAAATTTGTGCAATGTAATGTTTTTATAGTGCCTGTAGCCCTGTGCAAAATAGGCGTTATCACCACGCCCCTTTTCGTACCTCCCACACGAAATGACGAAATCAACCAAGAATTGTATGGATAATAACTTTAATAGAAATGCACATAAACACTTAACATTTGATACAAAGCAATGCCTTGGGAGTATTTACTGTTCAGCTTAAAATAGACAAATTTGTCAAAATTTTTTCGTACCTCCCATTTTGTGTGGGAGGTGCGAAAAGGGGCGTGGTGATAACGCCTATTTTTCACAGGGCTACAGGCACTATAAAAACATTACATTCTACAAAATTTCAAATATTTGTATGCACTGGTATTAGTGTTATAAGCTTTTAACTTTTTGTGCCAATTGGTCCCTTTGTGTGAGAGGTACCAAAAGGGGCGTGACATTTTCGCCTATTTTTGTTCAGCTTATAGATACGGTGAAATAATTACTACGTATGAAATCATCATCGGTTTCCCATGAGTAGTATAGAAGTTATAAGAGTTTTAACATGTCACAAAATGTTAACCCTTTGTGGGGGAGGTACTACAAGGAGGGGTCCGACATGGGTCACTTCAAAACATTAAGTAGATTTGAGGAAATTAATGCATACGAATTTGTAAGTCAGTCGGTCACTCCTTTTCAGAGATATCATAAGCATAATCCAGTCAAACAGACAGACGGACATTAATTAAGTCATATCTTTTGAACCCATTGAGCATCCATTCTGAAAATTTTTTATTGTATGGGTAAATATGGGGGTTATATTCAGAAGTAAAATAAAAAAAAAATGAAAATACTTTTTCAGGATAATCAAGGATTAAGGACATTTTCGTCCTTTTGGTATCCTTAATACATATTTAGTTATCCTTTTGTACTTTATACTTAGAAAGAACGTAAATATTTTTAAAATGGTACTTATTTCATTTAAATCTGACCTTCCGTTCTAAAGTTGTGTCGACTTGAACATACATAGTTTAATTTTCCAAAAAAAATGTGATGCCCCATTTGGCACCCTATAAAATCTAAACTGCTATAAATTTTGACAAATGGTAAACTGTCAAAATTTTGTATCATCTAGCAGTATGCGCGTGCAAAATTTCAGCAAAATCAAAAGGGTAAAATTTTTAAATCGTAATTTTTGGGTCGATTTTCTTTGGAATTACCCTATAGCAGTTATTAAAGAATTAATATTTAACAATATTTTAACTCTTGTGGGGTTAAGTTCGGCTTCGAACTTAGCCGGAGGTAGAAAAAAATATTACCAAATACCAAATTTGAAGTCATTCGGTTACTCCTTTCGAGAGTTATCGTGCGCACCAGCCAGCAGACAGACAGACGGACGGACAGACATTTCTCATTCGACTTAAAATTACCCAAAACGAATATCCGCCGAACATACTTAGGATCTTAGATCACTCCTTCGATGTGTTACACTTTTGGCCGTAGCAAATGATATATTCCCTCGTATCACTAAAGTGAGGGTATAAATATACATCAATTTTGCCTGACAGTTCTTTTGAAGTGTGAATTGCGTCGGCTGAAAAATTACTTGCGGTCAACCATGACTGAAAATCGCTTAAATGGATTGGATTCCCTGAATATTCATCAAGACATTCCAGTAGATGTTAACGCAGTATTAGACGATTTTTTTATTTCGCCTTGTCGTGTCAATTTATTAACACACGAGCTGGACCCGGTCCACTTCATTGCCCTAGATTGAGATTTCCGATCCCGTCCATTTTTGAACCAATCACGAATCCTGCCACCAAATACGTATACATAAAATAACAGGACTCTCGCTAACAAATTGTGCAAGATATCTCAATTTCAAAATGTGGCTTACATAGGCGGGGCCACGACTATTAATCTGATCCCGCCAATTTTTAACTAATGGGCGGGATAACATTGGCTGCCGCCAGATACATATAAACAGAATTGCAGTACTATCACTACTAAATTGTGCAAGATAGCTCAAATTTGGGTTATATGGGCGGGGCCACGCCCTTTGGTCTGATCCCGCTAATTTTTAGACCAATCATAAAGATATAAAGAATCATCAAACTCAAAGTTGAGAATATTTAATTGTTTAATAATGAGCGAGAGAAATGAGAAACAGAGAAGTTTCGGTTCACTTACATTTATGTAATTTTATTGGGAGGGATGACATCTTAGTTGAACTTCTGATATAAAAAAGGGCCGAGCTGACAATCTTCTTCATCCATGACAGCTCGGTTTTAATGGAAAATGGCGACTTTACATGGTTGTAAGAAACTAATTACCAGATTATTTATAAAACAGGGGTATATTATATTGCAAAATACAGCGTTGTAAATATTAAATTCATTAGAATACGAGAATTGTTAAATATATTTCAAAATAGTTCAAGTACAAATTCAGATAACTGCTTACGTTCTAAATAATAAGTATGATTAAAAAAAGAGAATATAAAGTGTCATCGACAACTAGATTTGAGGAAAATCGGTTTAGATTTAGATATAGCCCCCATATATGTTACCCGGTTTGACATGTACGCACCATAACAACTGTATTTTATATCCGATCAGTACGAAATTTGGCGCTTTGGATATAAATTCAAGTTTAGCAATGTTTTTAAATGTATTAGATTTAATTAATGTTTAGATATAAGCCATAGTCTGTAAGGAATACTGTAATTCCATTGACGGTAAATAAATAAATGAAATGAAAATGAAACAGGTTTCGTATTACATGAACGAATACTGTCAAATCAGAAAATAAACTAATTTTCTTAATATTTTATCCACCTTCTCAAAATATTTTTACTCCCCAAAACCATAGAATTGGGGGTATGTTCATTTTGTCACTCCGTTTGTAACACCTCTAAATATTGATCTGAGACCCCATAAAGTATATATATTCTTAATCGTCGTAAAATTCGAAGACGTTTTAAACTTGTCCGTCTGTCCGTCCGTCTGTTGTAATCACGCTACAATCTATTATACTTGAGCCAGGTGGCTGAAATTTGGTAAAGATACTTCTTATAGCTGCAGGTAACTTGGGATTGAAAATGGGCGATATCGGTCCATATTTAGATATAGCTCGCATATTCCTACTGTTCTCATCTACTATATTTTTGTGTGCCTTTCGGTGTTATTTTCTTTAGGATTGAGTTATTTTGTGAGGTCACATGTTATCCATTGTGGAGGATATATAAGATTCGGCATGGCCGAACTTAACGCTTTTACTTGTTAGTAGTTGAACTGGAAAAATACTTCCAGTTTATTTCTACACAATAATAGAAAGCATAGCAACATTTTTATACCCTACACCACACTGTGGTACAGGGTATTATAAGTTTGTTTCACGACAGATGTTTGTAACACCTAAAAATAACACAGCTAGACCCACCTTAAAGTATACCGATCGACTCAGAATCACTAGCTGAGTCGATTTAAGCATGTCTGTCCGTCCGTCCGTCTGTCCAATTTCACTCCGATCGTTCTGAAATTTTGCAGTTTAGAGTATTTCGCAGCTGTTAAGATCGCTGTTGAATTTGGTTGAAATCGGTTCAGATTTAGATATAGCTCCCATATATATCTTTCGTCCGATTTGGCCTTTTAGTCCTATAGAAGCTGTATTTTACATCCAAATGTTTTGAAATTTAGAATGGTAGAGTTTCTTGATCCATGAACCAATATTGCCGAATTTGAAGAAAATCGGTTAAGATTTAGCTATAGCTTCCATATATATGTTTCGTCCGATTTGGCCCTTTAGTCCTATAGAAGCTGTATTTTACATCCAATCGTTTTGAAATTTAGAATAAACAATTTATACATGAACTACAAAATTTATATTTCAGAGTTATTCAATATTACGAGAGTGGTGTAGGGTATCATATAGTCGGCCCCGCCCGACTTTAGCCTTTCCTTACTGGTTTTTGAATATATTCAGTTTAATATATGTCGCCATCATCCAAGACATGTGTTTCAAATAGTTTTATAAAATATTTATATCCGAATTTCGCTCTGATCGGATATAAAATACGGTTTCTATAGCGCTAACATGTCAAATCGGGTGAACATATATATGGGGACTATATCTAAATCTGAACCGATTTTCCCCGAATTTATCAGTGTTCATTCATGTAATAAGGGAACTCTCTGCCAAATTTCGTACTGATCTGATATAAAATACAGTTTCTACAGCGCTTACATGTCAAATCGGGGGAAACATATATATGGGGGCTATATCTAAATCTGAACCGATTTTGACCAATTTCAATAGGGATCGTCCTTGGGTCAAAAAAGAGCACTGTGCTAAATTTCATCACAATCGGACAATAACTACGACCTGCACTTTGATTACAAGAATACATGGCAGACAGACGGACATGGCTAAATCGATTCAAAAATTGATTCTATGACGATCGGTATAATAAACTATGGTTCTATTTCTTCTCTTTTTGGGCGTTACAAACAAATGCACAAAGTCATAATACCCTGTACCACAGTGTGGTGTAAGGTATAAAAAGAATTCTTGCAGTGTATCGACAACCTTATTTAAAGGCAAGTTTTCTCTTTTTCAGAAGTTTAAGGTGCAATTTATTAAAAATTGTATTTGTTTGTATAATTCGACTAAAATTATTATTATATTAATATACTAGCTGGCCCCGGTCCACTTCGTTGCCCCAGACTTCAGATTTCCGATTCCGTCCATTTTTGGATCAATCACGAATACCGCCATCAAATGCATATACATAAAATAACAGCACTCTCTCTAACAAATTTTTCGAGATATATTCCAAAAAATGGCTCATATGGGCAGGGTCACGCCATTTGGTCCGATCCCGCCCATTTTTTAACCAATTACGTAGACTGCCATCAAATGCATATTCACAAAATTACAGAACTCTCTCTAAAAAATTGTGCAAGATATGTGTCCAAATTTCGAAATTTGGCTTATATACGCGGGGCCACACCAATTAGTTTGATCCGTCCCATTTCCTGACCAATCACGTAGACTGCCACCAGATACATATCCACAATATACAGCGCTCATTTAAACAAATTGTGCAAGATATCTCAATTTCAAAATTACGTTTATATGGGCGGGGCCACGCCCATTGGTTGAATCACACCCTTTTTTGTTTAATCACGTAGACTGCATGAGATGCACAAAATTACAGCACTCTCACTAACAAAATGCGGTGCCATGTCCATTGGTCTGATCCCGCCCATTTTTGGAGCAATCACGTAGACTGTCATCAGATACATATAAACAAAACTGCAGCACTCTCGATAATAAATTGTGCAAGATATCTCAATTTCAAAATTTGGTTTATATGGGCGGGGCCACGCCCATTGATCCGATACCGCCACTTTTTAGACCATTCACGTAGGCTATCACCCAAAACATATGAACAAAATTAGAGCACTATCGCTAACAAATTGTGCATGGTCTATCACTTTCAAAATTTGGCTTATATGGGCGGGGCCACGCCCAATGGTCCGATCACGTATACTACCAATAGATACATATACACAGAATTACAACACTCTCTTATGAATTATGAAAAGTATTTAAATTTCAAAATTTGGCTTATATGGGCGGTGCCACGCCCATTGGTCCGTTTCCGCCCATTTTTGGATCAATCACGTATACTACCACCAGAAAAAAATTACAGCACTCTCGCTAACAAATTGTGGAAAATATTTGAATTTTAAAATTTGCCTTATATGGGCGGGGTCACGCCCATTGGTCCGATCCCACCCATTTTTGGACCAATTGTCCAAAAATTGTGCAATATATATCAGTTTAAAAATTTGGTTTATAAGGGCGGGGCCACGCCCATTGGTCCAATCCCGCCCATTTTTGGACCAATCACGAAGACTGCCACCAGATACATATGCACAAAATCACAGCTCTCTCGCTAACAAATTGTGCAAGATATCTCGATTTCAATATTTGGCTTAAAGGGGCGGAGCAACGCCCAGTAGTCCGAGCCCGCCTATTTTTGGACCAATCACGTAAGTCGCCAACAGATATATATAAACAAAATTACAGCTCTCTTGCTAACAAATTGTGCAAGATATCTCAAATTCAAAATTTGGCTTATATGGGCGGGGCCACGCCCATTGGTCCGATCCCGCCCATTTTTGGACCAATCACGTAGACTTCCACCAGATACATATGTACAACATTACAGCACTCTAGTTAAAAAATTGTGCAAGATATCTCAATTTCAAAATTTGGCTTATATGGGCGGGGCCACGCCCATTCGTCTGATTCCGCCCCTTTTTGGACCAATCACGTAGGTCGCCAACAGATATATTTACCCAAAATTACAGCTCTCTCGCTAACAAATGAGCAAGATATCTCAAATTCAAAACTTGGCTTATATGGGCGGGGCCACGCCCATTGGTCCGATTCCGTCCATTTTTGAACCAATCACGTAGAGTGCCACCAGATACATATGCACAAAATTACAGCTCTCTCGCTAACAAATTGTGTCAGATATCTCGATTTCAAAATGTCGCCCAAAGGGGCGTGGCCACGCCCATTAGTCCGACCACGCCCATTTTTGGACCAATCACGTAGACTGCCTCCATATATATATATACAAATTTGTAGTTCTCTCACTAACAACTTGTGCAAGATATATCAAATTCAATATTTGGCTTATATGGGCGGGGCCACGCCCTTTGGTCCGATCCCGACCATTTTTTGACCAATCACGTAAGTCGCCAGCAGATATATATACACAAAATTACAGCTCTCTTGTTAACAAATTGTGCAAGATATCTCGATTTCAAAATTTAGCTTAATGGGGCGGGGCCACGCCCATTAGTCTGACCCCGCCTATTTTTGGACCAATCACGTAGACTGCCTTCAGATATATATAAACAAAATTGCAGTTCTCTCGCTAACAAATTGTGCAAGATATCTCAAATTCAAAATTTGGCTTATATGGGCGGGGCCACGCCCATTCGTCCGATCCCGTCCATTTTTGGACCAATCACGTAGACTGCCACCAGATACATATGTACAAAATTGCAGCACTCTCACTAACAAATTGTGCTAGATATCTCAATTTTAAAATTTGTCTTATGTGGGCGGGGCCACGCCCACTTCATATATCGAAAATTCAAGTACCCTATTTTCACCACGCCCCACACATGTACATTCTGTGAAATTTTCAAGAAGATCGGTTCAGCCGTTTAGGCGTCTATACGGTACAAACAAACCAACAAACAAACAAACAAACACACATTCTTCTTTATATATATAGATGCGTTCCAAATATTTTTTCTTTCAATTCAAACATATCAAAAATGACGATTTTCCCCCATGTAGAAATAAATTGGAAGTATTTTTCCAGTTCAAATAATAAAAATATATTGAGAAGGTCGATAAAATATTAAAATATATGTGTATTTTCTGAGATTTCCTAAATTTATCTCCGTTATCTCATATATCGCTTAATTCTTTTAACTCCTTAGATTAAGTATCCCATATGGTCGAGTGGCTAGGATATCTGGCTTACACCCAGAAGGCCCGGCCGGGTTCGATTCCCGATATGAGAAGATTTTTTAAAAGTCATTTAGGTACATGTAAAATATGCTTAAGTATATCATAATACTACATTTGCCAAACGATTGGGCTCAAGATTTTCAGCTTGTGTTTCATAACTATTAAATTCTTCGTCACGAGTAAGAAAGTAAGAAACTTTCATTTGTGTAAACCAACAAAGTAAATATACTACAGAAGCGATTTTTTCAGCGTGTAGGGACGATTATGTGTTATGTAAATTCCTAAATTTCAGTCAGATCAATTGAAAAATGTCTTCTCCAGAGCGTCAAACGGTGACATTTGTCGGGACGTTTATAAGACAAGTTATCAAAACACAAACCTATGTGCCCCTCTTTCAATAGAGTAATCCCTAGCCTAAGAGATGCCCCTCTACCATTTCATATTTGCGACCTGCAATTTGTTCACAAACATGTATAGACAGACAGACGGACATGGCTTAATCGAAGTCTTTCGTACATTTCTCTGTAGTATATTACCCACACATGTTCAGCTTGAAACATATATATATATATACATTTAGGGTACACCAGACTAAACAAATTTAAACAAATGGTTTTCTGTTGTACAAAAAAACAATACAAAATATAAAGAAATGCGCAAAAAATTGTTTGTTTGTTTGTTTCAAATCTATAGACAAATGTAGAAGTTATGACCCATACAGTAAAAGTAATGGAAACACAAAAAACAATTTTGCATATGAAGCATTATTTGTCAGGAAGCAAGCTTTTTTTGTTTTTTGGTGTACATGTATATATGCCTAAATATTATTAATCTAAAAATAAGACTGCATTCTGGTGACCACAACTGCAGTTGTATGAATTTTAAATTTCGTCGCTACATCGCTAAGATTTGGTATAAATATTTCTTATATTTGCTGTTCTATTGGGATTGAAAATGAACATAGATTAATATTTTGATCTGTATGTATACAGGTTTTCTAAACAATTTAGCTAGTAATAAGAAGCAAACTAGTTTTGTGTGTTTTTATTGAAGGGTAGACTATATATCTCAAATTAAATTAGGTACTTAATTGTAAGCTTTTGCTAAATCTATATCCCATATGGTCTAGTGGCTAGGATATCTGGCTTTCACCCAGAAGGCCCGGGTTCGATTCCCGGTATGGGAAGATCTTTTTGTTTATCTTATCAAATTTAGCATATTTTTTGTCTGCAGCAAACTTTTAATGTACTTCATACTTTTACACTTAAAACATACACACAATTATTTCATTATCGAGTATAAATTATATTAGAAATATTGATAAGATTTAGATCTCTTTACTTCTGCCTAAGACATCCAAATAGACTATTTCTTCTGCGGTTGATATTTATATCGCATATGGTCTAGTGGCTAGGACATCTGGCTTTCGCCCAGAAGGCCCGGGTTCGATTCCCTGTATGGGAAGAATTATTTTGCACCGTTCAGCATGGGATTGTTAAAACAAATAAAGCTGTTCACACCGATTTACAATGATTACTTCTTAAATGTATTAAATCAAACAGTTCTTAACATTAAACTACGATTTTAGGGGTTGTTTTTGGTATTATGGATTTTTGACATCGAAGAAGTTCGGAAGTTATTTTTTTTTTTAAAAACATCACAATATGTTTGTAGGTTTAAAATGATTTCACAAAATGTCTGTCATGACATTTTCTGGTGTACCATGCAGGGCTGTGGAGTCAAGCCAAAAATACTCGACTCCGACTGCCGGAGTCGAATTTTAAAATCATTCGACTCCGACTCCAGCTCCGACTCCGCCAGTTTAATAACATAAATTTCTTAAATTATATTTCTACTAAGACGTGAGCTCATGTTATTGAAAATAAGATATAGCTTTGTTAAAAAAGACACAAAAAGTAGGTGTTCAATACCAGTAACTAAACAAAATTGTATTACGAGTATTTATGTATCGACGTTTGACTTGCAAGTTGCAGCTTATATTACAATTCAATTCAACATGGAATCATGATAAATTTTTCATCAATCACTGCCTCTGTTTAAATATACCGCAATTTTTGGAAATTATGTTCGCTTCAGGCAACCTGTTCCAAATATTTTTTTTATTTTCGAATAAAACCTATTTGTTCACAAATATATATAATATTTAAAAATGTTGTTTCCAAATTTATTTTCTATCAATTAAAACATATCAAAAATTACGATTTTCTCCCATGTAGAAATAAATTGAAAGTATTTTTCCAGTTCAAATAATAAAAATATATTGAGAAGGTCGATAAAATATTAAAAAATATGTGAATTTTCTGAGAATTCCTAAATTTATCTCAGTTATCTCATACATCGCTTAATTCTTTTAACTCCTTAGATTACGTATGCCATATCGTCGAGTGGCTAAGATATCTGGCTTTCACCCAGAAGGTCCGGGTTCGATTCCCGGCATGGGAAGATTTTTATACCCTACACCACACTGTGGTACAGGGTATTATGACTTTAGCTATGTCCGTCTGTCTGTCTGTAGATGTATTCTTGTAATCAAAGTACAGGTCGCAATTATGGCCCGATCTTGACGAAACTTTACACATATCTTTTTTTTTGGCCCCAGGACGATTCCTATTTAATTTGGTTAAAATCGGTTCAGATTTGGATATAGCCCCCCATGTCAAATCGGGGGTAACATATTACCCCCGATTTGACTTGTAAGCGCTGTAAAAACTTTATTTTATATCCGATCAGTATGAAATTCAGCAGAAAGAGGTATCTTATTATATGCATGAACACTGTTAAATTTGGAAGAAATCGGTTCAGATTTTGATATATATGTTACCCCCGATTTGACATGTAAGCTCTGTAAAAATGTTATTTTATATCCGACCAGTGCGAAATTCGGCAGAAAGAGGTTTCTTATTATATGAATGAACACTGTTAAATTTGGAAGAAATCGGTTCAGATTTAGATATAGCCCCCATATATACGTTACCCCCGATTTGACATGTAGGCGCTGTAGAGACTGTATTTTATACGCGATCAGTACGAAATTCGACAGAAGGAGGTCTTTTTACATGAATGAGTATTCAGGGAAGATCGGTTCAGATTTATATTGATTGTTCCTCCTGATTTGGAATCAAACCGCTATAGAAGTTGTATTTTACTTCCGATGATTACAATTTTCCAGAAAGATGTTTCTCAATTTAGGAACGAATATTGCTTAATTTAGCGATTATCGTTTCAGAATTAGATAATATGTTTCTACCCATTTACCAATTATTCCAAATTATTATGACAATGACCCTTATCGCATTGTTAGGGAGGTGTAGGGTATTATATAGTCGGCCCCGCCCGACTTTCTGCCTTTCCTTACTGGTTTCTTTTGCAGTTTGCGTCGTATTGGAACGATATTTTTGAATTTTTTTACAGACAGAAAGCCAACAATATTTTAGGCGGCTACCGGGAAATAAAGGTATGTACCTCAAGCGTTCTTTTCGTGGAGTATTCATGGCGGACGCGAACCGTCGGGTTGATTCTAATGTTAAGATATACGAGTATAATAATGTAATTAGAGAGCAAAATAGATATGGACATTTCCGACGAATGGTAAACCAAATTCTCTACGGACATTTTTCGGCCCCAAATTTTAGGACCTGCTCACCGCCACAGGTATTTTCTTCTTTTTTGAAGTCTTGTTGACATTTCATTTCATGTGAGTCTTGTTTCGCCTATCTGTGGGCTTTAGTACATTTTTGAAAGCCCAAGGGCCCCAGGGCCCGTTGCACCACTAGGCTTTTTTTTTGCCTTTTTAGGGTCACTTCGGAGGCAGTGATGTATTTTTTTTTTGTTTAAACATCTGCCCGCTATATTACACTTTTTTCGAGATAACATTGCAAAACACTTTGGTGGTTTTGATATACTAGTTGTGTACTATCATGCCCAATAGGTTTTGTTCGGGAAAGATTTGATGATCCAAAATTTGCTGCACAGTGTTATAAAAGAATGAATAAAAAATGTCTAATTTTTTTAAATACAATGGTTTCATAGCATATCTCAATTGTTTTCATGAGAAAATTGGCCTAAAAACTGAAACAAATTATTTTTTCCATTTTAAGCTACTTTTAAAGGCATTTTTACATTTAATTATTTTACATGCAAAACATATTTTATGTTTGCACTCTTTCTATTACTATTAGTTATGAAGAGAAAAATATCGTTCGACTCAGAATCACTAGCTGTTCGTCTGTCCATCTTAAGATTTTCCTTAAGTACAGGTCGAAATTTCACAAAAATACTTATTTATATATTCAAAAATACTTATTTTGATAGCTAAATATAATCAGAGATTTCCTAAAAATGTTTTACATAAAAAAATGTTTAGAATTCCGATTTTCGTGGAATAATATATAATAATATATCCCCAACATATGGTGGAGGGTATAAGAAGTACATTCGGTGCACTTAAATCAGAAGCTTTTATTTGATATCCAAGTACGTAAGCACAGATTAATCGTTATTTGTATTGAAAAGCACTTTTTTAATTTTTATATTGTACTAAAATCCTATAAATATATATTTAATAACTATAAAGAATTTGTTAACATTTATATAAAGACTAGAAGAAAATTAATTGAAAATATACTATTTTGCATAAACATTTTTAACGCATTCATTGAATCTAAATAAGCTAAAGCAATCTTTCAATCGATGCTTTCTTTTCTGGTTCAATGAACGAGTCCATATATAAGTATTGTATCGCGATCTTTTACAGTGAATTTGTTACGAACGTGCCATGCTTAGGACGTTTAATTACTTTTAAAGTGTAATTAATTAATGCTGGTATTAAATTGCTTGTCACAAACACGACTTGTGCGAACGCTCACTTAAAGTCACATCGTAAGTTTCATATGAACCAAGTTAGTTAATGTTGATAATAGACATTTCCCAACATACCAAATCGAAATAAAATTGCAAACAACTTGAGAACAATATTAACAAAAATAGTGGATTCACAATCAGTTTTTAAGATTGCTTGAGTAACTCATATAATACACATATGTTTCTTAAGTATGCACACGAAATCTATCAACAAGTACCGATATGCTTTAGAAACACCTGATGTACACTAGACCATTTATTATTTTTTCGGTACCGATTTCCGGGCCGAAAAAGTTTCCATTTGACCTACAAACCTACAATAAAAAATTTGGTGCCGATTGGATAACGCTAAGGTCTTCCCAAAGTTGTTTGAAAACACAAAACTCACTTTACATGAACAAAATTTGGGTTTTTATCAAATGTCACATGTTCAAGTAATTAAAAAATATTTTATTTGCATGAAAAGTTTTTAAATGATCTTTGAATAAAATTTTCTTTCTTACAAGTCGTAAACAATCAAAATCGACCGAGAAACGAAAAAGTTACAGCAGTTTTCATTTGAATTTTACGTCATCACAGGGCATGCATGCACACCAACATGGGCTCTATGCAATCACAATAAAAAATAGATCATGCTTGTACATGCATGAAAAAAACAACGGATTTGCGTGATAGTTGATTTTTCGCATCAGTCTGACATTTTTCTACTGGTCAAATAAGAAAACATAAGCAGAACTTTGCAGCGCGCTATACGGCCATGCAACAGGGTCGTTTACAGAACGCGCTCTGCCTCCAGCCTAAGTGAATTGAGAAAGGGACAGCTTCGCACAAAATTTAATTTTAGTCATATTCTTATTTGTCTCCAGACCGACCACATCCAAAATGGTTACTAGATCCAGTGATAAATTTCGCACCGTAGAATCAGTTGGGCATGTATCACATACAATATCTGGAGCCAAACTGCCGTCAAACAGACAGATATTTCATGATGTGATAACTGTAATGTATAATGCTGCGACGCCTCTGACAACTGTTGGTGAGCTTGTGATTAATCGATCTACACATCAAAATTTTTGGGCGCCCCCAAAATCCCGGCTGGTACTGGAGAAAAGATGGCCAAAGTCGTTCATGATACACTCATCAAATACAGGTCAAAACACTGGATCGTGCATTTTGTTGCAGAACAAATTAGATCGAAAATTAATCAAGTTCCCATGTTCTCATCACATGATGGGGATGGTATTGAAACATGTGTTTGAGGTTAAACTTCGGCGACTTGTGGTCCTGAAGTGCCTATTTTTAATCGTTTTGCTGCCGTTTGGGTAAATCTCGACCACAAATCGTTTAAAAACGGACTCGAAGATCCAACTGTACTCTCAAAAATAAGTAATGCTGACTGCGAAGTCGTCAAGAAATTCTGCATTAAACAGCTAAATGAAACACAAATCCGAGCTGATTACAAGGAACTATTACAATTAACAATAATGTTTCTTGGTGGTGTCGGCGATCCCACGCAAGGTTCATGGGAAAAGGCATTTATGCCTTAAAAATATACCTATTTCGAGAGCAGTTTGCATTGACAAAACGAGAGTCCAGTGGGCTACGGAATGTATGTACTTTTCTCGTGCGGCTGTATGTCAAAGCGTGGTTTACATGCACAAATGCCATACGAGCACCAAGATATACACTTGTTGAAAGACTCCATCGTATTAGCAGAAATTGACCGAGATGTGTCTGAAGCTGTTTTGAAGAAATGGAAAAATCATTTGTGGTATTTGGCCCCAGAATCAATGGCTTTGGCATTTTTCGATTCGGATGTTTCACTCGAAGAGAAACGAAAAATGGTTAGGCATCTGCAATCAACAGAACCCGTCGTAAATCTGGAAAACGATCGAAAATTCTCCTACCCGAAACTATTGCTGTGTAATAATTTCAGCGATTTCGTCTCATACAAAACCAAACATTTTTTCGGTGCTTTTGGATTGAGTACTGAATTTTTAAAGCATGACCCATCCATTTGGGAAGATTATCAAGATACTCTCGATGTTTGTCGTAATCTGTTTGTTGTTAACGACACTGCTGAACGCGGTGTACAATTTATGAATGATTACAACAGAATACTTACGAAAGACGAAGGACAAAATCAATTTATATTACAGTGCATTGAAGAATATCGTAGAAAATGTCCCTCACATAACAAGTCAGATCTAATATAATATTGAATTAATTGTATTTTTTGTTTTTTTCACCGATCTTAATATTTAAAAACTATTTATTAATTAATAATACAAAGAAATGTAATTTTACTTATTTAAACATACGATTTTTGAATAAAAAAAAAATTTCCCCTATAAAGTGTGTTCTAACTTTTGAATGAACTTTGGGTTATCCGATCGGCACAAAAATTTTTATGGAAGTCTTGTAGGCCAAATGGAAACTTTTTCGTTCCGGAAATCAAAGATCGCAGCAACTTTCACTTTTTGCATCATGTGCTATAAACGGCCTAATGTACACATCTGTTCAAAGTGAGTGCAGGAGTAATTTTGTTGTGTTATAAAATAATTGATAATATTATAATAAAATAATTAACAAGTAAGAAAGTTTCAGTCGTGTAAACCGACTAAGGTATACCCTCACTTTGTGAGTACTGTAATATGAAATATTACACGAATTAATCTGTCGATTTGTATGGGAGGTACCAGAGGGGGTTTATCAAATACTCCTATTTTTCGCAAAACAGTAGATACTTCAAATATATTGCACTGTATCGAATTGTAAGCGTTTATCTGAACTGGTATATTAAAGTGATGCTATTTTCAATTTTGGTATGATTTTGCCGTTTTGTGTGGGAGGTACCAAAAGGAGCGTGTTGTTGGACGTTACATTATTCGTAGGACTATAAGTACTTTAAAAATATTACACTGTGCAAAATGTTGTTGCATTTTCGTGCATTGGTACTCACGCTATAAGCTCTTAACATTTTGTATAAAATTGTACATTTGTGTGGGAGGTACCAAAACGGGCTTGGCACTAAACACCGTTTTTCACTGGACTGTAGACACTACAAAATCATTACACTGCACAAAATTGCATGTATTTTTATGCACTGGTATTAAAGTTATAAGCTGTAACATTTTGGTGCAAAATGGTCCATTTGTGTGGGAGGTACCAAAAGGGGCGTGGCAACTTCGCCCATTTTTCACTGGATTGTAGGTACGATAAAACCATTACACTGTACAAATTTTAAAGTTTTTGTTTGTACTGGTATTCATGTTATAAGCTGTTAACTTTTGGTGCAAAATGATACATTTGTGTGGGATGTACCAAAAGGGGCGCGGCAACTTTGTCCATTTTTCTCGAGGTAATAGCGACTAATAAACTAATATTATGTGTAGAATTTCAGAAGATTCTAATAAGTAGTAGAGAAGTTATTAAAGAATCAATATATCACTAAAAGTTAACACTTTGTGGGGGAGGTACTAGGAGGAGTGGACCAATATAGCCCATTTTCGAACTCATCTGGAGAAAGATACAAATATTACCGCATACCAAATTTGAAGTCAATCGGTTACTCCTTTCGAGAGTTATCGTGCGCACCAGCCAGCAGACAGACGGACATTGCTCATTCGACTTAAAATGACCCTAAACGAATATCCGCCGAACATACTTGGGGTCTTAGGTCACTCCTTCGATGTGTTACACTTTTGCCCGTAGCAAATGATATACATATATATACCCTCGTATCACTAAAGTGAGGGTATGCAAATGCCTAGTAGTTAAATATCAAAAAGTGTTAGAAGAGAAACAAAACATGTAATTTACCTTCCTTTTAATAATAAAAAATAATTAAATTAATAAAAAATTAACTGAATAAATAAAATAATTTAAAATAATAAACATTACAAAAAATGTTTTAATATAAGCTTATTTTACAATTACAAGGATAAGCTGAGTACAATATTATTATACCCTCACTTTAGTGTGACGAGGGTATATATCATTTGCTACGGAAAAAAGTGTAACACATCGAAGGAGTGACCTAAGACCCCAAGTATGTTCGGCGGAAATCCGTTTTGGGTCATTTTAAGTCGAATGAGCAATGTCCGTCCGTCTGTCTGTCTGTCTGCTGGCTGGTGCGCACGATAACTCTCGAAAGGAGTAACCGATTGACTTCAAATTTCGTGTGTGGTAATATTTTTTTCTATCTCCGGCTAAGTTCGAAGATGGGCCATATTGGTCCGCTCCTTCTGGTACCTCCCCCACAAAGGGTTAAAATGTTGTGAAATATTGATTCTTTAATAACTACTATCATACGTATTCGAATCTTCTGAAATTCCACAAATAGTATTAGTTTGTTAGTCGCTATCAACTCGAAGAAAATGGGCGAAATTGCCACTCCCCTTTTGGTACCTCCCACACAAATGCACCATTTTGCACTAAAAGTTAAAAGCTTATAACATTAATACCAGTGTTTAGAAATACTTGATAGTTTGTACAGTGTAATGCTTTTATATTGCCTACAGTCCAGTGAAAAATGGGCGTTATTGTCGCGCCCCTTTTGGTACCTCCCACACAAAATGGCCAAATTATACCACAATTTAATATCTCAACGTTAATATACCAGTCCATATAAACGGTTACAATTCGGCACAGTGCAATGTATTTAAAGTATCTACTGTTCAGCGAAATATAGGTGTATTTCTTAAACCCCTTCTGGTACCTCCCAAAAAAATTTACAGAATAATTTGTGTAATATTCAATATTACATTACTCACAAAGTGAGGGTATTCCTTAGTCGGTTTACCCGACTGAAACTTTCTTACTTGTTTTTTGTAAGCTTATTCTACAATTACAGGAATAAGCTACATTTATAGATTAAGCTACACAATAGATTCTCAACTCTTTTTCAAGCTTGACGCTTGTGTTGGTAAGCTTATTATAATATTATTCTCAAGTTATTTGGTACGTTGGGTTGTATCAGAAGTGAGACGGTGTGGGTAAGCACACATCCTTGTCGTGCTTCAATGTTGCTGGTATTCCCCAGCGATTTTCATTAAACTCAAATTGTCTTTTATACGAGTACTGGTGAGGCATCTACTTGTACATGTGTGTTTATGCCTAGACGAGTGTCACAAATGCATTAATGTTTGCTACAGTTATTGCATTAATTCAGTTTGCTGCAATGTTTAAAAAAAAAGGAATTGTTATATTACTTTTTAAGGAACACAGTTCAATTTCTATGCTGTGATACTATTTAATCTGTTGTTGAGTATACATTGAAAATTCACTGTGCTGGTAGTCCAAAAATGTAAGAGAAAGGAGACCCTAATGGTGGTAGCGGTTTTTCTTGGTTAGCTCTTGTTGGTTAACCCGGAGGTGAATTTGAAGTGGAAGGCTTCGGAAGGCTACACGCTTCAGTCCAAAGAACGAAATAAAGGAGAATTATTTCTCTCAATCCCTTTGTCCCTGGTTATCACCCCATTCCCCCTAAGAAAATCGTCGTTATTTTTAGATGAAGTCTTAGAAAACAAGTAAGAAAGTTCAGTCGAGTATACTGACTTATGAATCCCCTCACCTTGAATCTCAAAAAACTATTCGTAAATTTATTTATTTTTTTGTTTTAATTAAATTATTATCAATTTAAATTGCATAACTTTATAGTGTGTACTGGTATTAAAGTTAAAAGATGTTTACTTTTGGTACAAAATGGTCTATTTGTGTGTGAGGTACCAAAAGGGGGTGCCAATAACGCTCATTTTTCTCTGGACTCTTGGTACTATAAAAGCATTACACTGTACACAATTTCAAGTCTTTGTATGCACTGGTATTAAAGTTAAAAGCTGTTAACATTTGGTTAAAAAATTCCCATTTGTGTGGGATTTACCAAATGGTGCATGCCAATAAGGCCCATTTTTCTCTGGACTCTAGGTATTATAAAAGCATTACACTGTACAAAATTTCAAGTCTTTGTATGCACTGGTAATAAAATTGCAAGCTAATAACTTTTGGTTCAAAATTGTCCATTTGTGTGGTAGATACCAAAAGGGGCGTGGCAACTTCGCCCATTTTTCTTGAAGTAATAGTGACTAATTATCTAATGATACGTTTAGAATTTCAGAGGATTCAATTAAGTAGTATAGAAGTTATTAAATAATCAATATTTCACTAAATGTTAACACTTTGTGGGGGAGGTACTAGAAGGAGTGGATCAATATGGCCCATCATCGAACTTAGCCGGAGATAGAAAAAAATATTACCACATACCAAATTTGAAGTCAACCGGTTACTCGTTTCGAGAGTTATAGTTCGCACCAGCCAGCAGACAGACAGACAGACGGATGGACATTGCTCATTCGACTTAAAAGGACCCAAAACGAATATCCGCCGAACATACTTAGGGTCTAAGATCACTCCTTCGATGTGTTACACTTTTGGCTCGTAGCAAATGGTATATACCCTCCTCTCTATAGAGTGACGGGATAAAAATATTTCTTGCTAAAAACTACTATGTACTTAACCCGAGAGCTAAAAACTGTGTATACTCTACACCACACTGTGTTACAGGGTATTATAACTTAGTACGTTTGCTTGTAACACCCAAAAGGAGAAGAAATAGACCCATCGTTTAATACACCGATTGACGTAGAATCACTTTCTGAGTTGATTGAGCTATGTCCGTCTGTCCGTCCGTCCATCTGTCCGTCTGTGCATGTATTCTTGTAATCAAAGTACAGGTCACAATTATGGCCCGATCTCAACGAAACTTAGCACATATCATTCTTCTGGCCCAAGAGACGATCTGTATTTTATATCCGATCAGTAAAAAATTCGGCAGAAAGAGGTTTCTTATTACATGAAGGAATACCGCAAAATTCGGAGAAAATCGGTTCAGATTTAAATATAGCCCCCATATAAACGTTACCCCCAATTTGACATGTAACCGCTGTATAAACAACATGTTTCAAACGATCTGTATAAAAATTGACACAAAGAAGTCTCTTGACACACATAGAGACAATACTAAATTTGAGGAAAATCGGTTCATATTTAGATATATGTAGTCCCCATATATACGAGTATGTTACCCCCGATTTGACATGTAAGCGCTGTAGAAACAGTATTTTATATCCGATCGGTACGAAATTCGGCAGAAAGAGGTTTCGTTTTACATAAATAAATACTGCCTTAATTGGGGAAAATCGGGATAGATTTATATTTCGCCCCTATATGAGTCATTCCACGCCAAACGGGACGATTTTTGACATCACTATTTTTGATTGCTTCGCAATTTTGTGTATGCATTATTTACCTAAAAATATCTTATACGTAGTTCAAGAAAAAATTTTAAAAAAATTTCTTTAAGAGTTATGAGCAATTTAAAGTTGACGAAATTACGTTTTTTTCTAAAAGGTGTGTTTATCCTATAGCTTGTATCTCCTAAAATACGTGACCGATTTGAATGTGCTATACCTTGTTTTGAAGGTAATATCAACTACTACTGGTGTAAGCACTGCAACAAAAATACTATTTTTTAATGTTTTTGCCCTTTTATACTTTCTATTGCGATTTTCAAAATGATTATACCCTTCGATTTTTTTAAATTTTAATGTCGTGTTCTGAGATGTCTTTGTTAACTACTGTATGAATTTGGAAGTGGTGAATTGATGGGAACTATTTTTTACGATTTTTTTTATAAAAAAACCCATTTGCATAATTTCTGTGAATGTGCTTTAAATAATTAACAAAATGATAATTTTTAGCCGTTAGTTTATTAATATAACAATAACAACAATAAATATTACTAATTTTGCAAAATTATTTGCAAAATCGCAAAAATCAGCGATGACTTGATATTTAAAAAACAAAACTCATTAAACAATAGCAAGAGTCAAAAGATAAGAAAGTAATTGTTAAAATATACTCTGAGATGATTTTTTTTAAAATCACAGCAACCTGGATTTCAATTTTTGATGTAGAAAAAAAATACAATAACTTTTAGTCCGTTTTTCACATTCAATTCGACAATTCAAAGAAAAAAGAAAGCAATAATAAAGCAAAAGTAACTTATTGAACTCAAAACTACCACGTCCGATAAAAAATTAGAGTTCAGACATCATCAACTTCCGAAAAATACTGTGTTAAGACGGTGTACAATGATTAATATTTTTATACCCATTTTCTTCTTTTTTACTGTTAATAGTATACTTGATTCGAGTCTTTTTAATACATTTTTTATTGTTCTTATTTTTACATTAGTATACTGATTATTAATAATTGTCATTCTTTTCTTAAATGTTTTATTGTTCTTACTAAAACAGTAAGAATGACTAAATGAATAAACTAATGACTAACAATTATCATTCTGTTAATTATTTAAAGCACATTCACAGAAATTATGCAAATGGTTTTTTTTATAAAAAATCGTAAAAAATAGTTCCCATCAATTCACCACTTCCAAATTCATACAGTAGCTAACAAAGACATCTAAGAACACGACATTAAAATTTCAAAAAAATCGAAGGGTGTAATCATTTTGAAAATCGCAATAGAAAGTATAAAAGGGCAAAAACATTAAAAATTAGTATATTTGTTGCAGTGCTTAATCCAGTTAGTTGTAGTAGTTGAAATTACCTTCAAAACAAGGTATAGCACATTAAAATCGGTCACGTATTTCAGGAGATACAAGCAAAAGAATGAACACACCTTTTAGAAAAAAACGTAATTTCGTCAACTTTAAATTGCTTATAACTCTTAAAGAAATTTTTTTAAAATTTTTTCTTCAACTACGTACAAGATATTTTTATGTAAATCATGCATACACAAAATTTCGAAGCAATCAAAAATAGTGATGTCAAAAATCGTCCCGTTTGGCATGGAATGACTCATATACAGGGTGGCTGATATGTATTGCAACCAACTTCAGGTTGCTATCTATCTAAACCGCTAGTCTGATAGCTGACAGATTTATTTCAGTGACAGTTCGTTTTATTGTTTACAAGCTTACAAAAGCATTTTGATTTATTGCATTCAGAAAAAAGTTATTCGTGATGGAATTCAAGCGTGATAGTGTGATTGCTAACAACACCAGAAATGATCCGAAAAGTGAAGGCCAGATTTGATCGAAATCCACGCCGCAGTGGTAGAAAAATTGCTCGTGAACGGAACATATCGCGAGAACGGATACAACACATATTAAAAAATGAGCTTGAACTAAAACCATTGAAGTTCCAAAAAGTGCAAGAGCTCACCGATGCACAAAAAAAAGTTTGACTGGAAAGAGCCAAGGAGTTGCTTCGCTTGCACGAAAGTGGCCAGTTACCGAATTTGGTTTTCTCCGATGAGAAGCCATTCCAAATTGAGCAGTTTGTGAACAAACAAAATGATCGGGTTTACTTGCCAAAGAGGTCAGCTGAAAATGTACACCTTCGATTGGCCACCAGAACTCAAGCGCCGCCGATGGTAATGGTGTGGGCCGCCGTAACGACCGATGGTCGCTCCCCGCTCGTATTCATCGACCATGGGGTCAAAATAAATGCCGAATATTATCGGGAAAATGTCCTAAAGACAGTATTGAAGCCTTGGGCAGACAAACATTTCGGCCGCAGATCATGGACATTCCAACAGGACTCAGCACCATCGCACTCAGCACGCGTCAACCAAGAATGGCTTAAAAAGGAGGTTCCTCGCTTCATTTCTACCGCACAATGGCCACCAAGATCTCCGGATCTCAATCCGTTGGACTTTTGAGCCTGGGCATTTTAGAGAGTAAGGTTCGCACTAAAAAATACCAAAGTATCGATCATCTCAAGACGGCGCTTCGCAGGGAATGGGCCAAAATACCTCAGAGCCACTTTCGTGCAGCGTGTGATGACTTTGTCGGCCGTTTGAAGGCCATAATTCGTGCCAAAGGTGCCCAATTCGATCTAATCTAAACTGTTTCTAAAATTGTATGTTATTTCCGACATTTTTTGCCTTTGAACAATAAAATTTAAAAATAAATTAAAAAATATAGCGCTTTACTTTGTTGCATTACATATCAGTCACCCTGTATATGTTACTACCGATTTGGTATCAAAGCTATATTGAAGTTATACTTTACTTCCGATCATTACAAAATTTTACAGAAATGAGTTTCTTAATTTAGAAATGAATACACCTTAATTTGGGGATAATCCGTTCAGATAAGATATAGCCAAATAGCTTTTAACAATTTACTTACTTGTCATGAAATCCTCCATATTCTTTCTGGAATCCCTGATTAATATTTCGTTCTGTTGCAAAGGGAGGGACAAAATGATTGGGGGTTGTCTTTACGCAAACGAGGACTAATGACAATGACGATTTCTCGGCAAAAGTCATCTAATCGAAAAGAAGTACATACCAAATCTATATATACATCTATATCCATACATGTCTATCTATACATATATAGACATGTATGGAAATTTAACTGAAACAAAACTTTTAAGTCATATTCATTTCTTGAAAATTGTGTTTCTGTTTAACCAATTTGTGTATATAATGTTGTATATAAAAGAGTCGTACTTTAGTTCCATATTAAGTCAACAATGTTTCACAAAATTAGCCTCAAGGACTACAATAATAACAAATTATATGTAGCCACTTAAATCTCGTGTGTATGATATTATATACATACATCGCATATTTACGTCCTTAACCAAGGATATAAAAACAAGAACACTTAAATGTCCCGGGGCATAATGAGTCAAGATACAAAGACGTAATATTACATACATGTGTAACCACATACAGATACACACACATTATCTCGCACACAGAGATACTGTATTCGTAGAATGAGTTATTTAACAGTAACCATCTGCTTTAACATATATTGGTAATAAACTTCATTGCTAAATATGTACCGTATATGTATAACAATGTTGTTGTTTGCTACACACAAAGAAAAAAACTTTGAATTTACAACAATTATTCCTAAGAACTATAGTTAGGGAGGGGTAACGTTAATTCGTTATTAACTAACTTTCAAAGTTTATTGTGTAAAATGTTCATAAATAATATGGCAACGACAGCATTTATGCGGAAGCGTCTCAAAAAAGTTTAATTACGATGCCCCTCAAACTCGATACCGGATCATCCGAAATTAAAAAAAAATAATTTCTTTTAGTTATATAATCATTATAGCCAGGTAGCGCTGTCGATTTGTTCTTCGAAATTAAAATTTTTCAATTATTGGGAACTCTTTGAAGTGGAAAATGCAATTTTTGCGAAAAAAAACTTACCTAATTGGTTCTTGGTAAATAAAAAAATTATCAAATTTAAAAAAATTGACAGCGGTGCCTCATAAATTTTATCATTTTATCGCCTCTTCTATGGGTTACGACGATACACAGTCTCCTAAAAGCCCTCACCAATGAAGGACTTAAACCAGTCTGTTATGCAGACGACGTTGTAATACTTCTAAGGGGCTTTCATCCAAATCTATTATGCATGTTTGGGGCCGTACCTGGCTCCCGGTGGGGTTTCGCTGGTTCTCGGGGATGTAGGGTACGTCTCCGGTCTGATCCTCGGTCGTATGTCTCTCCCCTCGGCGGTGGGGCAACTCAATGGCTTGGCTGGCCTTTCCCCTCGGCGGTGGGGCACGTTCCCTCTGCGGTGGGAACCAAGAAAGGGTAGCTGGTTGGACGAGCTCCTCGTCCTGCAAATTGAGCCACCTGTGGCTTGCCGGCCTTTGTTAGGCTTTTGCCGGCTTTTGCACACGAGTATGTGTGTGTGTGTGGCGGTTGCGGTTTTTTATTTCACCTTTTTTGTTTGGTTTTATTTTTCGTTTGTTGTCTTATATTTTCCTTTTTTTATTTAATTAAAAACACTTTTTTATTTCAGTTTTCACAACTTTATTTCACTTATTCAGTTCACAAAATAGTTTATTTTTAGTTTTATTTTTGATGTGTGGCTCTGTTGGTTGTAGTAAAACGAATAAAATAATTATAAAAACCAGAGTCACACATCACCTTTTTTCCACCGCGGCCGCCGCACCGTACGAATTTACCGCCGATGACATCATACCAGCTTAAACCTCCTTACACGAGGCGAATCAAAAAAGCGTCCCATACACGCCACCAAACAAAGGGGGCATTCACACGACATCTGACGAACAACTTTTTAGAGCGTCACAAAAACGTCGTATCACTTCCTAGAGCTGCGCTATGTGATAAAATACATGTGATTCTATCACCTAACACAGCTCCATCAGTGAAAACGCGGGTTTGATAGTGACTGCTACCAAGTTGGACGGCAAATCGCCTAGTGTGAAACGTCCCTTGAACTTAAGGACGGTGGAATTACATGGCGATCGGCGCGGACAACTGGGTGAAAACGTATACATGTTCGCTTAGACGCGATTAGTACCAGTGACGTTTCGTAACGCAACGGGGTCGCAAAGAGACCGTAAGAACCCGTAACTGACGTAAACAGTAAAAATGGTACAAAATCGATTGGAAACCACCACAATGATACGATGAACCACGAATAAGGCGGAAACGTAACATTGTGGTACCAATCGCGCCTTTTGTGAAGCGAACATTCCGCCCGCCTTGCACCAATGTGCAAAACAATCAGGGAGTGCTTACTCTTCAGATTTCTCTCGTGAGTTAATTCAAATGAACATAGAAAAAACGCCATCAAACCAGACGGGAATGACAGACATGTTCTTTTTCGATTTCCCAAGAGAACTGCAAGGAGTAAACCCTCCCTTAGGCAAGTTCATGCTGGAGGGGTCGCAAATGGGTCATAACCCAGCAAGGAAAATTCAATAATACCCTCCAATATGCACTTGACCTGGGCGCCTACAATAAAACTATCGAATTAATACACTAGTTTAACGTCTAATTACTAAAATGACTTAAGTCTAGTTTTTAATTCAATGAGATGAATGAGATAAGTAATATAGTGACACTTTCATCCATGGGAGCCGCGATTAAAAGGAAACTTAAACTACTTTGTATTTCAGGATTTCAAATTCATATTGAGGTAAAAAAAGGGACTTGTTGATACAAGTGAGATCCTTAGAGGAAAAGAAAAAGGCACTTAATGCGGTTCCAGGAGATGAAAGTGTTTTACAACAAAAAAATATAAGGGTAATTCAGTCTTTTCAGTAAGATACTTAACAAAATAGTTCAAAAATAAGGGAAACAAAGTCTGCTGAGCCACGTGATGTCATCAGAGGGTTTACTGCTGCTCCTCGAGCTGAGCCAACTCTTCATCCGTTGGTGGTTCTAGCTCCCGGTGTCCTTCGCCAAAGAAAACTGGTCCAAAAATGGAAAATTGGATGGCGCACTGACCTGGAGGAGTAATGGCTGCTCCCTTCAACACAGCTCCAAGAGCGTCTGCCCCCAAAAGAAGTTTGTAGGGGTATGGGATGAACCAGTTCTGGTCAGCTAAGTGGGCGTTTCCAACCACAGGGTGGCGGAGCGTCCACATCGTGTCTACACGGTGCCGAGGAGTGGGACCAAAACGTGTGTCCACCACAGCGCACCGAATGTCGACCGGGTCCCTTTCGAAAAGGCGATGTTTGAGGGATACCACAGTGTAGCCTTTGTTGATACGGCAGTGGTACTCTTCCGCTGCGTCGAGGGTGATGGACGACCGCGCCACATTTGGGTCAATCTTCAACCGTATTAGTTTGCTCCAGCCAGAGTTGTCGGGGTACAAGCGTGCCATTGCCGTCATTGAGAGCCAAGCCGTGTTCGGTCCTCTGGGGTGTAGAAGAGTGTTGTGTTGGCTTCTACACAAGCGGCAGCTGGACTCATTAGGACAGTCGCGTCTCTCGTGGGTTTGGGCAAGGCAGCTTGTACACAGTTTGAGCTCCACAGCTTTGTCGCGGCGGCTGGAAGGTTCAAGCACCAAAAACCGGGTGCAGTCTCGAATGGCATGGAGACGGCGGCACATGGGACACGGGAACCGCTCGTTAAAAAAGCACGACGCCATGGTTTTGTTCTCTGCAAAGACAGAATATTATTAAACGTTCTCAGGTAGACAAGGGCATGGGGAGCGGAAGCAACAGTAGAAAAACAACCCTATTTATGAACCACGTGGTAGTAGAACCATTTTATGAATGGGCCTAGTAATTAAACCGTTTTGAGTCTTGAGCTCAGCTACTCGAACTCGGTTGTCAGGGCCACAAAATACTTTTGTGACGCGACCAAGACGCCATTCGGTTGGACAGACTTGCTCGTGCCGTATAACAACAAGGTCGTCGACCTGAATATCGACCTGAGGGACTTTCCACTTGTTCCTTTTGTTCAGCTCAACGAGATACTCCTTTTTCCATTACGACACAACTCAGCCTGGGTCGCTTTAACTTTTCGCCACCTATTTATTACAGAATCAATTGGAGACACTTCCTCAGGTTCTGCGGGGGATAGAATCGGAGCGCCGATCAGGAAATGACCAGGGGTAAGAGCTGACAGATCATCGATATCGTTAGACAGAGAACCGAGAGTTGAGTCACGCTTCTATGCTAGACAAGAGAGTCGAAAACTCCTCGAACGTGTATTTGAGCTGACCACTAACTTTTTTGAGATGAATCTTAAAGCTTTTTACTCCGGCCTCCCACAGACCTCCCATGTGAGGTGCGCCAGCTGGAATAAAGTGCCACGAAAGTTGTTGTTGCCCATATTTTGAGACCACTTCGTCTCTCAATTCTTTGACACGAGCCTTGAAGTTGACATCGATTTGGCGAGCAGCACCAACAAAGTTTCTACCGTTGTCCGAATACATTTTACTTGGACAGCCGCGACGAGCCACAAATCTCGCAAAGGCGCCCAAGAATGCGGGAGTGGAAAGGTCGCTCACAGCTTCTAAATGGATGGCCTTGGTCGAGAAACATACGAAGAGACACACGTAGCCTTTCGTGATTCTACAAAAACGTCCTGTGAAACTTCTAATGTCGAATGGGCCAGCAAAATCGACTCCTGTATTAGTGAAAGGGCGACTGAAACTAACTCTTTCTTCCGGAAGTATTGACATTATCTGATTTTGACACCTTTTCTTGTAGATGACACATTCCTTGCAGTTTCGAATGTGATGTTTTACCAAGTTTTTGACCTTTAAAATCCAACATTCTAAACGGATCGTATTTAGGACAAGTCGCGGGCCACCATGAAGAGTTAATCGATGAATAAAGTCCACGTATAAGCGTGATAATCTACTTTCGTATGGGAGTATTATCGGGTGACGTTCATTATAGGACAAACTGTTGGTTGAACCTAGACGACCATTAGCTCGTATAACGCCATGTTTGTCCATAAACGGAGTAAGCGTCAATAAGGGGCTTGAAGAGCTGATTTTCTGGTTTCTACTGAGACACGAATGATCTTCAGGGAAATGTCGAACTTGAGCCAACCAGAAAAGACGATTCCGAACAAAAGTCAACTCCTCAGCAGAAATACGGACCGAATCTTGAGCGACAACAATTCCCTTTTTAAGTCTAGCATTGCGAAAAAATCTAAAGACATAGGCAAGCACATGAATAGCTCTCGACAGTGATGAAAAACGGTCTAAAATGTCGTCATCTGACCCTGCTCTAGCAACAAAAACTTGTGGTCCTCTGGACTCTTCTGACGTCTCAAATTCTCTAGTTGATACGGGCCACGAAGACTTCCCTAGCCCAAGCCATTCTGGGCCGTGCCACCACAAACTATTGCCTTTCAAATCCGAAGGGATCAGCCCCCGGGTTGCTAGATCAGCAGGGTTAAAACTAGAAGCAACGTGATACCAAGACTTATTTCCAACCGTTTCAAGTATAGTAGCGATTCTATTGGCAACAAAAGTCTTCCACGTACACGGAGGTTTTTTGAGCCACGCCAAAACAATTGTGGAATCGGACCACAAATACAATGGAACATTTTTGGCGTCAAATTGAGAAGTCATCGAAGCTACCAATTCTGCTAGAAGTACCGCACCACACAATTCTAGACGAGGAAGAGATGGTTTCTTGATTGGAGCCACTTTTGTCTTGGCCACCAACAAGTTAGTCAAAACCTGACAGTCTATCTGAACTTTTACATACAACGTCGCAGCATACGCAGCCTCAGAGGAGTCACAGAAACCATGGTACTCAATATCACAACTTGGAGAATATTGAATCCACCTTGGTATCGTGATATTGTCTATATCATTATATTTCGATACGAAATTCTTCCACTTTTGAAGAGCGATGGGCCTAATTTCATCATCCCACTCAATCTTATCGAGCCACATCTCCTGCATTATGATTTTCGCTGTTATAATGACTGGTGCCAGCCAGCCGGCTGGATCAAACAGACGCGCTATCAATGAAAGAACCTGCCTCTTTGTATACGTTTTTCTCTCCTCCATTTTCTCGGTGACAAAGTAGAAAAAGTCCTCTGCAGCATTCCAACGTACCCCTAATGTCTTCGCAGTACTTTTATCATCCAGACACAGAAAAGTAGAATTTAACAGATGTTCTGTGGGCAACCCTAGCAGTATTTCGCTCCTATTTGAAGTCCACTTTCGCAACTCGAACCCTGCCGTCTTTAAAATACCGACCAATTGATCTCGAGCCACTAAAGCATCAGAAATACTATGAGTCCCCACTAAAGCGTCATCTACGTACATCGAGCCACGAAGGAGATCAGCTCCTATAGGAAAATTAAGTTCCTCATCGTCGGCTAATTTATGTAGAGTTCTAAGGGCCAAATAAGGAGCACAAGAGACACCAAAAGTCACAGTTTTCAACTCATAGTCCTCAACTTCATCGGTTTCAGAACTCCTATAAACAATCCTCTGAAAGCGTGTATGATTTGGATTCACCAAAACTTGCCTATACATTTTGGCAATGTCCGCGTTAAAAACAAACTTGAAGAAGCGCCACTTTAAAACAAGGGCCGCTAAATCTGCTTGTAAAATAGGTCCTATATATAACAAATCGTTGAGACTTATACTGCTGGACGACGAACTTGAAGCATTGAAGACAACTCTTAATTTCGTTGTTGTACTTTCTTCCTTGAACACGCCATGATGTGGCATATAGTAACAAGGACCTTTTTCCAGCTTCTCAACTTTCTGCATGTGACCTAAAAGCTCATATTCTTTTATGACCTCGTCATATTGAACTTTCAATTCCGGTTTCCTCAATAAAGACTTCTCATTTCTCAAAAATTGACTCATAGCAGTATACCTATTTGGACCTATTTTCGAGAAATCAGACTTAAAAGGCAGATCTACTACATATCTGCCATCAGAGCGACGCAAAGTTGTTGAACCATAAATTTCTTCACACTTTTTGTCCTCTTCTGAAAGTATTCTCTTCCTGGAAACCTCTTCTATTTCCCAAAATTTTGTTAACTGGTCATCTATAGATACTGACGTGAAATGAGAGACTCGGGCTACACGAGATTGAACCTTATCTGTAGCTGGACCAGTAACTATCCAACCAAAAATAGTCTCTTGTGCCACCAGCGATCCAAAGATACCATGTTGTACACCACCTCGTAAAATGGTCGGATATAAGTCACCCCCAAGAAGCATGTCTATCGCACTACTCTTATAAAACTCTGGATCCGCATAATCCAGGTTGGGCAACTGTATATCTCCAGAAACACAAAACGACTGCGTTGGAATATTGCCTGTGACATTTGATACTACTAACGCCTCAATTCTTATCGAAATGTTGGGATTTGTTATCGAACTGATCACAATCTTGGCCATTTTATCAGATTTGCTAACCAATTCACCTCCCAAACCTGTCACTTCCGCAGATACAGCAACTGTGGGCAACTTGAGCAACTTTTGAATTCTCCCTGAGATGAAACTTTCATCCGAACAAGGGTCTATCAAAGCACGTACTCTATATATTGACCCTAAATGATCTATATTAACCCATGCTGTCGCAAGCATCACTTTTTTAGAAACAGAAGTGTGCAGTGTTTGCACGGTATTATTCGTATTCGAATTAGTGGACTGTATATTTTGACTTCTTGACGTGCTCGGAAAGTTGGACAACAAATTGCCTTGAACCACTGTTCCTGTTTGCGCCTGAGTCCTATTGAAATCCCTATGTAGCAAATTATGATGCTTACCTTGACATTTCGAGCAACCATTCTGACTTGGACATCTATTATACATGTGTCCTAACTTCAGACAGTTGAAACAATATTTAAATTTTCGAAGTGTTGAAGCTCTATTCTTCTGATCCATATTCAGAAATTTATGGCAAGTACTGATGGGGTGAGAATCCTTACATAACTTACAACGAGCCACGTCGGATGTTGTATGATGTGCCTTAGACTTCTTTACTTTTGTGCTAGTCTGATGTGTCTTCCTTACCAATCTGTCTGAACTACTGGGCCACTGGTTAGTCGTGTTTAAAATATCCGAAACACTCTCTAACGCATGAAACCTATCAGTCAAAAAGGAATCAAGATCACTCCACTTAGGAATCTCAGTTTTATTCTTGATCGACTGTTCCCACAGACCCAATGTCTGTTCGGACAACCTAGCTGAACAAAGAAACACGAATATCGGATCCCATGAACTAATATCCACTTTGAAAAACTTTAGTACTGACATAATATTGTTGATTTCTCTCTGAAGCCTTTTAATCTCTTGAAAAGAATCCTTCTGACATGGCGCCATATTGAACAACAACCTCAATTGTGTGTTCACTAAAACCCGCTTGTTCTCGTACTGATTCTTCAAGTTTGACCAAGCAATATCAAAATTCTCAGCCGTAAGAGCTACGTTTCTATTAATCTCCCTGGCCTCACCATCAGTCTTCTGAAAAAGGTAGAACAACTTCTCAACCGCACTAAGTCTGGAATTGTTTATGAAAATCGCAGTAAACATGTCCCTAAATGTGGGCCACGAAATATAGTCTCCTTTGAATATGCCAGTATCACATGGAGGAACATGCACAGAAAAATCTTGCCTTGGACCTACTTTGTCCTTAGGGCCACTATCGGATAAAACCTGCTTTGATTTCGCTATCAGGTTAACACATCTGATATATATTTTGTGAACCTGATTATGCTTCGCATGAATTTTCTTCTTTTCAGTCGCCTCTGAACAGTATTCCTCATAAATCGTCTTGTATTTTACCCAAAGCATTTCCAATTCGTTCCTCTCACAATCTATCGCTTCCTTAGCATAGGACGAAAAGTCTTCTTCTTTCAACCGATTCTCGAATCGGGCCACTTCATCTACTACTTCATTAAACTTATCCCCAATCGACATATTAACGAATTAATTTAACAGAAATTATTCGAAAAATATTTCCAAACTCGAAAAAAGTTACCAGCTTCTCGGTATCACTGGCTAAATGAGCCACTAATTTCTCTCAGTGTACCAAATTTTAGAAAATGTAAAATAAAATTTTCAAAAAATTATTTTACTTCAGCCTTGAGTGATGAATTTCAAGTAATGATTCGTTTCTTAATAATAAACCAATCGTAAAGCCACTTCAAACCAAAATCAACAAATCTTTCCAAAAAAAATCGGATTTTCCAAATGAAAATACTTTATTTGTAATCGAAATGTAAAAAACCAGAGTCTTCAAACTAAATTGTATTGTAGTGTGAGTCAATTTTCCAAAATTGTACAAACTCACAAAAAATCCGCAAGAAATTTCAGCTAACTCTACTTAAATTTACTCCGGAAAAGGGACAGACAATTCCGTTTAAATTTAATTTTTAAAATTCCAGAAAGATATTGGATCAGCCAACTCACAAACGGAATCGAGCAACTTTTGCCAAAAAAGTTTAAAATCTTGCAAAAACCACAATATAAAAAAAATTTAATTCGATTTATTAATCCGAAAATTTTCCTCTCTGGCCCACTGTGCGATAGCAAAATCCAGAACCTTGTAAAACTGCCAAAAATTTTCAAAATTTCCAATAAGAATTGTCTTTCTGATAAAAAGAGCCACAAATTCCAATGGAAATCACGAAAAGCAACAAATTTCACAAAAAACCACAAACAAAATTCAAATGAAACACAAATGCAAAGCTAATGTTTAACAATAGTGTAGAAAAGGGACAGCAAATTCTACACTTGTTATGTGCAAAATTTTTAAAGATGGTCTCTATATACTTTTGTGGCGTCCTTACAATACATAGACGAATGTCTATGTATGTGTGACTTGCAAATTTCGAAGCTAACCTCAAAAAAACACTGTCTTAAACACACTATTTCTTTTGTAAAACGACCTCGAGGCACTTTATTTGAAACACTTTTTATGAAAAACACAAAAAAAAATGTATTACGCACCTTTATTCCTGTCTTACGGGCGAAGGACCAATGTTTGGGGCCGTACCTGGCTCCCGGTGGGGTTTCGCTGGTTCTCGGGGATGTAGGGTACGTCTCCGGTCTGCTCCTCGGTCGTATGTCTCTCCCCTCGGCGGTGGGGCAACTCAATCAGCCTCTGGCTTGGCTGGCCTTTCCCCTCGGCGGTGGGGCACGTTCCCTCTGCGGTGGGAACCAAGAAAGGGTAGCTGATTGGACGAGCTCCTCGTCCTGCAAATTGAGCCACCTGTGGCTTGCCGGCCTTTGTTAGGCTTTTGCCGGCTTTTGCACACGAGTATGTGTGTGTGTGTGTGGCGGTTGCGGTTTTTTATTTCACCTTTTTTGTTTGGTTTTATTTTTCGTTTGTTGTCTTATATTTTCCTTTTTTATTTAATTAAAAACACTTTTTTATTTCAGTTTTCACAACTTTATTTCACTTATTCAGTTCACAAAATAGTTTATTTTTAGTTTTATTTTTGATGTGTGGCTCTGTTGGTTGTAGTAAAACGAATAAAATAATTATAAAAACCAGAGTCACACATCACCTTTTTTCCACCGCGGCCGCCGCACCGTACGAACTTACCGCCGATGACATCATACCAGCTTAAACCTCCTTACACGAGGCGAATCAAAAAAGCGTCCCATACACGCCACCAAACAAAGGGGGCATTCACACGACATCTGACGAACAACTTTTTAGAGCGTCACAAAAACGTCGTATCACTTCCTAGAGCTGCGCTATGTGATAAAATACGTGTGATTCTATCACCTAACACAGCTCCATCAGTGAAAACGCGGGTTTGATAGTGACTGCTACCAAGTTGGACGGCAAATCGCCTCGTGTGAAACGTCCCTTGAACTTAAGGACGGTGGAATTACATGGCGATCGGCGCGGACAACTGGGTGAAAACGTATACATGTTCGCTTAGACGCGATTAGTACCAGTGACGTTTCGTAACGCAACGGGGTCGCAAAGAGACCGTAAGAACCCGTAACTGACGTAAACAGTAAAAATGGTACAAAATCGATTGGAAACCACCACAATGATACGATGAACCACGAATAAGGCGGAAACGTAACATTGTGGTACCAATCGCGCCTTTTGTGAAGCGAACAATGCAGAAGAGCTGAAGAGGCACTTACCATATCATATAACTGGGCACAACCAAGGGGATTAAATGTTAACCCAGACAAAACAGAAATATGTCTATTTACAAGGAAAACGAAGATCCCACGTTTTACCCGGCCTCGATTCCTGAATAAGACAATTGCTATAACTAAAAAGGTAAAATACTTGGGAGTAATCTTGGATCAGAAACTGTACTGGAAAGATCATCTTGAAGAAAGAGTTACAAAGGCTCACAGGTGTTGGTCGTTGTGCAGAAGAGCTATAGGTTTAAAATGGGGACTACGTCCAAATATGACTCACGGGCTTTACATGAGCGTGATTACACCTATAATCACCTACGCCTGTGTAGTGTGGTGGACATCAATGGACAAGAAATGCAACGTAATACCTTTGCAAAAAATGCAACGTATATGCTGTCTAGGCATAAGCGGGGCTTTTAGAACTGCACAAACAAAGGCGTTGGAGACTATACTGCACTTCCAACCAATAGACATCCGTATGAAGTATGAGGCAGCCCTCACAGCAAGACTACTACAAGTGATGGGTGAATGAATAAATCGAGACCAAAAGTCGTACCATCAGAAGATTTAAGAATCTCTAGTTGGTCACATTCAAACGGCAGAAATCTCAGACCGCATTCCTGAAGTGCGGCTTACAGCTACCTTTGATACGTTTGTGCCAGACAGACGCTCCTGGGAAAATGGAACTTTGGACCACGTGCCATTGGGAACCAGCTGCTACACGGATGGGTCCAAGCCAGGAGGAAGGACGGGTCTGGTACTTTTTATTGATGAATCAGAAGTCGAACTTCACTTCCGTCTCCCTGACCATAACACGGTATTTCAAGCAGAAGTTCGAGCAATCACGGAGTGTGTAACTGGCTCAGTAACACGACAAAGCCTAAATATGCCAACATCTTCACAGATAGCCAAATGGCGATTAAAGCAATAACATCGGAAAGGGTCACATCCAGAACTGTGTTGGACTGTAAAAGAACGATAAATGATTAGTCAGCCCATGATGGTCAATTGCGTATTTGCTGGGTACCAGGACACAACGGAGTGATTGGAAATTAACGGGCAAACAGCTTGGCTTCAAAGGGCACAGAACTTCGAGTAATAAACTTGGAAAATTGGAAACCTTTCGAAGCCACGAAAAATGAGTTGAAGTACTGGGCAGTGATGGCTCACAAAACTGTGTGGAATAGTGCAACAGTAGGAGCAACTGCAAAGATACTGTGGGGTGACCCAAATGAAAAGAAAACAAGAAGTCTTCTGAAACTAAACAAGATCGATATTAGTAAGATGATGAGTGTTCTAACGGGACACTCAAGCTTACAAGCACATCTTCATCGCATAGGACTAGCAGGAAACGAAAAATGCAGGGCATGCAGAGAAAACATCGAAACGATGGAACATTTTCTGTGTCACTGCCCGGCTTGCACACATGCAAGATCCCAGCATTTCGGGTCCGACATATTACCAGACTTGACTCATCTCAGAGAATATGACTGGAAGATACTGAGAAAATTCGTGTGTAGTACCGATTTTCTGTAAATCGTGAGGTATAAAAATATCATAAATAAGGGGCGCACAACAGGCCGAACCACTGGCTTAAGTGTATGTCCATGGACATGAGACGTTTAAACGTCCTAACCTAACCTAACCTCGAAAATTATGTAAAGAAATAGTGTTAAAAAAAATAGTGGCAAAAAAAGTTTATAAACGTTATCCCCCCCATATTATAGACGCAAACCACTATAACTACAAATTGACCAACTGGCAACTCTTCCAAAATTATGTTGAAAGCAGAATAAGCATTCGTAACGTATTGTACACCAATAAAGATCTGATTGACAGAGAATTGGACAAACTTATTAAACTTATATTAGAAGCACGAAACATTTCTACGGCTATGGTGAGTTCCAACAATAATTATGTACTGTCAAAAGCTACAATTAAGCTTCTAAAGACAAGACGATTCCTGTATAGGAAGATGAAGAGGGCACCGACTCAAACCGTCTCAAATTTGTACAAGCAAAAAATAAAAGTCATAAGTATAATTATTGACAACAGAATAAACATGAAACGAAATGATAAATGGACTAAGCTATTATCGAACTTACGACCTGGCGATAAGTTGTTCTGGAAAATAAGTCGTGGGCTGAGAGGTAAACATAACAAAACAATTCCCTCTTTGCAAAAAGACAATCGAAAAATATGTACTGATGCTGAGAAAGCACAGTTGTTAGCCGACACATTTTTAAAAGCAAATTACCTAACATCTAATCTTAAACATTCAATTGAAAAAATAGTAAATAGCAAAGTGAATCGTTTCAATAAGGAAAGAATTGACACTGACGAATCAAATTTCACCTCCCTGGATGAATTATGTGGTATTATTAAAAATCTAAAAACTACGAAGTCACCAGGATTAGATGATATTCCCAATTTGCTACTTAAAAAATTGCCACTTAAGGCTTTAGAGCTTTTAGTAGCGCTGTTTAATAGTTGCATTAAATTAACATATTTCCCTACTCATTTCAAATCTGCAAAAATTATTTGCGTCGCCAAGCCAAATAAATCTAAAACGGACCCAAATTCATACAGGCCAATTAGCCTTTTAAATAACTTAGGTAAATTATTCGAGAGGATTATTTATACTAGAATAAATGATTTTGCAACAGTAAATGACATAATTTCTGAAAAACAATTTGGTTTTAAGAAACAACATAGTAGTGTTCACCAAATAAACAGAATTATGAATATCATACTAGAAAATAAACGCAAAAAACATTCAACTGGCCTAATTCTCCTAGATATCGAAAAGGCTTTTGATACCGTGTGGCACAACGGACTTATCTACAAAATGCTTCTTGCAAATATGCCAAAATATATGGTCAGAATTATAGCGGAATTTCTAAATGAAAGAATGTATGTAGTAAGTGTAAATGGATCATTTTCTTCGCCAACAATAACAAAAGCAGGACTACCACAAGGATCGGTACTTTCTCCATTGCTTTACTCCGTATACACATCGGACTTTTCACCGTCTCCTTATGTTGACACAGCGTACTATGCAGATGACACAGCTCTTATTACTTCTGGCAAAGTAACAGCGGCTCTTCTAAAGAAAATGGAAAAGGGACTAGAGAGCTGTAGTAAATACTTCCACAAGTGGAAATAGAAGATAAATCCTGCCAAAACTCAAGCTATAATCTTTCCGTTTAACAAGTCCCCTAAACGATTACCAAATCGTAATTTGAAGCTGGGAAATGATGAAATACCCATTGCAAATGATGTAAAATACCTTGGTGTTCAGTTAGATAAAAAACTGACTTTCGGCAAACACATCGACGCAGCAGCCAAGAAAGGTTCAAATGTTTTAAAAGCTCTTTGGCCTCTAATTAGTTACCGCTCTTCACTCAATATAAAAAATAAAAATCTTATCTTCAAAACGGTAATAAGGCCTATATTAACCTATACTAGCCCCATATGGTTCAAAGCTGCCAGAACGCACATCAAGAAATTGCAAATAATCCAAAACAAATGCCTTAAAATAATCCATAAACTGCGATGGAGGTACCCCACAGATCTTCTGCATAGTAGAAGTGGATACGAAAAAATTCAAGATTTTATATGTAGACTTAGCCAAAACTACTTTACTTCAAATATACACTCCATTTATCCACTGATAAGGACATGTACAAATTTATCATTATAAATGTATATATAAACGAAAATTTATCAAATTGAAAACCATATGTTTATGATTGTTTACTTCGTAAACTTTTCCTTACACATTATCGCTTTTCTAAAGATATTTGAATTTTTAAACTTTAAACTCATAAAAAGGTTTTTCCTATTTTTTCCTTTAAAATAATCATAGATACAAAATAAAACATTCACAATACATTTAAGATTTCACTTGTTGTAATATTTAGAATAATATCTCAAACCATGTAATAACCAATATTAAAGAAAGTTAATAAAGATGAAATTATAAATTGAAATTGATAATAAACGTTATCCCCCCTTAAAGATTACACTTCGCCGAGAAAATACCATCAGTCCACATAAGGTCAGCGTGAATCGATGATACTACCCACACTAAAGGTGGCCACATTAAAATATTACATATTGTTCTTAAAACTTAAATTTTTAAAAAAAAAAATTTGATCATATCACTGATTTTTTTATTGGTAACAGCTTTGAGCGGCGACCTTATTTATATTTTCAGCAATAAACTTTCCACATTCTGAAAATGCCAATTAGAGTTAGTCTTGAAACGTTTTTATACACAACCCCAGTAGTTTTTCTCTCAGTGCACCCACGTAAAATAATATATATGCCCTTACTTGTAATAAGAAGGTTACATCCGTCTTTTCTTACAACCGCCCAAGGAAACGAAAGAAGAAGATGAATTGACGCTGAATTGTTGCGGTATATTGCGCGCAACAACGATATCTCCACTGTGATTGAAATCTTAACAATTGGCTTTTAATTGGATTACAAGACATATTTCAAAAATTGGAAAAGACAAAAATCTATCAAATCCATGGCACATGTGTGTAGTCGGCCACCGTAGTCGTGAAATAACAAATAGGATTGCGGCAATTTTTATATCGTTCATTTCATGTCGTCATTGCCATGGGAAACCAATAACTTCAATTATTCGTATGTGCTAAAATATGTGTATCTATTTGTGATGGCCGACACATTTTGCTATATTTGAGATCAAATGAGCCCAACGTGCCCTATAGAGGTCGCTCCAGAATACGTGTTTTGAGCCGATGTCACATTTTTGAAGCAATTTAGCAGAAACTTTGCAGTTTGTATTCTGTTTTGACAAGAATTCATCACAGCAAAAATTTTACAAATCGGATCATATTTTGTTAGAGTCCCCCTTTAGAGATCGCTCCAAAACATACGTATTTAAGCCATAACTACCATATTTCCTAAGCATTTTAACTGAATCTTTGCAGTTTATATTTAATTAAGACAAGAATTCATCTCATTAAAAATGTTTGAAATCAGTTAATATTTTTGTAGAGGCCACCTATAGATGTCGCTCCCAAAAAGGTCTATTTAAGCCATAAACATCACATTTAGCTGAATGTTTGCGGTTTGTATTATATTTTGCCAAGAATTCATCTCAATAAAATTTATACAAATAAAATTTTATTTTGTTATAGTCCACATTATACCACATTTTTCCTGTGAAGAGTTTGGTTAAAAATTGCTAAAAATTAAGTTGACTTAGCATGTTTTTAGGGAAAGTGAATTTTTAATTTCTAAATGTTCCAAATTATATTTTGGATTTTATCAGTCAACCCAATCAAAAGTTATTCACAGTTATTCAAACAGTCATACGATTTGCATTATAAAGGAATTCCACACAAATTAAAAAAATGCATAAAACTTTGATCGCCTCTCCTGAAAAACTACCTTTTTACACTTAACATAGTTTAGAATGCACTATGGGTATTTTACCACATTTTCTGGCCAAAACCTCTTAACGTTGAGTTATCGACATCAAATTTTTACACAATGTCAGCCGCATATAAAGGATACTTTCAGTAAGAATTGCAACTAGTGGGGCATTTACAAGGACAACCCCATGCACTTAAAACCTACATTACGATACTTTTTATTTATTTGGACACAAATTTGGGGCATACTTACATGTGTTCAGTTCTACTTCTTGAAAAATATTTTTTAGCGGGTTAAAATGCACTACATGGTTTAAAATATATATTTTTTACAAGAAAGACGTTTAGAAATTTAGTACACATAGAAAACATATTTATACTCATCGTAAAGGAAACTTCCTGGAGAATTTTTCAAAGAAAATATCCATGGATCAAAAAATGCACTGGTACTATTGCCAAGCTTCTTCAATTTACACCATTTTTTACAAAAATTTCACAAGTAAGCCACATTTGCTCCAATCGCTAAGCTAGACTCTTAAAACCGTTAAATTATTATATTTATATGGTAATGTGTTGCAGGTGTAACTGCAACGGGTATTTGGAGCCCGTCTTTCAGTATCTATATTTATATATTACTAGCTGGACCCGGTCCACTTCGTTGCCCCAGACTTCAGATTTCCGATTCCGTCAATTTTTTAACCAATTACGTAGACTGACATCAAATGCATATTTACAAAATTACAACACTCTCGCTAACAAATTGTTCAAGGTATTTCAATTTCAGAAATTTGCTTATAAGGGTGGGGCCAAGCCCATTGGTACGATCTCAACCCTTTTGGACCATTCACGTAGACTATCATCAGATCGATATGCAAAAAATTACAGCACTCTCGTTAAAAAATTGTGCACGATATGACTCTCAATTTCAAAATTTGGCTTATACTCGCATAGGCGGGGCAACGTACATTGGTCTGATCCCGCCTATTTTTGGTCGAATCACGTAGACTGTCATCAGATACATATACCCAAAACTGCAGCGCTCACTTAAACAATTTGTGCAAGATATCTCAATTTAAAAATTAGGCTCCTATGGGCTGTGCCACCCTTTTTTGTGTAATCACGTAGACTGCGTGAGATGCACAAAATCACAGCACTCTCGCTAACAAATTGTGCATGATATCTCAATTTCAAAATTTGATTTGTATTGGCGGGGCCAGGCCCATTGATCCGATCCCGCCACTTTTTAGAACATTCACGTAGGCTATCATCAGATACATATGCACAAAATTACAGAACTATAGCTAAACAATTGTGTAAGACATCTCAATTTCAAAATTTAGTTTATATGGGCAGGGCCACGGCCATTGATCCGATCCCGACCCTTTTTGGACAAATAACGTAGACTACCACCAGACATCACTCTCGCTAAAAATTGTGCAAGATATGTGTCTCAATTTCAAAATTTGGCTTATATAGGCGGGACCACGTCCATTGGTCTGATCCCGCCAATTTTTGGGCGAATCGCGTAGACTGTCATCAGATACATACATATGTCCAAAACTGCAGCACTCTCGATAATAAATTGTGCAAGATATTTCAATTTCAAAATTTGGCTTATATGGACGTGGCCACGCCCATTGGTTCGATGCCGCTCATTTTTGGACCAATCACATAGACTGCCACCATATACATATACACAAAATTCCACCACTCTCGCTATCAAATTGTGCAAAATATCTCAATTTCAAAATTTGGCTTATACGGGCGGGGCTACGCGTATTGGTCCGAACCCGCCCATTTTTGAACCAATCATGTAGGTCGCCAACGGATATATATATACAAAATTCCAGGTCTCTCGGTAACAAATTGTGCAAAATATCACATTTTTAAAATTTGGCTTATATGGGCGGTGCCACGCCCATTGGTCCGATCCCGCCCATTTTTGGCAAAATCACGTGGACGGCTACCAGATACATACGTACAACATTACAGCACTCTAGCTAACAAATTGTGCAAGATATCTCAATTTAAAAATTTGGCTTATATGGGCGGGGCCACGCCCATTGGTCCGATTCCGCAATTTTTGGACCAATTACGAAGACTGCCACCATATACATATACACAAAATTCCAGCACTCTCGCTATCAAATTGTGTAAAATATCTCAATTTCAAAATTTGGCTTATATGGGCGGGGCCACGCCTATTGGTCCGAACCCGCCCATTTTTGGACCAATAATGTAGGTCGCCAACGGATATATATATACAAAATTCCAGGTCTCTCGGTAATAAATTGTGCAAGATATTACATTTTTAAAATTTGGCTTATATGGGCGGTGCCACGCCCATTGGTCCGAACCCGCCCATTTTTCGAAAAATCACGTGGACTGCTACCAGATACATATACACAACATTGCAGCACTCTCGCTAGCAAATTGTGCAAGATATCGAAATTTCAAAATTTGGTCTATGTGGGCGGGGCTACGCCCATTGGGTCGATCCCGCCCATTTGTGGACCAATCACGTAGACTGCCACCATATACGTATACACAAAATTCCAGCACTCTCGCTAACAAATTGTGCAAAATATCTCAATTTCAAAATTTGGCTTATATGGGCGGGGCCACGCCCATTGGTCCGGTCCCGCCCATTTTTTGACCAATTACGTAGAATGCCACCAGATACATATACGCAACATTGCAGCACTCCCGCTAGCACATTGTGCAAGATATCAAAACTTCAAAATTTGGTCTACGTGGGCGGGGCCACGCCCATTGGGCCGATCCCGCCAATTTTTAGACCAACCACGTAGACTGTCACCAGATACATATACACTCAAATACAGAACTCTCTCTAATAAATTGTGGAAAATATTTGAATTTCAAAATTTGGCTTATATGGGCGGGGCCACGCCCATTGGTCCGACTCCGCCCATTTTTGGAAAATTCACATTATCTGCCACTAAATGCATACACAAAAAATTTCAGCACTCTAGCTAAAAAATTTTCTTAATATCAAAATTGGACCCCTATGGGCGGGTCCACGCCCACTTGATATATCGAAAATTCAAGTACCCTATTTTCAGCACCCCCTTCACATGTACATTCTGTGAAAATTTCAAGATGATCGGTCTAGCCGTTTAGACGTCTATACGGAACAAACATACAAACAAACCCACAAACAGACACTCTCTTTTATATATATAGAAGATAGAAGAAGAATGTGTGTTTGTTTGTTAGTAGGTTTATTTGTACCGTATATACGTCTAAACGGCTAGACCGATCTTCTTGAGATTTTCACATAATGTACATGTGTGGGGCGTGGTGAACATAGGGTACGTGAATTTTCTATATATCAAGTGGGCGTGGCCCCGCCCACATAAGACAAATTTTAAAATTGAGAAATCTCGCACAATTTGTTAGCGAGAGTGCTGGAATTTTGTGTATATGTATCCAGTGACAGTCTACGTGATTGGTCCAAAAATGGACGGAATCGGGCCAATGGGCGTGGCACCACCCATATAAGCCAAAATTTAGATATCTTGCGCAATTTATTAGCGAGAGAGCTGGAATTTTGTCTATATATATCTATTGGCGATCTCTATGTATATAGGGCGGGATCAGACCAATGGGCGTGGTCCCACCCATATAAGCCAAATTTTGAAATTGATATATCTTGAACAATTTATTAGCGAGAGTGTTGAAATTTTGTACATATGTATCTGGTTGTGGTCCACGTGATTGTTCCAAAAATGGCAGGGATCGGAAAAATGGGCGTGGCCAAATTTATAAATTGAGATATTTGCAAAATTTATTGCCGAGAGTGCTGTAGTTTTGAGCAAATGTATCTGGTGATAGTCTACGTGATTGGTTTGAAAATGAGTGGAATCAGACCAAAGCGTGTGACCCGCCCATATAAGGCAAATTTTTAAATTGAGATATCTTACACGATGTTCAGCGAGAGTGCTATAATTTTGTGTTTATGTATCTGGTGGCAGTCTTCGTGATTGGTCCAAAAATGGACGGGATCGGAAATCTAAAACCGGGGCAACGAAGTGGACCGGGTCCAGCTAGTAGTTTATATATTGGAAAATGCAAAAACCCTGTTTTTGGGGATTTTCGAAATTATTTTGGTAACTTTGGGATTGACTTTTGCAATTTGATTCAAGAATTACTTTCGATTTCTGACGTCAAGACTTACAAACTACGAAATATTTCATTGAAATATCCGTCCGTCCGTCTGTCTGTCTCACGATAACTTTCGAAAGGAGTAACCGATTGACCTCAAATTTTTTTTACCGTACCTCCCACAACTATGGACCTTTTCGATCCAAAAGTCAACAGCTTATAACCTTAATGCCAGTGCTTACAAATTCTTGACATTTTGTAGACAGATTGTCATTGGCAAACTCACTAGTTGTACCTCCCACACAAATGGATTATATTAACGCAATTTAAATTGATAATAATTTAATTAAATAACAAAAATCTACGAATATTTTTTGGCACTGAAGGTGAGTGGATTCGTATGTGGGATGCGACAATGTTGCTTGTTGACGTAACCACACGGGGGGAAATGGGTATCATCAGTCAATAAGATTTTGTATCGTTCGTATCGTTTTTTGTTCGATCATTTTTTAATCGTTTTGTATCGTTCGATGATCGTGTATCGTTCCATTTTTGGTAATGGCGTAGTTTCTATTTGTCAAATGTCAAGAGTAAAAGCTTCAAAAGTGACAGCTACCGAAATACCGGGTGATTCAAAATAACACCTCTTGTTGGAAAACCCTGTACATAAATATAAAAAAATATATTTCTAACCAAATTTTTTAACAAATCATTAATCATTGTTTCATATTGTGGGCTTTTATTGGATCCAATGAATGATCCAATGATGAAATTTCATACGACGTCAAATATGATTCGAAATTCACATCTTTCATCAGTTTCCTTATTTTAGGCCTATCAGAAAATCCTTCTTCGATTTTTTGAAAAGAAAGACTTTTAAATCAACTTTTTAAATATGAGAGTGAATTGTCGTCTTTCCTTAAGGCTTTTACAAAATTTTTAAAGAGCCCCAGCTTAATATGCAAAATATCGGCTATCCCAGAGGCATAACATACCAACTACTTTCAAATCGCAACAAATTTTCCAGTCATGTTCATATTTTATGTATTTTATCAATTTAGTATGATTCCTTAGTGTTGACAGAATGAGCAATGGGAATCGACGGTTTCTGATTTCCGTTGTGTAAAAGTACTGCTTTCAAACTTTCTTTACTGCTGTCAACAAGTAACCGCCATTCCTTTGAATTGATGTTTGATTAAGTTCCTCGCACAATCCGGGAATGTCCTTGCAAAAGCATATGTTATCCACAGTTGTATAAAATTGTTTGTAAGGTATATCGCGGACTCTATAATATAATATGTTAAAATCTGGGACCAAAATATTTTAATGTTTCATCCGATATACAAGTAAAGGGTCCGCCAAATAACTTTTTTTTTGAAAATGCTATAAAAAAAAACTACTAAAAACGCATTGGATGATCAGTTGGCTTCAACTCCTGAACCAATTGGACTTTGTATGGACTATGTACCAAGGTCTTTGTGCAAAATTCGTCTCAATGATTTCTCAGAAATGTTCAGTTGTTGAGAACGACGGTGAACAGATGTTGATGGTGCTTCACGCACACTTTCTGCCACAGCAGCAATATTCTCGGGTGTACGCACTGTTTTTGGCTTTTCACGCTTTGGTTTATCGATGAGGATGCCAGTTTCTATCACTTTTTTCACAAGATAACGAACATACGGAGCTGACAGTGCTTCTCTTCTTCCAAAATCCGTACGCAATTTTCGCACACATTCTGCAACATTACCATGATTTTCAAAGTAATGTCGCAATATTCGCAATATACACATATTCGTTCAGCGGAAGGATAAAACTAATTATCTGTCAAATCAGACATGAGCTAAGTGTTACAATTCTCGAAATAAGCACTAGTTGAAAAAAAAAAACGTTAGATGGCGGACCCTTTAGTTCTGCCTTATCTTTGGTCAGTTCCAAATCTCTCACTAGATCAATAAGTTGAAACTGAGTTAAAAGCGATGACTTCTGACTCAAACTTGAATATATCAGGTGTAATATATATATATCTAAAGCTGATCCGATTTTCCCCAAATTTGGCTGTGTCCATTCATGTAAAAAGAGGTTTCTGCCGAATTTCTTACAGTTCGGTTATAAAATGCAGTTTCTACATCACATGCATGTCAAATCGAAGGTAACATATATATGGGGGCTATATCTAAATCTGAACCGATTTTCACCAATTCCGATAGGCTTCGTCCTTAGGACAAATAAGATATACGTGCCAAATTCTATATCGATCAGACAATAATTGCGACCTGTACTTTGATTACAAGAATACATCAACAGACAGACGGACAGACAGACAGACGGACCTAGCTTAATCGACTCAGAAAGTGATTCTAAGACGATCGGTGTAATAAACATTTTGAATTTGATTTCTGAACTCTTCACCATACTCGTATCCTTTAGAAAGGATAGGTCTAAATATTTTCGTTTTTTTACCCACAAATAAAATATCTTTAATATACTCGTATTCATTAATATGGGAATCTTCATTATGATATTATCTTATACTGAATCTAAATGTTCCACAGCTATTAGAGAAATTAACATTTAATATTTTTTTGGGATTATTAACGATTTCAAGATATGTCTTTATTGCAAAGTTTGTTATTCAACTGAATTGTTATACTCGTATGTTAATGACTATTAAAGAAATTAACATTTAAATATGCACTTTGGATTATTTAAGATTTCACTCTTTGTCTTAATTGTAAATTTTGTATTCAAATTATACTAAGCCCAAATACAGACATTTACACCCACACACACACACACACTGTCTGGGTAGATGATCATTGAACGTAATGATTTCAACATTATTAAGGATTATCAGCAACCTTGGGTTTGGCATTGCGAAAGCTGTTATAATATTTTACTGCAATGTCCTTAAAGGATTAAAGTATGAAATAAAACGTAGAAAATGACAATACTCTGTTTTCAAATTGCGCCTCAAGCATTGGTTCCCTTCCTCTCGAGTCGATGGAATGGCTGTTAGGTGTTTTAATACAAGGGTTATTGAAATTGTTCTGCTATAATTTGTATATAGAATTATTTTGTTTGGTCCAAAATTTGTTGTAAACCTTTTTAAGGTGATTTAACATTTTTTCTGGACGATTTGCACTTATTATTCGCAGAGCTATTAGTTTGTTGTATTTAACATAAAGAAAATAATGGTAAGATATGTTAAAAAAATATCGCGAATTTTGTATTTTTTCAAAAAGTATTTATTTATTCAAGATTATCTCTATTGTCCCCTTCAAAGTAATTCCCCTCGGATATAATAAACTTCTGCCAACGTTTTTTCCAATCCTCGAAGCACTTCAAATAATCATTTTTTGTGATCTTGTTCAGCTCCTCCTTCGATGCCGCCTTTATCTCCTCAATCGTGGCGTAGCGTCGTCCTTTCATGGGCCTTTTTAGTTTTGGGAACAAAAAATAGTCACAGGAGGCTAGGTCAGGGGAATACGGTGGCTGCGGCACTATTCCTGTGTTGTTTTTGGCAAAATATTCGCGCACAAGCAACGATGTGTGTGCAGGGGCGTTATCATGGTGCAAAAGCCAGTTTTTGTTCTTCCACAAATCCGGGCGTTTTTGACGGATTGCTTCGCGCATAACTTGCAGATAATATTCTTTATTGACCGTATTACCCTGTGGCAATCAAAGAAAACTGTGAGCAAAACCTTTACGTTCAACCGTTTTTTTCTGTCTTGCTTCCTGCGGCAGCTTCCATTGGGATGATTGAGCTTTAGTTTCCACGGCGTAACCATAAACCCATGATTCGTCACCAGTTATGAGCCTCTGGAGCAAATTTGGGTCGTCACGGACCGAGTTCAACATCTCCTGAGCAATGTTAACGCGATGCTGTTTTTGGTCCAAATTGAGCAATTTTGGCACGAATTTAGCGGCGACCCGACTCATGCCCAAATCATTGGATAAAATCTAATGGCACGAGCCAATCCATATGTTTAGATCCTCAGCAACTTCTCTAATGGTAATTCGTCGATTGGCCAATATTATTTTATTCACGTTATCAATGTTTTCGTCTGTTGTTGACGTGCTCGGGCGTCCGGCACGCTGTTCGTCCTTCGCATCTTCTCGGCCCTCTAAGAGAATTTTGTACCACCGATAAACTTTGCTTTGGTCCATGGTAGCTTCACCATATGCCACAGTCAACATTCGGAATGCGTCAGTGCACTTTATTTTGTTTTTCACACAAAATTTTATCCATTTTCTGAAATAGATAAAAATCGAAGACAAGTTTAAACACATCCAAGCACAACAGCTAAAAAAAATTAACTAAACATTCAAAATGGCCGACCTTCAGCATAAGTAAGGGACATGAGTACCAACATAACGCTAAAAAAATATCAAAAATGAAATACACGGAAATTAAAAATTCGCGATATTTTTCGTACATACTACGGCCTTAATGGGGTCTCAGACCAATATTTAGAGGTGTTACAAATGGAGTGACAAAATGAATATACCCCCAATCCTATGGTGGAGGATATAAAAAATAACATTTTTAATAAAACCAGTATTTCTGAAAATTCACAATTTTAAAATTTTTAAAATATTCATAACATGGAACCCGTAGTAAATGTTATCTACCCTCCTCTACTAAAGTGAGGGTACAATTATTCTCCGATTTCACATATTCCGTAAAATTAGCAGTGAAGAATCATGAACAAATGGTACTGAATTTATTTATTTATATGTATTACATTACAAAGTAAATTTTTATTCTAATTTTAAGGTCGAGGGATAAGCCGGGTTGCAAAGATCATATGACTAGATTTTTGCAGCAACATACCAGAACCTCAGGTGGGAATCGAACACTCGACCCCCAAACTCATAGGTGAGTACGCTACCTACTAACCTGCTGGGGCGCTCGTACTGAATTTAACACAAATAAATTTGAAGCTAATTTGCCATCTGTATAGCACATACAATCCTATTATTTCAGAGACTCTCTATGAAATTTCAGATATGCCATTTTAGACATATTTGGTCTAAAATAATCTAGTTGCGAATGGATCATATTGATTCCAATTTGGTATCATAATTAAGGACTGTCCTTATTCTACACCAGCGTTTTAGCGTATCATGTAGCCAGATCCATTCGGATGAATTGGTTTTTAATTGTTTCTAATTATACCCTACACCACACTGTGGTACAGGGTATTATAAGTTTGTTTCACGGCAGATGTTTGTAACACCTGAAAATAACACAGCTAGACCCACCTTAAAGTATACCGATCGACTCAGAATCACTAGCTGAGTCGATTTAACGATGTCCGTCCGTCCGTCTGTCTGTCCATGTAAAGTGGTTCGTCGACTACAGGTCGCAATTTCACTCCGATCGTTCTGAAATTTTGCAGTTTAGAGTATTTCGCAGCTGTTAAGATCGCTATTGAATTTGGTTGAAATCGGATCAGATTTAGATGTAGCTCCCATATATATCTTTCGTCCGATTTGGCCCTTTAGTCCTATAGAAGCTGTATTTTACATCCAATCGTTTTGAAATTTAGAATGGTAGAGTTTCTTGATCCATGAACCAACATTGCGGAATTTGAGGAAAATCGGTTAAGATTTAGCTATAGCTCCCATATATATGTTTCGTCCGATTTGGCCCTTTAGTCCTATAGAAGCTGTATTTTACATCCGATCGTTTTGAAATTTAGAATGGTAGAGTTTCTTGATCCATGAACCAACACTACCGAATTTTAAGAAAATCGGTTATGATTTAGCTATAGCTCCCATATATATGTTTCGTCCGATTTTGCTCTTTAGTCCTGTAGAAGCTGTATTTTACATCCAATCATTTTGAAATTTAGAATGGTAGAGTTTCTTCATCGATGAACCAACACTACCGAATTTGAAGAAAATCGGTTAAGATTAAGCTATAGCTCCTATATATATGTTTCGTCCGATTTGGCCATTAAGTCCTATCAAAGCTGTATTTTACATACAATCCTCTTGAAATTTAGAATGGTAGAGTTTCTTGATCCATGAACCAACATTGCCGAATTTGAAGAAAATCAGTTAAGATTTAGCTATAGCTCCAATATATATGTTTCGTCCGATTTGGCCCTTTGGTCCTGTAGAAGCTGTATTTTACATCCAATCATTTTGAAATTAGGATGGTAGAGTTTCTTGATTCATGAACCAGCATTGCCGAATTTGAAGAAAATCGGCAAAGATTTAGCTATAGCTCCCATATATATGTTTCATCCGATTTGGCTCTTTAGATCCAATCGTTTTTATACCCTACACCACACTGTGGTACAGGGTATTATTTGAGTATAAAATGTCCCAAAAGTAAATTTATGTAAACAATTTATACATGAATTATAAAATTTATATATCAGAGTTATTCAATATTACGAGAGTGGTGTAGGGTATTATATAGTCGGCACCGCCCGACTTTAGGCTTTCCTTACTGGTTTTTCAATGACTTTTGTTATTCTCGATAACCACAATTAATCCTAATGTAATTACCCTCCCGATAAAATCAACATATTTACAACAATCTGCGTAGCTTTTAAATGCTTAAAGAAAAAACAATGTATACTTATAATAATATTTGCACATATGTATAAGTATACGTGACTGTGGCATTAAAAACGAAAAGAATCCAGTGCAATATTGCACGCCAACACTTTCCGGGCTATAGTAAGTGAAACATCTGAAACATAAACAAAAAAAAATTTATGAAACTAAGAGTTAAGGCCAATAATAGTACATATACCAGAATACCACAAAGATAATAAGTAACTGTGGTGGTGAAGAAAACGAATGTGCCCTACAACGAAGTTTATGACACTGTGACCAATCAAAGAAATATTTCTATAATGAATCAAATATATTCTATCCTCAAAGTGAAAAAAACTGGTCTACTTTGTTAAAGAGACTTTTCACAGCTCCAATGGAATAAAACAATTTAACTTCATGAAAAGGCATTAAATTCCAAACGAAATTGTACAGATTAAAATCATTGTAATGGAAATGGACAGCAAACTGGAATGGAGCACAATGGAGGCAATTTGGAAAGAAGTGGAAAATAATTGGCATTCTTTAAGGAGGAAATCAGTTTCATTTAAAATTTACATATTTATAGTAGAGATATTGCAAAGGGTGATCCAACTGAAACGCACGATGTTAATTGTGCGTTTCGGTGTCAAATCAGATGATCGTGGCGGCCAATTAACATCGTCACGACACATAGTGGGGATGGCTTCATACATTTGTGTGAAAAAATTATAAGGAGTGCTCGTAGAATGATGAAAAATATAAATTTCCCTACTTTAAATAAAAAACCAGTAAGGAAAGGCTAAAGTCGGGCGGTGCCGACTATATAATACCCTACACCACTCTCGTAATATTGAATAACTCTGATATATAAATTTTGTAATTCATGTATAAATTGTTTACATAAATTTATTTTGGGACATTTTATACTTAAATAATACCCTGTACCACAGTGTGGTGTAGGGTATAAAAACGATTGGATCTAAAGAGCCAAATCGGATTAAACATATATATGGGAGCTACAGCTAAATCTTTACCGATTTTCGGCAATGTTGGTTCATGAATCAAATTCGGCAATGTTGGTTCATGAATCAAGAAACTCTACCATTCTAAATTTCAAAGCGCTTGGATGTAAAATATAGCTTCTATAGAACTAAAGGGCCAAATCGGACGAAACATATATATGGGAGCTATAGCTAAATCTTAACCGATTTTCTTTAAATTCGGCAGTGTTGGTTCATGGATCAAGAAACTCTACCATTCTAAATTTCAAAATGATTGAATGTAAAATACAGCTTCTACAGGACTAAAGGGCCAAATCGGACGAAACATGTATATGGGAGCTATAGCTAAATCTTAACCGATTTTCTTCAAATTCGGTAGTGTTGGTTCATGGATCAATAAACTCTACCATTCTAAATTTCAAAACGATTGGATGTAAAACATAGCTTCTATAGAACTAAAGGGCCAAATCGGACGAAATATATATATGGGAGCTATAGCTAAATCTTAACCGATTTTCTTTAAATTCGGCAATGTTGGTTCATGGATCAAAAAACTCTACCATTCTAAATTTTAAAACGATTGGATGTAAAATACAGCTTCTATAGGACTAAAGGGCCAAATCGGACGAAAGATATATATGAGAGCTATATCTAAATCTGAACCGATTTCAACCAATAGCGATCTTAACAGCCGCGAAATACTCTAAACTGCAAAATTTCAGAACGATCGGAGTGAAATTGCGACCTGTAGTCGACGAACAACTTTACATGGACAGACGGACGGACATTGTTAAATCGACTCAGCTAGTGATTCTGAGTCGATCGGTATACTTTAAGGTGGGTCTAGCTGTGTTATTTTCAGGTGTTACAAACATCTGCCGTGAAACAATCTTATAATACCCTGTACCACAGTGTGGTGTAGGGTATACTATGCAGTAAGGAAAGGCAGAAAGTCGGGCGGGGCCGACTATATAATACCGTACACCTTCCTAACAATGCGATAAGGGTCATTTCGATAATAATTTGGAATAATTGGTAAATGGGGAAGAACATATATATATGGATATATCTAATTCTGGACCGATAATCGCTAAATTAATCAATATTCGTTCCTAAATTGAGAAACATCTTTCTGGAGAATTTTGTAATGATCGCAAGTAAAGTACAACTTCTATAGCGCTTGTTATTTGGAGGTTATATATACAATTGATTTTCCCTGAATACTCATTCATGTAAAATAGAAACCTCTTTCTGTCGAATTTCGTACTTATCGGATATAAAATACAGTCTCTACAGCGCTTAGATGTCAAATCGGGGCTAACATATATATGAGAGTTATACAGTTATAGTTTAACCAAATTCAATAGGGATCGTCCATGGGCCTAAAGAAAGATATGTGCAAAGTTTCGTTGAGATCGGACCATAATTGCGACCTGTGCTTTGATTACAAAATACATCTACAGACAGACGGACAGGCAGACATACAGACAGACAGACGGACATAGCTAAATAGACTCAGAAAGTTATTACAAGTCGATCGGTATAATAAACAATGGGTCCATCTCTTCTCCTTTTGGGTGTTACAAACAAATGCCATAATATGGTTTCGTTGCTTGTGTGGCACGTACCAATATCAATACCATCCAACTCCGACCATAAAAAATCATTAATCATCTCTCGATAGCGCAATCCATTCACCGTAACTGTTGATCCAACCTCATTTTCGAAAAAGTAAGGTCCAATGACCCCGCCGGACCATAAACCGCACCAAACAGTCACACGTTGAGGATGGAGAGGCTTCCCAACAATAACTTTTGGGATTTCAGAGCCCCAGATGCGTCAATTTTGCTTGTTGACGTAACCACCGAGGTGAAAATGGGCCTCATCAGTCAATATGATTTTGAATCGTTCGTATCGTTTTTTGTTCGATCGTTTTGTATCGTTCGATGTTCGTGCATCGTTCCATTTTTATACCCTACACCACACTGTGGTACAGGGTATTATAAGTTTGTTTCACGGCAGATGTTTGTAACACCTGAAAATAACACAGCTAGATCCACCTTAAAGTATACCGATCGACTCAGAATCACTAGCTGAGTCGATTTAGTTCAGATTTAGATATAGCTCCCATATATATCTTTCGTCCGATTTGGCCCTTTAGTCCTGTAGAAGCTGTATTTTACATCCAATCATTTTGAAATTTAGAATGGTAGAGTTTCTTGATCCATGAACCAACACTGCCGAATTTAAAGAAAATCGGTTAATATTTAGCTATAGCTCCCATATATATGTTTCGTCCGATTTGGCCCTTTAGTTCTATAAAAGCTATATTTTACATCCAATCGTTTTGAAATTTAGAATGGTAGAGTTTCTTGATCCATGAACCAACATTGCCGAATTTGAAGAAAGTCGGTAAAGATTTAGCTATAGCTCCCATATATATGTTTCATCCGATTTGGCTCTTTAGTCCTGTAGATGCTGTATTTTACATCCAATCATTTTGAAATTTAGAATGGTAGAGTTTCTTGATCCATGAACCAACACTACTGAATTTGAAGAAAATTGGTTAAGATTTAGCTATAGCTCCCATATATATGTTTCATCCGATTTGGCCCTTTAGTCCTATAAAAGCGGTGTTTTTTTTAACATCCAATCGTTTTGAAATTTAGAACGGTAGAGTTTCCTGATCCATAAAGCAACATTGCCGAATTTGAAGAAAATCGGTTAAGATTTAGCTATAGCTTCCATATATATGTTTCTTCCGATTTTGATCTTTAGTCCTGTAGAAGCTGTATTTCACATTCAATCATTTTGAAATTTAGAATGGAAGAGTTTCTTGATCCATGAACCAACACTACCGAATTTGAAGAAAATCGGTTAATATTTAGCTATAGCTCCCATATATATGTTTCGTCCGATTTGGCCCTTTAGTTCTTCTTTAGTTCCACCTTAAAGTATACCGATCGACTCAGAATCACTAGCTGAGTCGATTTAACGATGTCCGTCCGTCCGTCCGTCTGTCCATGTAAAGTTGTTCGTCGACTACAGGTCGCAATTTCACTCCGATCGTTCTGAAATTTTGCAGTTTAAAGTATTTCGCGGCTGTTAAGATCGCTATTGAATTTGGTTGAAATCGGTTCAGATTTAGATATAGCTCCCATATTGCAAGGGAATATGCAAAATATAATGTGCATAGAGCGGCCCAGTAGGTGAGTTGGTAGCGTGCTCGCCTATGTCTGGGGGTTGTGGGTTCGATTCCCACCAGAGGCTCTTGTCTGTCGCTGCAAAATCTAGCCACATGGTCTTTGTAACCCGGCTTTTCCCTGGACCGTAAAATTAGAATATAAATTTACTTTTTATTGTAATTCATATAAATAAAAATAAAATAAATAATGGGCATATGTTGAAATGCAAATAAAAAATAACATATGCAACTAAAAGTAACATATGCAACTAAAAATTGCATATGACAAAATTAACTAATTTTTGAAACATAATTTTATATAACGACTAAAACTACCCTCGCACCAAATTTCAATGTTAAAGCTTCAGTCGTTTGATTGTTACGCCCTTTCAGAATTTAGGTACATATTTTAGGCGAAACAGATTGACATATTAAAACCAGTAAGGAAAGGCAGAAAGTCGGGCGGGGCCGACTATATAATACCCTACACCTCCCTAACAATGAGATGAGGGTCATTGTCATAATAATTGGTAAATGGGTAGAAACATATTATCTAATTCTGAAACGATAATCGCATATATATATGGAGCTTTAATATAAATCTGAACCGATCTTCCCTGAATATTTATTCATGTAAAACCAGTAAGGAAAGGCAGAAAGTCGGGCGGGGCCGACTACATAATACCCTACACCTCCCTAACAATGCGATAAGGGTCATTGCCATAATAATTTGGAATAATTGGTAAATGGGTAGAAACGTATTATCTAATTCAGAAACGATAATCGCTAAATTAAGCAATATTCGTTCCTAAAGTGAGAAACATCTTTCTAGAAAATTTTAATGGTCGGAAGTAAAATACAACTCCTATAGCGGTTTGATACCAAATCAGGAGGAACATATATATGGAGCTTTAATATAAATCTGAACCGATCTTCCCGGAATACTTATTCATGTAAACAGACCTCCTTCTGTCGAATTTCGTACTGATCGGATATAAAATACAGCCTCTACAGCGCTTACATGTCAAATCGGGGGTAACATATATATGGGAGCTATATCTAAATCTGAACCGATTTTCTCCGAATTTGGCGGTATTCCTTCATGTAATAAGAAACCTCTCTTTGCCGAATTTCGCACTGATCGGATATAATATAACATTTTAACAGCGGTTACATGTCAAATCGGGGGTAACGTATATATGGGGGCTATATCTAAATCTGAACCGATTTCCTCCAAATTGAATAGTGTTCATCCATATAATAAGAAACGTCTTTCTGCCGAATTTCATACTAATCGGATACAAAATAAAGTTTTTACAGCGCTTACATGTCAAATCGGGGCTAACATATATATGGGGGCTATATATAAATCTGAACCGATTTTAACCAATTTCAATAGGGATCGTCCTTGGGCCAAAAAAAAAGATATGTGTAAAGTTTCGTCGAGATCGGACCATAATTGCGACCTGTACTTTGATTACAAGAATACATGCACAGACGGACAGACAGACGGACATAGCTAAATCAACTCAGAAAGTGATTCTAAGTCGATCGGTATAATAAACGATGGGTCTATTTCTTCTCCTTTTGGGTGTTACAAACAAATGCACAAAGTTATAATACCCTGTACCACAGTGTGGTGTAGGGTATAAAAAACCTCCTTCTGTCGAATTTCGTACTGAAAACAGTCTCTACAGCGCTTACATGTCAAATCGGGGGTAACATATATATGGGAGCTATATCTAAATCTGAACCGATTTTCTCCGAAGTTGGCAGTATTCCTTAATGTAACAAGAAACCTCTTTCTGCCGAATTTCGCACTGATCGGATATAAAATACAGTTTTTACAGCGCTTACAGGTCAAATCGGGGGTATCATATATATGGGTGTTATATCTAAACCAATTTTCTCCGAATTTGGCAGTATTCCTTCATGTAGAAAGAAACCTCTTTTTGCCGACTTTCGCATTGATCGGATATAAAATAACATTTTTACAGCGCTCACATGTCAAATCGGGGGTAACGTATATATGGGGTCTATATCTAAATCTGAACAGATTTCTTCAAAATTTGAAAGTGTTTATTCATATAATAGGAAATCTCTTTCTGACGAATTTCATACTGATCGGATATAAAATACAGTTTTTACAGCGCTTACATGTGAAATCGGGGGTAACATATATATGGGGGCTATATCTAAATCCGAACCGGAGGTAACATATATATGGGGGCTATATCTAAATCTGAACCGATTTCTTCCAAATTTAACAGTGTTCATCCATATAAGAAGAAACGTCTTTCTGCCGAATTTCATACTGATCGGACATAAAATAAAGTTTTTACAGCGCTTACATGTCAAATCGGGGCTAGCATATATATGGGGGCTATATCTAAATCTGAACCGATTTTAAACAAATTCAATAGGGATCGTCCTTGGGCCAAAAAAAAAGATATGTGTAAAGTTTCGTCGAGATCGGACCATAATTGCGACCTGCACTTTGATTACAAGAATACATGCACAGACGGACAGACCGACGGACATAGCTAAATCAACTCAGAAAGTGATTCTAAGTCGATCGGTATAATAAACGATGGGTCTATTTCTTCTCCTTTTGGGTGTTACAAACAAATGCACAAAGTTATAATACCCTGTACCACAGTGTGGTGTAGGGTATAATTAAAGAAAAATGTCGAAAATCTTTTATGGAAAAACAACAGCCGGTACAAAATGGAACAGGAGCAAATTATCGAATTTGCGGAGAATTCTAAACATAAATGTGTTTGCATATTTTTTGCATATAGATATGCAGAATTTGCAAAATATCCAAAAATAAATAGGTGTATATTTAATTATTTTTAGACGAAACAAAAATGTTTGTTATCAGCTTTGCCATACAACCATCCAATAAAAATATGCAATTGCATATATTCCGCTGTCTAGAAATTAAGAAAAAAATAATAATAATTATGTCTTAAATAAAAATGTATAATGAATACAAACCACTTGTGTCATTTTGGGCCACCCTGTACTTCAAAGAAATAAAATGTGTTGTACGTTCAAAAACGAAGAAAACTTTCATTAGGCCAAGTAAGGTCCTTCATCAGCTTGATGAGGCTTTTTTCAGTGGGGTGTGTTTAAAAGAGCTACTCGTACTGTAATTAGAGTCTCCGGAGCTCAACCCCTCTATGGTGTAAATGCCCAAATTCAAAGCTTAAAGACTGCTATATGTAAATGTAGTTTCATTGACGTCGACTTCTTTGGTAAGATATATCATATAACTTTATATTTTGTCTTTCTCCCACTGTGCGAACCTACCAAAAAGCCATAGTCCGCTATGGAGGCTGGGAGGGATGACGAGAGAGAAGAATGGCCGGTGTACCAACTAAATGCTGATAATGGATTGCTGGCTTCGAGGATGCCCGACTGGTGGCTGACATGGCTTTCAATTGCTATGGCCTGGACATTTGAGTATACTCAGTGGGCAATCGTTTCTACTTCAATTAATGCGTGCAGAAAATAAAATGGGAATAAAATGTGAAAAAAAACACACGCGATTCTACAGAAAATAAGAAAAAACAATATACAAGTAAAACACAAGAAATGAAACAATAACCACAAAAAATGAATAAAAGAAAATGCAAAAGAAGAACACAATCATCCAACAAAATGTTGCGTGCAGCAAATGGAAATCCATACAAGGAAAACAAACAAATAAGAGAAAACACATATATGCATCAGCAGAGCACGCAACAAAAAAATCAACAAATCCTCAACCAAACCACATAAAAGCACACACACACACAAATATATATGTACATACATACAAAAGAAAAAACTAACGAAATGTTTCATATCCTTTCTTTCTACTCATTTGTCTGTAACAGTGCAAATGTGTCGAACTAAGTGTGTGTGTGTATGTGAGAGTACCCTTCCTCTATGCCGCGATCAAACGAATCTGTGTGCTGAGTGTGTGTATGTATGTAGATGCATTCGCGTGTGGATGTTAACACAACGGTTTATGGTACATTGCCCCCAAAAAAAATTAAAAGGATATGATGTCTGTCATAACACTGTGGTGTTTGTAGTCCCGAGCCCCTTCGTACGTACATTCGTACAAGATTAACATCAACCATACCACGACACAAGCCCAAGCCAAAGAGAAATAGATGTGATGTGAACTCAGCGTGTCTGTCTGTCTGCGAATTTGTGTTTGTGTCGTAAATATGACATGATTGGCAAGAGAAAAACAGTTTTGACAGCGCTAAAGGAAAGACAACAAAGGCTTCATAGATTTAGATATATGACATTGTATACAAACACACATACATACAAAGAGCCACCCAACACATCTTGTACAACGAAAAACCCCCATTGGCTTCATAATGATGAGGACGTGCCAAGTCGGGATAAACGGGAACATCTTGCTCATCGGATATCAAAATTAATTGAGAACATTTACACAATGTTTTTAAAATATTCAGATTTAAATAAGGAAATGCTTAAAAGTAACGGTAAGACAAGTAACGAAAGGCAATAGTCGGGCGGAGCCTACTATAATATACCCTACACCACTCAATTAGAGCATAATAAGAAGAAATATTGTCAAGTTTTATCTATGTTGTTTTTCTAATGATTCCGATCTGTATACAAATATGTATACGATAACGCTTAGATTCAGATTTATATACGAAATTTTAACCGATTTTCAACAAAAGTTGGATGTAAAATATAGCTTCTATACCGCTTAAAGGCCAAAAAGAAAGTAACATACAGAAAATGTTAAAGTACATTATCCCCTGGCTGGAGGAAATTTAAGTATACTAAAGTGGTATTCATACCAAAAGCGGGAAAGATATCGCACACTAGACCAAAAGACTTCAGACCAATTAGCCTATCATCCTTCCAATTGAAAGGTCTTGAAAGAGTTTTAGATTATTCCAGTAGGGATACAAAACTCCTGTCGGGGAACCAACATGCTTACAATTAGGGAAAGTGTACAGAATCAGCCCTGCACGAACTTGTGAGCACTGTCGAATCGTTCCTACATTTCAAGGAATTCACCATGATGGTGATTTTACAATTCACTTAGATGCGGTAATGGCGGCAATGTCACATCTAAACGTGAACTCTAGCTAGACTAATTCAAAGCCTGCTCTACAGAAGACGTATAACAGCATGTCTTGGGTCCACAACTCTAACAATGTTTGTAACCAGAGGGGCCCCACAAGGAGGAGTACTGTCTCCACCAATTTGGATTCTAGCGGTGAATGAAATCCTGCTAGTTTAGAACGTTGTGGCAGCAAAGTCGTGGAATATGCGGACGACGCACTGTGTGGTAGATCGCAATTCTAAATGGAAAAAATTAAAAATTATATTATACTAGCGGACCCGGCGAACTTCGCCTCGCCCCAATTTAACGCCTTCAGATAAACTCCAGAGTGATAATAAATCACAGATAGTTAAAATTTTAATGCGATTTGTTTAAAAGGAATCGAAATCAGTAGAGAGCGATGTGATAAACAACAAACAACGAAGACAGAAGACAGGCAACGTACAGATGACCGTGCGAAAAACAGGGAAATTCGAGATTAATTCCACAGACTTCCTACAATTGGTTTTGAGATTTATTGATTGTCATCGCAAAAGCCAATCGTACAGGGAACTGAATCCGCTTGAATTGGAATGAAAGATCAGTTGGAATAATCGGAATTCGTGGGATAAGGACTTCCTCTCCTTTGAATTTTCCCTTGATGATCGTCGCCTGAATCACATTGTCCATCAGTTTCATAATGGACAACCGCGAACTATGCACAATTTCGGATGATTCAGATTCCGCAACATGATTATGATCGATTCCACCTTCAGCTGTAAATTATGCGGCGGAGCTCCTGGCACATCAAGCGAGTTCGATTTTACTTTGAATAATAAAATTCATGCTATCGACGTCCTTATTCTTCGCTGCTAATATTGCCCGTTCACTAATCTAATCGAGATTTGGAAACACTTTGGTGATGAGTTCCTCGTTCGACGATGTGAACTCGCAAAAATTTGCCGGGAACAATATCAATGCAGTGAAAACATCAACAGTAATTTGGCCATTGCCAAGCGCCAACAGTTGTTTCGAGAATTCAAGAGCCGATGAGTCGTTCTGCAACGCGACTCTCATGTTCGTGGTCAATTTCAACTTCTTGACATGCCGCCACAAAGACCACGATTTCAGGCATGCATTAATTTCATCGGTAGTAGATTTCGGGATGACGGGAAGCGTTTGACGAAAATCTCCGGAGAGCAATATCATAGACTCACCAAATTGTCTCAAATCACGTCGTAAATCCTTCATCGTTCGGTCAACTGCCTCCAGAGCTCGTTTATGCGCCATCGTGCATTCATCCGAAATTATGATTTTGCAGTGCCCGCAATCCAATAAGATAACCTTACCTCTTATACTCAAACTTATTATCTGAAAAAATTTTCGAACTGATAAATATCGCGTTGAATTTTAATTGATCGTAATGCTTGTACCGTTTGTCGATGTGATACGCGAAATCAGTGTAACAATACGCAAAACTCGAATGAATTGCAGCAAGAAAAATAGCACATACTCGTACATATGTTTAATAGAAAACTTTTTTGTTTAATAGAAAATTAATAAAAAAAATTGGATTCAAAAAGAGAGTAGTAGATAGGAACAGTAGGAATCTCGCAAGAAATAGCAATTTTCGATTTTCCCAATTTTCCGACTTTTTTCCAAAATTTTCTTGTGTATTCTTCTTATGTGGCCGGAGACCTGTCCGAATTGGTGCTAATCACCGAAATCGGTCCAGGCGTTCTCGAGTTATAAGCGTAGTAACTAACATCACTTTCTTTTATATATATAGATTACTTATAATTATATAAAAAATGATTTCAAATATATAAATTATTATAAAAAATCAACCTTTTTTGAAAGGAAGATTTTTTTAATAAAATGCCACAACAAATAAATAGTTCTTTAAAAAAAGTTTGTTTCTTAAATAAATCCTCTAAGATTATTTGTAGTTATATATACTATTATTTAGGTAGTTATACTAACTGATTAATAAAACCAGTAAGGAAAGGCAGAAAGTCGGGCGGGGCCGACTATATAATACCCTACACCTCCCTAACAATGCGATAAGGGTCATTGCCATAATAATTTGGAATAATTAGTAAATGGGTAGAAACATATTATCTAATTCTGAAACGATAATCGCTAAATTAAGCAATATTCGTTCCTAAATTGAGAAACATCTTTCTGGAAAATTTTAATGAACGGAAGTAAAATACAACTTCTATAGCGGTTTGATACCAAATCAGGAGGAACATATACATAAATCTGAAACGATCTTCCCTGAATACTTATTCATGTAAAAAGACCTCCTTCTGTCGAATTTCGTACTGATCGGATATAAAATACAGTCTCCACAGCGCTTACATGTCAAATCGGGGGTAACATATATATGGGAGCTATATCTAAATCTGAACCGATTTTCTCCGAATTTGGCAGTATTCCTTCATGTAATAAGAAACCTCTTTCTGCCGAATTTCGCACTGATCGGATATAAAATACAGTTTTTACAGCGCTTACAGGTCAAATCGGGGGTAACATATATATGGGTGTTATATCTAAATCTAAACAGAGTTTCTCCGAATTTAGCAGTATTCCTTCATGTAGAAAGAAACCTTTTTGCCGACTTTCGCACTGATCGGATATAAAATAACATTTTTACAGCGCTCACATGTCAAATCGGGGGTAACGTATATATGGGGGCTATATCTAAATCTGAACCGATTTCTTCCAAATTTAAAAGTGTTCATTCATATAATAGGAAACCTCTTTCTGACGAATTTCATACTGATCGGATATAAAATACAGTTTTTACAGCGCTTACATGTCAAATCGGGGCTAACATATATATGGGGGCTATATCTAAATCCGAACCGATTTTCTCCGAATTTGGCAGTATTCCTTCATGTAATAAGAAACCTCTTTCTGCCGAATCTCGCACTGATCGGATATAAAATACAGTTTTTACAGCGCTTACATGTCAAATCGGGGCTAACATATATATGGGGGCTATATCTAAATCTGAACCGATTTTAACCATAATGGGCCAAAAAAAAGATATGTGTAAAGTTTCGTCGAGATCGGACCATAATTGCGACCTGTACTTTGATTACAAGAATACATGCACAGACAGACAGAAAGACGGACATAGCTAAATCAACTCAGAAAGTGATTCTAAGTCGATCGGTATAATAAACGATGGGTCTATTTCTTCTCCTTTTGGGTGTTACAAACAAATGCACAAAGTTATAATACCCTGTACCACAGTGTGGTGTAGGGTATAATTATTAAGTGAGTTTTTACGTAAGGATTCGGAGATATTCGGAGGATATTAAAATAATTTTGATATTTTTTATAAATATTTGATAATAATTGATTTCTTTACTTGTTTTTGCTTTATTATATTAATAATACATAATAACACATAAATATACATATAATAACACATATATACACATACAAATTTTAATTTATTGACTTTCATATGCATCGTAAAAGATTCTTCCTCCTCAAAAGCATCAACGGATAATAATGAAAGAACTTATTTTGTTATCAAACCTCGAACTCGAAAGGGAGTGTGACGTGAACTTGCAATAAAAGGATCTGAAGAAATTAAAAGTCCATTGAAAAAAGGTCTGTATTTGTATCTATTCTCGATGTTTTTCTTGTAAACAACTCTCTAAATTTCCTCGTGTCCTTATTTCTTGCTTCTTGAGCTTCTTCTGACAGCTGCCTGTAGGAAGAATGCAAGACCTTATTATGTCTTTTCCATGAAAAAGTATTTTATGGACCATGGGTATTCGTTTAAGTATACATTTCGTGTGACAATACTAAAACTTTCAAAAGCAGCTTCATCAATAGGGTAACGACTACCTCAAGTTTCCAAAATAATATGAAACCGTTCAATTAATTCTTTATTGACACCAGTGATTTCTGAACACTTTTCTGCTGCTCTAAAGAACCGTTTAGCAGTACTACCGTCATTCGTATTACCTCCTTGTTGTGTTGGCATGTCTACAAGCAACCCCGTTTCATTTCGAAATCTCTGTTGAACATTTTTTTTCTTCGGCCACTTTTGCTTTATTTTCCGGTCCTCAACCTTGCCACGTCATTATAGGAATCTTATATGCACACTCCATAAAACGGATCCATGAATGTAGCGGAGACATTCCAAAGGTTAAAGATCGTTCATCGACAATTTTATTTAAAATCACACAAGGTTTATTTAGTTGCTCGGCTTCGCTCCACATTTGAAACACGTTTGAGAAGAATAGGTTACAGATAATAGTGCAGTACAAATTTTACCGTCTATCATAGTAAGCATAAAAGTAGACTCAACAAGAAAACTTTGTTCGCCATTTGTTATAAGAGTTGGAGACAAATCTCTAATTTCTTGCTGTACTTAATTAACTTCTTGAGAAATTAACTTAGAGGACTCTTGGGCAAAAACAAACTTGATTGCTGAAATTCATACTAAATAAACTTTCATCTGTATGGCTCTCCCCCGAGAAAAACTTCTGTTTATACTGCTTTTGCTGAGCCCCATCACATCCCCATTTTATTAAAATATTAAGACGATTTTCATCCGTTTTCAGTTCATCAATACCAAGTAAAACCTCTTTTTGAGCTAAACAAAGTCTTTCAATAGTATGATTCACTAATGACTGGAGTGAAGTTTTTGCATGCATCTCAGTGATTTATGTTTCAGCTGGATAACATTTTTTCTTTGCTTTTTGAACATTAGTTTAGGAGGGAAAAAAATGTTTGCATTTTGCGTTAACTTCTAGCCGAATAACATCGTATTGATGTTTCGACAAATTAACATCAACCATTATAGATAAGGCTTCATCGGGAGAAAGGGTCCTCAAAGGCACAGGCTCAGAGCTAAATCTCTTACAAATTGTTTTCACTTCCGTAACTTTACTGGATGAAGTTTCCGACAGATCTTTCACAAGTCTGGCTGAATCTCGCTTTCCCATTTTGCGAAACACTTGCTCACTAGCTTTAATAATTTCTCGATGGTCAGTTGAATCTAAAAGACTTTGTATTTTTCTATTTTTCACTAGTCATCAAAGTTTTTCTGGTTTCTTCCTGCTTTTTTATAACTTTTCGGTTGTACACTTTCAGGCAATACATACGGTACATCAAGTCAAACTGAATTTGATGTTAAGACATGGCTTAGCTTAGCTTAAAACAAATAATATTTATATTTGCCTTTAGATTTTTTTTCACGTCTTCTGGTATATCTTGAAGACCATACCTAACCATTATTAATGTCAATAATACGTCTTTGCGTTGTATTTAGGGAGTTTTTAGCCATTCTTCAAAAATTTCCTTCCGGAAAGAGTGAAGGTCATATAGTTTTACACCAGAACTATGCGGTATAAACAGCTTTAACTCTCCCTGAAAAAGGAAAAAAAATTGTAATACTTACAATGGAAGTAATTAAATAAAAATTGTAAAGTATTTCCTTGAAATTGAGCTTAATAATAATAAACAATAGGGCAATAAAATAACCGTAGCCTTTTTACTAACAAACCAAATTCACACACAAAATACGATTCACTTTGAAATCAGAATGCACGTATTGACAACAATTGACTTTAAAGCTTACTTTTTCCTAATTAGAGCTAAAATAAAAAAAAAAAAAACGGGGCCGACTATATAATACCCTACACCACTCTCGTAATATTGAATAACTCTGATATATAAATTTTGTAATTCATGTATAAATTGTTTACATAAATTTACTTTTGGGACATTTTATACTTAAATAATACACTGTACCACAGTGTGGTTTAGGGTATAAAAACGATTGGATCTAAAGAGCCAAATCGGATGAAACATATACATTGGAGCTATAGCTAAATCTTAACCGATTTTCTTCAAATTCGGCAATGTTGGTTCATGGATCAAGAAACTCTACCATTATAAATTTCAAAACGATTGGATGTAAGATATAGCTTCTATAGAACTAAAGGGCCAAATCGGACGAAACATATATATGGGAGCTATAGCTAAATCTTAACCGATTTTCTTGAAATTCGGTAGTGTTGGTTCATGGATCAAGAAACTCTACCATTCTAAATTTCAAAATGATTGGATGTAAAATACAGCTTCTATAGGACTAAAGGGCGACAGATCACCTGCCAGGGTCACGTAGCTGCAAAAATAAACAATAGAAAACATGGTGAAGATTCTACAAGGAAACATGCACAGGGGAAAGGTGGCACACGCTCTTCTGCCCCAGATTGTAATTGAGCAAGAAGCGGACGCAATAGTCATCAGCGAACAATATGGCAGAATGACAAACGGGAGCTGGTTTCACGATGACACTGAAACAGCAGCTATATGGATCCCAAATAACAGAGATCTAGAAATAAAAAGAAATGGCAAAGGAAATGGCTTCGTGTGGGTTCAGGTCGAAAACATTACACTGGTAAGCTGCTATCTCACTCCAAGTGACAACGTCGATGAGTTCCAACGAAAGATAAATGGAATTGAAGACAGCATACGGGACATAGGCGGAGACCTTATTGTAGCAGGCGATTTCAACGCTCGAGCCGCAGAGTGGGGTATGAAACAACCAACACAAGAGGCAGAAGGATAATCCAGATGGCAGCTAGAGCAGCGCTAACCGTTGTAAATAACGGAGGAGTACCAACTTTCAGGCGCCCGCAATGCTCTGGTACAATCCCGGACATAACACTAGCATCTGATAAAATGGCACATAAGGTTAGAGAATGGAGGGTATTAGAAATTTATACCGGCAGCGACCACCAGTACATTTCTTTCTCAGTAAACCAGGGCGGAAAAGAAATCGCAAAGAAGAAGAAAAGTAGCACTCATAAATGGAATGCAAACAAACTAGACAAGGCTGCACTTATACGAGAAATAGATAGATGCTCAGAGGAAGCTGAAGGCAACGCCACGACAATCGTAAGAGAAACCATGAAGATTATCACAAATGGCTGCAACAAAGCTATGCCAAAAATAAAAGGCCCAAAAGATAAAGTCGCAGTATATTGGTGGAATTCCGAAATCGACGAGCTGAGAAGAAACTACATCAGAAAGAGGAGAAAATACACAAGAGCCAGACGCCGAAGCGACGCAGAAACCGAGCACACCGAATACGTAGATGCGAAAAGCAGCTACAACAGGTAATATTCAGCAGCAAGAAGAAAAAATGGGAAGAATTGCGAACAGACATACATAGAAACCCATGGGGGCTCGGCTACAAGATAGTGATGGAGAAACTCTGTAGAAAAACCTCTGTACCAGAGATGGATGAGGGAATTATGGAAAACATAGTGAGCTCACTCTTTCCGAAGCATGATATCAGGGAAGAACATAGGGAGGCGGGACAGAACCCAACCATAATCACGTTCACTGAAAAAGAACTAAAAAACGCAGCCCACAAACTCCAAAATAAAAAAGCGCCCGGCCCCGATGGTGTGCCAGTCGAAGTAATACAAGAAATAGCAAAAAACCGCCCCGGAATACTGCTAAATATGTACAACATCTGTCTCAACGAAGGCATCTTCCCTAAACAGTGGAAAGAGCAAAAACTTGTTCTTATTAGCAAGGGAAAGGGTGATCCAAACTCACCATCATCATATAGACCTCTATGCATGCTAGACACAGCTGGAAAACTTCTGGAGAGACTGTTAAAACCCCGCCTTGAAGCAGCCATCAGAACCGGAGGAGGCTTGTCGAAGAGGCAGTACGGCTTTCGACCAGGGAAGTCCACAATCGAAGCCTTACAGGACGTGGTTGATGCTGTAGAAGCAGCCCAACAGAAAAGCCCTTTCACCAGACCAGTGGTCCTCTTGGCCACTTTAGACGTCAGAAACGCCTTCAACAGTCTGAGATGGAACGACGTTTTAAAGGCTCTTGAAGAAAGGTTCAAGGTACCAGCTTACCTCATGAGAATGTTAAATGATTACCTCAAAGACAGAGTTCTGATGTACAGCACAAATAGAGGACAGAAAAGGTATCAAGTCAGCTCAGGCGCAGCGCAAGGATCCATTCTTGGACCAGATTTCTGGAATGCGAGCTACGATGAAATCCTGAAAATAGAAATGCCAGAAGGAACCTTTTTAGTCGGATACGCTGATGAAATCGCTGCTGTCATTGAGGCAACACGGAAGAAGCACAACGCAGACTTACCCAAGTAATGATAAGGACAAAAAATTGGCTCGACTCCCATGAACTACAATTAGCTTCCCAAAAAACCGAGCTTTTGCTTCTCACCAGAAGACATATCCCCACGGAAATAGATATGAGATTTGACGACGTAGTAATACGCACCACAAGATCCCAAAAGTATCTCGGAGTAAGATTGGATCCGAAACTAACATACACAAATCAGCTAAAGCATGCCGCTACTAAAGCGGGGAAGATAACCGCACAACTCAGCCGACTAATGGCAAACATTGGAGGTCCTCTACCAAGCAGGAGAAAGCTGCTAATGGAGACCTGCACCAGCATACTCCTCTACGGAAGCGAAATCTGGGCAAATACCCTGAAAACTAAATGCAGAGCTAAAATTATACTCTCAGTACAGAGAACTGCAGCACTCCGAGTAACGTCTGCATATCGTACGGTGTCGGAAGCAGCCGTTCTTGTCATTGCTGGCATGACACCAATAGATTTGCAAGCCTTAGAACGGTCTAAGTTGTGGAGCATAAAAAAAGAAGGCCAGCTGGATACCACACAAATCGCAACCGCAAAGCAGGAGACTTTAGATGCATGGCAAACACGATGGAACAACGGCAATCATGGCAGATGGACGTTCAGACTAATCCCAGATATAAACAAATGGATCAAGAGAAACACAGGAGATGTAAATTACTACCTAACCCAGATGCTCACGGGTCATGGATACTTTCGAAAGTACCTGCACAGAATGGCGAAATGTAGCACGCCGTACTGCATATACGAAAGAACTGAAACCATCGACGACGCAGAGCACACGTTTTTCGAGTGCTGCAGATGGTCCGAAACTCTCAGAGAACTGGAGACAAATATAGGGACCTTCTCCAAGACAACTATAATGGACAAAATGACTGGAAATGTCGAAGGCTGGAACGCCATAACGAGATATGTGGAAAACATTCTTATATCAAAGAAAAGGGATCTCGACGAGGAACTAAGAAATTAAATAACAAGCGGGCCTGGACGCAGGCGGTAACTAAAGCGGTGAAACGATGCAGAAATCGTAATTAAAGGGGACCCACCTCGAAGTAATGCGGAAGCGGTTCCGAGGTGGCGTCATAACCCAAGAGAAATAAGGTGGGTTTCTAGTCGGTAACCATGTAATGGAGCCCGACATACCACGTTCGATGACGACCCACGTTGGATGCAGTTAGGCATTTTTCCACCTTATACGCAAAAAAAAAAAAATAGGACTAAAGGGCCAAATCGGACGAAAGACATATATGGGAGCTATATCTAAATCTTCAACCAAATTCAATAGGGATCTTTACAGCTGCGAAATACTCTAAACTGCAAAATTTCAGAACGATCGGAGTGAAAGGACAGACATGAATCGACGCAGCTAGATTCTGAGTCGATCGGTATACTTTAAGGTGGGTCTATCTGTGTTATTTTTAGGTGTTACAAACATCTGCAGTGAAACAAACTTATAATGCCCTGTACCACAGTGTGGTGTAGGGTATAAAAAAAAACAAAACATAAATTACAGTTACCTATTATATTGAGAAGTTCATTAAATGATCAGAAGGAATATTGCCAGACATTTTTTTTTAATTTTGTCCAGTTAGATTTGCGATCTGTGCGACGTGGATTGTCGCAGTGAGTGGCAAATTCGAAAACGTCCTCAGGGACGAGCTACAGGTGGCTGTGAACAAGTTGGCTAGATGGGCCAGAAGGAGCGGTTTGGGCGTTTACCAAAACGAGACAGAACTGGTTCTCTTTACGTGGATGAATAATGTCCCTCATATGTATGTACTATCCTCCTCGGATAAATGGAACAGATTTAGTATTTTCTGAAAGTTAAAACTTTTGGAGAAATAATGCTAGATAATAAGTCGCGTTTGGGGCCACTCTCCTAAAATCGTCCATTGGATACATATAGCAGTAGTTCGTCCAATACTGTTTTACGTTATTGTGGTATGGTGGACGGCAACTAACAAACTAACCAGCACCAACCAACTATCAAAGGTTCCGAAAACTGCATGCCTGCACAGAAAGCAAAAATTGAGTAATCCGTACTTGAATCAAGCCGTAGCGGTGACAAAAGTACGTTAAGTACGGATTTTCTTAGAACACTCATCATCTTACTAATCTCGATCTTGTTTAGTTTCAGAAAACTTCATGTTTTCTCATTTGGGTCACCCCACAGTATATTTGCAGTTGCTCCTACAGTTGCTCTATTCCACACAGATTTGTGAGCCCCCCTGAGGTATACCACGATTTACCTTGTCTCTGATTTTTACGTCATATGACCCACAAATAATCCACCTATTCCTTAGCATATTGTTGATCCAGTTTATCAACGCCCGGTCAACCTGAAACTCGTCTAAGTACTGGATAAGTGTATCGGTCTGAACGTTGTTAAAGGGCCCTCAATTTCTTCACTGAAGGACTGTTCTATCTTCCTTTAACATATGCATGTTGCTTGAATTTTAGCTTGTCATCGGCTATCTTACTTTTGACCATGTCGTCATTTATTCGCTCCATTGTTTTTAACAGGAAAGAAGTTAGGCTAATAGGTCGATAAGCCTTTGGGATCGTATAACTCGCCTTCAGGCTTGGGTATGAAGACCACCGTTGATTCCTGCCAATTTTTTGGGACATATGCATGAGTTAGGCATGCAGTGAAAACTCTAACCAGATGAGTTGACACCAGATCCACCTCATTCTGCAGAAGTGCTGGAAATATTCCATCCGGTCCCACAGCCTTGAAAGGAGAAAAGCTTTTTAATTGCTTCTGTAACCATAGCATCCGTAATAGGTACTTGGTGCATCACATTTTCGGTCTGTAACTGTTCCTCAGCATTACCACTCGGAAAATCAGTTTTCATCAAAAGCCTTATGGTATCATCTATAGTTTACATCTTTTTACCCGTTTCATCCACCATTGTTTCGGTTTGGATATGGGTTTTTGAGAGGAACTTTTTTATTTAAGACATGCTGTTAACGTTGTCTACGTGTTCACAGAAAAGCCTCCAGGAGTTATGTTTCGCCAGTCTAATGATTTTATTGTATTCTTTGAGTCTTCTGTGGTAGTCATCCCAATATACTGATAGCTTTTTACGTCGAGCTCTGTTGTAAAGTCTGCGAATATCCTTGCCATTCGAGCGAATTTGCCCTGTCATCCAGGGTTTCTCATAGGCAGATTTCCTTTCTCGAAGCGTGCCACTAACTAAGATTAAACTGCCTATCAATGTGGAGGTACAAGAACTATGGTCAGATGAGGATATCAAAGCGTAGTGCTATGGTAACCGATCGAGTGTACTATATACCGACGGTTTACACCTTAGAGAGGAACAACATCACTATGATACCAGCCAGAGATAAATAGGTTGGCAGAATATCAGGTAATAGCAACCATCTCCACTTCTATACGGATGGTTCGAAGCTTGATGAAAAGTTTGGCTTCGGAGTACATAGATACCTGCAGTGTCTATCCAGCCGAAATAATGGCAATATGGGAATTCGCCAAAGGGCTGAATCGCAACATAGTAACCAACACTCATGTTGTCATTTACTCAGACAGCCAGGCTGCCATCAATTCCCTGGAGGCCACATCCCTAAAATCACAAACAGGCCTCGACTGCTGCAGATCTGTTAACGAGATGGCTGAGCAATTTAATAGACACCTCATATGCCTGGTGCCTGGACATAGGGATATCCCGAGAACTTGTTAGAAATATGTGCATTTATTGTCAGTTGGCTTTATGGCCTTTGATGACATTGTCGTCAATGCATGACATGATGCATGACCTAAATCACATAAACTGTTCTTCAATAACAAAGTAAGGGAAAACTTCATTTATGAACTTTTGCAAGCCATGTTCCATGACAAAATGGTGCATAGAACATGTTGAAGACACACTGCACGACAAAGTACAAGATTGTCGGGCATGACAATCTGTTGGCGACAATTTCGGTGACAGCATCGTGCATCTGTTCCTTAATGAGAATATAAGCGATACTGTTATGCACAACTTAGACATCAATAAGCGCAAAGTTTTAACATTGCCCAAGTAGCATAGTGGAAGCACGCGAGATTTGCAATTCGAAGGATCAAGTTCGAGGGCACGCGAGGATTTACATCAGCGTAAATTAAAAATTTCAAATTATATATGAGAATTAGAAGAAACAATGACTTAATATAAGATTTGTGACATTAACGGCCAATTCCACAATCTCCGGTTATCCTACTAACTGTGAGTTAGCTCTAACCGGAGGTTGTGAAATTGAAAAAATATTTTTTCAATATTTTCTTATATATATGATTGAAGACATTGTCCATTAATTTATCGTTAATGATTTGCCCATTTATTAATCATCAATGATTTTCTACAAGACTGTGTCTTGCATGCCATTTATGGCACTTGTGTGAAAATATCATCATCAACGATTTATAAAGGGTCTTGCACCCGCTTCAGGGATGTCTTTAAAAATTCAATACTGGGTTGTTGCGCCACTATCCACATGCAAGCTTTGGCTTAGGCAGGCTGAGGCAATCCAGCAGTCCAATGAAAGATGGACAGTCATCGGCACCTGTATGGTAGCTAGACAAATCTGACCAAGGTATGGCCTGAGAAGTTCAAAATTTCTCCTAGCACTTGTCACACTTCACGTCACAGGATTTTTTTTTCTGTAGGGCCATCTCATGGATAGACTTTATTCAATTGAAGCTTGGAAATGCACACGCAAGAAATTACTAAATTATAGCCACAATTATGCAGAAATTTTAGCAAATGAATCGATATATGTAAAATTTAACATGTGTATGAGATATGTAAGATTTAAGGAGGAAGTGGCTATTAGTAAGGACATAAATACTGTTACACACATTTTATGCAATAACATTAAAAGTAATGAATCCTTTTGAACCAAATTTATTGTATATATTTATTGACATATATTCTACAGAAAAACAAGCACTCATTCGAAATATCCGCCTTTGGCCTTCACACATGCCTTAAGTCACACTGACCAATCATCAATAGCCGTCTTTTAAAGAGTATACGTTGTATTTTCTCAAACTCCAATTTTACTCATTCATGTTGTAACAGATTTGTTTGTTGGAATTGGAATTTCAAAAGATTTTCAATTTTTCCATTTCACTTTATTAAAGGAGTAAATACACGAAGGGATTAAATATAAACTGCAATGCTCTCTCCAATACAATTTCCATTATCCTGATTAACCTTCAGTGTTGTTCATCTCATTTCCATATTCGTGTGGAGAAACACTACGCATCCTTGAATGCAACTATAAAATGTTGCAATTACCATTTTATCAAAGTGATTTGGATACTCAAACATCGCTCACTCACTTCAAGAGCGACATAACCTAAATTGTCAAGAATTGTAACTTGAAGTCCGTATAAAAAGATAAGTAACATGGAATACTCGTAATATGTTTGTCCCAAATATGGTTTTAAGGGAGGTTACCCTCTTGGGCATTTCTGGTGACGCTATATTTACATTTTTGGAAAGTATGAAGTGTTGTTAATAAATTCAGTTTTTATCGCAATCCAATGTACTACAATTCCAAAATTTAACATATTTCGAAGAAAATCAGCATACATTGAATAGACTTTATGTTATTTTAATCGGCTATGAAAAAGTCGACTTGTAGGTCCGATTTATCGACCTAGTCGACTGAGACGAAATTTAATTGATGAAAAAGTCGACTAGCTTCCAGAACCATTCACTAATTCTGATATAGCCGCCATATAAATATATATTTCTTTCCTTTAGCACTATGGACGCAGTATTTTACATATATATCATAGCCCTCATACATATGTTCCTTCCGATCTGGACTTTTATCACTTCACAAGATTCATTTTACATCCAATCGTTTTAAAATTATGCATTCTTGGGTTAATAATTTATATTCCGAAATTAAATTTTGGTTAGTTATATAGAAGAACTTCATTAAATGCCGAAAAAATGTCATACTTATGAATTGGAAGTACTTATAATGTTATTCTTTTGGAAGTACTTCTTTTATTTTTTCTGGGTACTTTATAAATATTTAGAGGTGTTACAAACGGAGTGACAAAATGGTGGTGGGTATAAAAAAAGTTTTTAGGTCCCGGACACAAAAAATTTTTGTTGTTGCATATAAGCTAAATTCCGCTGAGATTATTTTGGAACATTTGCAAAATTCACATTTCTGTAAGGCACCCTCAAAAATTTAAAATTTCGAGTTATGTCACTCTTGAAGTGAGTGAACGGTATGATGATGTTGGTTGAGTTGTATTTTTTTCGTGATAATATTACAACAATTCCTATATTAAAGAAGTACTGTCAATATATTATTAGTGTTGGTTATTTAGTCAACATGGATTTGATTAAAAATCAATTTGTTTCTGATTATACTTATAGAATTATTGCCATTTTAATACATGAGTACTGTGGTTCACCCTATTATTTAACCCCTCACTGTACGAAGTAATTTGGCAAAATTTCCAAATCAATTTTGAAAATATCTTTGCATTTCGCCCGTGCCCAACACAAAATATTAGAGCAAATGTGGAAAATGAACTGTTTAGGTGTTCGTATCTGGAATACTTGTTCGTATGTGTGGAATGCAATACACGTGTTACACTCTAACCACACCAACACACACAAAATAACAAGTAATATTATACATACGGAATATTTGATATGGGATATGTACAAAGTCAAATGTAGCAGCCAGGAAGACATATTTATGATAAATGACTTTGTTTGCAATCACATTAAGTGAATAAAGGGAAGGTTGTGATAGCGAATGACTGGATAGCTGTAAATGATACAAGGACTATTAAGAGGGAGAAAGGTGCATATTATCCTCATGCCAAACCAAAAAAGAAAAATATTTCACTGATTTAAATGACATGGCTTTTCAACAAGAGAACTAATGTACTTTCGAATCCTGGCAACTATACGAGTATATTAACAATAATGAATATAATTTCGTACCAAATGTGACGAAAATAAATTAAAAACATTGTACCATTCGAGGGTTGCTATATATATGGATGGCAACACTTAGTGTGCCTGGCGCCATCTAACATTTCCATAGGAAAGTTTGACATTTTTTAGCATAAACGTACTCAGAACATTTTGACGTACGACCATCATTTGTTGTTTACAGTGACTTGAAAAAATCAATTTGGCAAAAAAAATCGAATTAACTCGTCAACATTTTCGTGCGATCATTTTTCACAACTTTCGACGTGGATTATCAGACAAGAGTGCATCGATGAACTTAAATCTTTGTATGGCGATGAAGCACAATCGCCATACAATGCACTGTGAAAAACTGGTTTAGTGAATTCAATCGTGGCCGACGCTCGCTCAAAGACGAAGGTCGTCCAAAAACGGCCGTTGTGCCAGAGAACATTGATGCCGTGTGTGATCTGGTAATGCAAGATCGTCATGTGACATACCGTAAGATAGAGGCATCCTTGGGCATTTCTTCCACCAGCATACATTCTATATTGCATGAACACCTGGCCATAAAAAAAGGTTTCTTCTCGTTGGTTCCCGCACAATTTGATGATCGCTCAAAAAAAGGCTCGTGTCGATTGGTGCAAAGAAATTTTGAAAAAAATACGATCGCGGTGCTTCAAAAAACGTTTATAAGATCGTCACAGGTGAAGCATATTGGGTCTATGCGTATGAGCCCAAAACAAACCAGCAATCGACCGTGTGGGTTTTCGAAGACGAGCCAAATCCAACGAAAGCTGTTCGTGGAAGAAGCACTTCGAAGCAAATGGTCGCCTGTTTCTTCGGCAAAACTGGTCATGTGGCGACTGTTCCGCTTGAGCAATGTAGGCCGGTCAATGCTGAGTCGTACACCACAATTTGTTTGCTTGAAGTCTTCGGAGAAATTCGAAATTCGAAAACGAACAAGAGAAGACGAATGCTTGTGCACCATGACAATGCGAGCTCTCACACATCGGTTCAAACCAACGCCTTTTTGACCGGCCAAAACGTCGAATTGATGGGTCATCCGCCATGCAGCCCTGACGTGACATCCAATGACTTCTTTTATTACCGCACATCAAGAAAAAAATGCGTGGTCAACGATTTTCGTCGCCAGAAGATGCTGTTAAAGCGTTCAAAAACCATGTTTTGGAGGTGTCTCAATCGGAGTGGAAAAAGTGCTTCGACAAATGGTTTGAGCGCATGCAAAAGTGTATAAATCATGTTTGGAGAATACTTTGAAAAACAATAAAACCATTTTTGATGATAAATATTTGCATTTTCATTCTTAGGCCAGAAATATATATAGCAGACCTCGTATACCACTTAATGCATATATCTACATATAAATGGATACCTCCATTCCAAAGTGTGCTAAGTCAAAACGGTTGATTTTTCAGGAAATACGATGTAAGTTCAGTAAAATGTTTAAATTTGTATGGAATTCGTTTTTAATGAACATCTAATGTCCTATACTGTTTTGTGCATAACTTTCTGTTGGATTGACGGATATACACAAAATGTTGACTAAATATTAGTTGGAATATTTTTAATTTAAAACCAGTAAGGAAAGGCTAAAGTCGGGCAGGGTCGACTATATAATACCCCACATTACTCTAGTAATAACGAATAACACTGAAATATGTAGATTAATCGTATAGTTCAGATAACAATTGTTTTCATAACTTTGCTTTTATACATTTAAAAATTATAAGATGTGAAACACAGTTTCTATAGCGCGAAAAGGTCAAATCGGGAGGAATATATATGTATGGGGGCTACATGTCAATCAGAACCGATTTTCTTCAAACTCGACAATGACAAAAGGATTGAATATGAAATGCAGCTTCCATATCGCAAAGGCTAAATCGGATCAAACCCTATATACGTGGGTTATATTCAAATCTGAACCGATTGTGACCAAATTTCATAGGTTCTTGCGAAAGGGTCCTTTTTGCCAAATCTCAGCAAAATCTGAGTTAAGTTGCGACCTATACTTAACGAACAACTTAAGATGGACGGACATACATGATGAAATCTACTCAACTAGTGATTCGGAGTCGATCGGTATACTTTAAGGTGGGTCTAGCTTGTTACAAACATCTGCCAAAAAAATAGTGTGGTGAAGGGTATAAAAACAATGTCCCTTAAAAAATGCTAAGTCGACTTAGCATACACTGGAATGAATGTATCGATATGTATTTATATTCATGCCTACATGTTGGTTGGTTGATGAAATGACAAAAGTCATTTCAAGCAATTTACACTCACTTTAAGGCACTTATTCACGCCCCAAGCAATGAATGAATGCATGCAATGCATGACTGGATGACTTGAAATGATGAATGACATATTCCGGAAGGATATAACAGAAGTTATGAGTACATATGAGTCAGTCACAGCAGTAATTGCCTAACTATTAAGCAATAGTTGAATTCGAGGGTGACCAAATCGGACGAAACATACGAGTATATATGAGAGCTATAACTAAATCTGAAAAAAAAAAATTTCAAATGTTGGTCCATGGATCAAGAAACTCTACCATGCTAAATTTCAAAACAATTGGATGTAAAATACAGCTTCTATAAAGGGCCAAAGGGCCTAAATCTGAACCGATTTTTTTTTCAATTTGAGCAATGTTGGTCCTTTGATCAACAAACTCTACCATGATCAATTTCAAAACAATTTGGTATAAAATATAGGTTCTATAGGGCAAAGGGGCAAAAGGGCCAAATCGGACTAAACCTGCATATGGTTTGAAGGATTTTTCGAAAAAATTCTTGTTGACATTCCCGATTGTCTTGAAAATTTGTATATGCCTTTTACTATGGAAATGATCTTGTAGTTGGCGAGAAAAAAACACAATTTGTTCACATGTTATAAGCATGTGAAAAAATAATGTGAAAAAATTGAGAAAATATCAGAAAGTTGTATTTGGGAAGAAAATAATTATGCAAACGGGAGGACGGAAAAGGTGTCGCTACCTGTTTATTTTACATTTATATTTTCGGAATTATAAAATTTTCTAAAAATGATCTGTTCTTCAAATAACTGTAAAGTATCAAAAATTTACCAATTGGCCAATGGTTACGTGTTGGCTTTGTCTTGATGCTTTTTATGCTTAATGTCTTGAACACCGATAATCTTCTTGAACACAGGGCCTTCGATGGTCTTGCAAGAAATGTAAAGTATTCGACGTTGAATTCTTCGAATTTTTTAAAAACACTCGTAAGGAATTGGAGAACATTGAAAATGACCTTCTCTCACTTATGGACCGTTTTAAAAAATACAAAGACATTCTTGATGGTACTTCCCGAATTGATATCTTTTTGCTGTCTCCATCTGACAGTTTAAGAAAAAGAAGAAAAACGAGCAAATACAACCGTTGAGGATATATCTCATTACATTAAAACAAAGTTAAAAGCCGACATTGATCTGAAAATATATAAATTTAAATACTCTGTGAAAAGAAGCAAATCATCATTCAAAATTATTGTTCCTGTAGATAATTTTAATGATGTTGTTAATCCTTCATTTTGGCCCCCGAATGTAATACCCTACACCTCCCTAACAATGCGATAAAGGTCACTGCGATAATAATTTGGAATAAATGGTAAGTAGGCAGGAACATATTATCTAATTCTGAGCCGATAATCACTAAATTAAGCAATATTCGTTCCTAAATTGAGAAACATCTTTCCGGAATATATTAATGATCGGAAGTAAAGTACAACTTCTATAGAGCTTTGATACCAAATCAGGAGGAACATATATATGGAGATTATATATAAATCTGAACCGATTTTCCCTGAATACTCATTCATGTAAAAAGACCTCTTTCTGTAGAATTTCGTACTGATCGGATATAACATACAGTCTCTACAGCGCTTACATGTCAAATCGGTTGTAACATATATATGGGGGCTATATCTAAATCGGAACCGATTTTCTCCGAATTTGGCAGTATTCCTTCGAGTAATAAGAAACCTCTTTCTGCCGAATTTCGCACTGATCGGATATAAAATAACATTTTTACGGCGCTTACATGTCAAATCGGGGGTAACATATATATGGGGGATATATCAAAATCTGAACCGATTTCTTCCAAATTTAAAAGTGTTTATTCATATAATAGGAAACCTCTTTTAGCCAAACTTCATACCGATCGGATATAAAATACAGTTTTTACAGCACTTACATGTCAAATCGGGGGTAACATATATATTGGGGCTATATCTAAATCGGAACCGATTTTCTCCGAATTTGGCGGTATTCCTTCGAGTAATAAGAAACCTCTTTCTGCCGAATTTCGCACTGATCGGATATAAAATAACATTTTTACGGCGCTTACATGTCAAATCGGGAGTAACATATATATGGCAGCTATATCTAAATCTGAACCGATTTCTTCCAAATTTAACAGTGTTCATTCATATAATAAGAGACCTCTTTCTGCTGAATTTCATACTGATCGGATATAAAATAAAGTTTTTACAGCGCTTACACGTCAAATCGGGGCTAACATATATATGGGGGCTATATCCAAATCTGAACCGATTTTAACCAAATTCAATAGGGATCGTCCTTGTGCCAAAAAAAAAGATATGTGTAAAGTTTCGTCAAGATTGGGCCATAATTGCGACCTGTACTTTGATTACAAATATACATCTACAGACAGACGGACATAGCTAAATCGACTCAGAAAATGATTACAAGTCGATCGGTATAATAAACAATGGATCTATCTCTTCTCCTTTTGGGTGTTACAAACAAATGCACAAAGTCATAATACCCTGTACCACAGTGTGGTGGAGGGTATAAAAATGCGCTGATAGCACATGTTTTCGTTACAAGCTAGCACTTTTAGTTTAGCACTTTGCAACGAAAACAACTGACTTCCACTAACTGGCACATAAGCAATAAGTGGCGGATTTTCACTATCTGGTAGCAATGGTGTCATGAGTTGCGAAGAAAGAACAGTGCGAAACAGGCAAAAAATTCGTGAAAAGTATTTATAGAACATATATTTACTATTCTATGTTCAGTTGTTTACACATTTTTTTGCAAATATTAAAATAATTTCCCATTTGTGTTCTTCTTCTTCCCGTTAATTCACAATAATTGATAAAATCTCTCCAAAAATGGGATGCCATATTGCTAAATATAGGGTTCCCAATCTGGCAACATCATACTCGATTAAGACATGAAGACAAGCGCCAAACTTCATCGGGAACTAATAGTGCTTAAAAGTGCTTAGCTCCCCATACAAATTAAGCACTTATGGTGTAACGATAACACGCTTATTATGAAAGTGGGCGTTCAAATCAAATGCATATCGTGCACTTCGTGATTTTTGTCGGTCAATTTAATCGTCCAAATGTGCGTACAATCGGAAAAATCGTGAAAAAATTTGAGCAAACCGGGTCTGTAGGAGATGTGAAAACACCAGAGTATGCTCGTATAGCTCGTACTGCAGAAAATATTGCTGCTGTTCGCGATAGTGTGGCTGAAGAGCCGTCCACCTACACTCGTCGTCGTGCCCAACAATTGCACCTCTCACACTCGTGTTTGATGATGCATAAAGACTGTGGCGAAGCCATAATTTGAATAACGTAGTTAACTTTTTATAATTTTTTGTTTTTCATGTCAATCGAAAAAATAATTATTTCCATTGCAATTTTTCTTTTTGGTTTCTGTCCTTAAAATAACGAGTTGAAATATTGTACACTCTCTTTATACCCTCACTTTAGTGTGACGAGGGTATATATCATTTGCTACGGAAAAAAGTGTAACACGTCGAAGGAGTGACCTAAGACCCCAAGTATGTTCGGAGGAAATCCGTTTTGGGTCATTTTAAGTCGAATGAGCAATGTCCGTCCGTCTGTCTGTCTGTCTGTCTGTCTGTCTGCTGGCTGGTGCGCACGATAACTCTCGAAAGGAGTAACCGATTGACCTCAAATTTGGTATGTGATAATATTTTTTTCCATCTCCGGCTAAGTTCGAAGATGGGCCATATTGGTCCACTCCTTCTAGTACCTCCCCCACAAAGGGTTAAAATGTTGTGAAATATTGATTCTTTAATAACTGCTATACTACTTATTCGAATCTTTTGAAATTCCACACATAGTATTAGCTTAGTAGTCGTTATCAACTCGAGAAAAATGGGCGAAGTCGCCACGTCCCTTTTGGTACCTCCCATACAAATGCACCATTTTGCACCAAAAGTTAACAGCTTATAACATTAATAACAGTGTATAAAAATACTTGAAATTTTGTACAGTATTATGCTTTTATATTGCCTACAGTCCAGGGAAAAATGGGTGTTGTTGTCACACCCCTTTTGGTACCTCCCACACAAAGGTACCTTTTTGCACCAAAAGTTAACAGCTTATAACATTAAAACCAGTGTATAAAAATACTTGAAATTTTGTACAGTGTAATGTTTTTATAGTGTCTATAGCCCTGTGAAAAATGGGCGTTATTGCCACGCCCCTCTTTGTACCTCCCACACAAAATGCCCAAATCATACCACAATTTAATGTCTCATAACGTTTATACCAGTGCACATAAATGCTTATAAGTCGGCACAGTGCAATGAATTTAAAGTATCTAATGTGCAGCAAAAAAAGGTGTATTTGATAAACCTCTTCTGGTACCTCCCACACAAATTGACAGAATAATTCGAGTAATATTCAATATTACATTACTCACAAAGTGAGGGTATACCTTAGTCGGTTTACCCGACTGAAACTTTCTTACTTGTTTTATTTTAATCTATATATATAAAAATGAAACGGTCCATCTGTGTAATGGCATCACGTCAGAACGGCTGGAGCGATTTGGCTCAATTTTTTTTTCAGTTTTTCGTATTTGCCTGGAGAAGGTTGTTACCTCCGGAAAAGTCGGAAAATTGGGAAAATCGAAAATTGCTATTTCTTGCGAGATTCCTACTGTTCCTATCTACTGCTCTCTTTTTCAATCCAAATTTTTTTATTAATTTTCTATTAAACAAATAAGTTTTCTATTAAACATATGTACGAGTATGTGCTATTTTTCTTGGTGCAATTCATTCGAGTTTTGCGTATTGTTACACTGATTTCGCGTATCACATCGGCAAACGGTACAAGCATTACGATCAATTAAAATTCACGATATTTATCAATTCGAACATTTTTTCAGATAATAAGTTTGTGTATAAGAGGTAAGGTTATCTTATTGGATTGCGGGCATTGCAAAATCATAATTTCGGATGAATGCACGATGGCGCATAAACGAGCTCTGGAGGCAATTGACCGAACGATGAAGGATTTACGACGTGATTTGAGACAATTTGGTGAGTCTGATATTGCTCTCCGGAGATTTTCGTCAAACGCTTCCCGTCATCCCGAAATCTACTGCCGGTGAAATTAATGCATGCCTGAAATAGTGGTCTTTGTGGCTGCATGTCAAGAAGTTATGTCAAGAAGTTGAAATTGACCACGAACATGAGAGTCGCGTTGCAGAACGACTCATCGGCTCTTGAATTCTCGAAACAACTGTTGGCGCTTGGCAATGGCCAAATTACTATTGATGTTTCCACTGCATTGATATTGCTCCCGGCAAATTTTTGCGAGTTCACATCGTCGAACGAGGAACTCATCACCAAAGTGTTTCCAAATCTCGATTAGATTAGTGAATGGGCAATATTAGCAGCGAAGAATAAGGACGTCGATAGCATGAATTTTATTATTCAAAGTAAAATCGAACTCGCTTGATGTGCCAGGAGCTCCGCCGCATAATTTACAGCTGAAGGTGGAATCGATCATAATCATGTTGCGGAATCTGAATCATCCGAAATTGTGCATAGTTCGCGGTTGTCCATTATGAAACTGATGGACAATGTGATTCAGGCGACGATCATCAAGGGAAAATTCAAAGGAGAGGAAGTCCTTATCCCACGAATTCCGATTATTCCAACTGATCTTTCATTCCAATTCAAGCGGATTCAGTTCCCTGTACGATTGGCTTTTGCGATGACAATCAATAAATCTCAAAACCAATTGTAGGAAGTCTGTGGAATTAATCTCGAATTTCCCTGTTTTTCGCACGGTCATCTGTACGTTGCCTGTCTTCTGTCTTCGTTGTTTGTTGTTTATCATCTGATTCGATTTATCTCTACTGATTTCGATTCCTTTTAAACAAATCGCATTAAAATTTTAACTATCTGTGTTTTATTATCACTCTGGAGTTTATCTGAAGGCGTTAAATTGGGGCGAGGCGAAGTTCGCCGGGTCCGCTAGTTTCAAATAAATGTTAATTGTGATTTTTGTAAATAACGCAATTGTTTTATTGCATCGCACGGAACTTGTGTGGCATCGCTCGCTGCTAATAGCCTTGGGGATAAATATTGCTGCCCGGGAACTCCTGCATATCATTCCGTTACAAGACTTGTATTTACACGCTTACAAGGTGCAATTGACTCAAGAGCTACATCCTCTTGACCATTCCGAACGTCGTCAATAGTCAGAATGGTGGCAAGAAATGGCAACAGTGGATGATCAATATTCGAAGAATATCATCTTCAGTGATGAGGCACATTTTCATCTCAGTGGATTCGTCAATAAGCAGAATTGCCGCATTTGGCCGAATGATAATCCAAGAGTGATTGTCGAAAAACCAATGCACCCACAAAGAGTGACTGTTTGGTTCGGTTTATGGGCTGGCGGCATCATCGGGCCGTATTTTTTCCAAAATGTGCCCGGTCAGGCAGTTACTGTGAATGTTGTTCGCTATCGTGAGATGATAACGAACTTTTTATGGCCCGACTTGGAAGATATGGATGTGGACAATATGTTGTTTCAACAGGACGGTGCCACTTGCCACACAGCTAACAAAACAATGTCTCTTTTGCGCGAGAAATCCAATGGTGTCAATTGGCCGCCAAGATCATGTGATTTGACACCGCTGGACTTCTTTCTTTGGGGTTATTTGAGAGAAAAGGTGTACGTCGATAAGCCAGCAACAATTCAAGAGCTAAAGGAGATAATTCGGCACACTAACGGCATATAAACTCAATTACGCCTCAGCGTCATCGAAAATTTGGACCATCGGATGGAGGTGTGTCGCCGAGGTCGCGGCGGCCATTTGACCGATATTTTTTTCCATACATAATTGAACGATACCAATATTATCATAATGAAAAGAAATTACAATAATTTCCTAAAAAAATTGTGTTTTATTCAAAATCGGCCCTTCCAATTTAACCACCTTTTAGACGATTTGGCCATATCCGTCTGTTACAATCATGCTACAATCTATAATACTTGAGAACAATGGCTAAAATTTGGTATGTATGCTACTAAGAGCTAGTGGGGATATTGGAAATATACGTCCATTTTGATACCCTTTACCATATGATGGGGGGTATATCCATTTTATTACTCCGTTTGTAACACATCCAAATATTGATCTGAGACCCCATAAAGTAGATATATATTATTAAGCGTCGTAAAATTCTAAAGCGATTTAGCCATGCCCGAGAGCTAGGTCGAACAAATTTGGTAGAAATATTCCGCATAGTTTCTGGTTGTTTGGGATTGCAAATGGGCCATATCGGTCATATAGATGTCGCTCCAAAGCACGGTGTTGAGAAAGAGATACCGCATTTTTAAAGCAATTTAGCAGAAACCTGGTAGTTTGTATTCTACTTTGACAAGAATTCATCACAGCAAAAATTTTACAAATCGTTTCAAATTTTGTTATAGTCATACTATAGAGGTCGCTGCAAAATTAAAGTATTTTAGTCATAAATACAATATTTTCTAAACATTTTAACTAAATCTTTGCAGTTTGTATTTAATTAAGACAAGAATTCATCACAGTAAAATTTGTTTAAAATCAGTTTATATTTTGTTATAGTCCACATATATATGTCGCTCCTAAAAAGGCGTATTAAAGCCATAAACAATTCCGTAGAAAATGTTTTTACGAAATATAAGTGAAACTTTGCAGTTTGTATTTTTTTGCCAGCATTCATCTCAATAAAATGTATAAAAATAAAAATTTATCTTGTTGTAGTCTACGTGTAACTCAAAACTGTTATTTTCGGCCATAAATACCAAATTTTTAAAGAGTTTGGCTATAGAATTTGCGGCATAAAATGTGGCTAAAAATTGCAGTGTTTGTTTTTTTTAATAATTTACATAAAAAAGAGGATCGTTTCATGATTTGCTCCATATCCAAAGATTTTTCCAGTAATAAAACTGAATGCAATCCATGGTGGAGGGTATATAAAATTCGGCATAGCCAAACTTAACGTTTTTAGTAGTTTTGATATAGGCCCCACATAAGTCATTGACAGTTTACCTTTTATCGCGACAAAAACAACAATTTTCAACTAATCGGGCTGAATTTGAGTTTATTTTTACCCGAAACCATTCACATGCGATCAATGGTAGATTGTATATAATAGTCGACATCGTCGACATTACGAATACTGCCATTTTATTTGATTTTAAGATAATTTGCTACAAAGTTTGATTTTTTCACTTTAAAGATTTTTCCCGTTATAAAATTAAATGCAATCAATGATGGAGGGAAAACATTACATTTGTAAAGCGTCGGAGTAAAGAGTTTACTGATCCTTCTGTTACCCGAAATGTATATACTTCGCTGGTACGACCTATTCTTGAATATGGATCCGTAATATGGGATCGCGTGTTATACAATTCATTGCAATCACATAGAATCTGTTCAAAAACAATTGCTACTATTCTGTCTACGTCGAAATGGTTGGTTCCAACAAAATCTGCCCTCGCATGGGTACAGACTGGATCTTATAAAGCTACCTTCGTTAAAGAGAAGACGCGTAATGCTGAATATTTGTTTTGTATAAATATATTACAAAAAAATATTACCTCTGAATTCCTGATTAATAAAATTAAACTGAATGTTCCATCTAGACCAACTAGAAACTTTGAACTGCTACACCTTAACTACTTCAAAACTAATTATGCTAATAATGATCCCTATCGTCGCCTGTGTGTTACCTTCAACAAATACTACCACTTAATAGAACTGTGTGAGACTAAATCTACTTTAACCATACTTTTGAATTCTTAGTTCCTTGCAATGTATATAAACTCCTTAATGAAATCATCATAACATATTTTTAAGCTAAAATGGATTTAAATAGAATAGTGTATATATTGTAAATAGTCTGTAAGGATTATAAGTCTATAGACTAATAATAACAAAAAAAAAATAATTTTACAAATGAACGTTCGCTTGTAAGGTCATTACTTGTAAAGGGTGGTTAAATTTGTTGATTTTAAATAAAACACAAATTATTTAGGAAATTATTGTCATTTCTTTTTATTATGATAATATTGGTATGGTTCAATTATGTATGGAATAAAATATCGGCCATAAGGTCGCCGCGACCTCGGCGGCACACCTCCATCCGCTGGTCCAAATTTTCGATGACGCTGAGGCATAATTGAGGTTCTATGCCGTTAGTGTGCCGAATTATCTCATCCTTTAGCTCTTGAATTTTTGCTGGCTTATCGACGTACACCTTTTCTTTCAGATAACCCCAAAGAAAGAAGTCGAACGGTGTCAAATCACTTGATATTGGCGGCCAATTGACATCGCCACGACGTGAGATAACACGGCCATTGAATTTGTTGCGCAAAAGAGCCATTGTTTCGTTAGTTGTGTGGCAAGTGGCACCGCACATTGGTTGAGGTTCATAGAACGAGCGGCTAAAAATAGAAGAAGTTGTCGAAGGACAATAATACTTGGCCCGTGGGCATTTTTTTTCTGAATCAAGAAAAAATGGAAAAATCAAAATGATCCGCCCACTTTTACGCCAAACTCCCATACAAAGTGAAAACTAAATTTACACCTACGGCATTGTTTTTTGGCATATAGCATTTTTAAACACTCGGAATCATTTGTGTGAAATTTAAAAAATATCCGCACACTTCCCATACAACTCGTATTGAAAAAGTGGCATAACTCCCTTGATTTGTTATGCATCAACTCAATTTTCACAAAAAATAAATATTGTAATTGTAGAATGTGCTCCTGAAAATATATACCTGATCCGCCCACCACCCATAGAAAAAAAAACAAATAGAAAAAACATGAATAAGTAAATTAAGCATAGACTTTTAATAATTTTTTAACATCATTATCGTACACCAATTTTTTGATTTTCAGCTTTAGGAGTAGGTAGGAGCAGCTGAATTTTTTTTAACTTTTAGCTGAGACTTCAAGCTGTAATTTGACATCTTTCGTTAAACAGCGCTAAAAGGATGCAGTCCACTGAAGTTGATGAACATTGAAATTTTGATGTTGTTTCTATTTTGTTCTACGAAATTTTTTATATGGCACTTTTTCCAACTTTTTTTAATGCAAATCTCATCAATGACAATTGTCATTTACGAAAATATTCAACAAAGTCAAATGATAAGTTTACTGTGATTGTACCAAAAGATTGAATATACAATATATTTGCATGCCATTTTAAACAAGCGAACATATATAAACTTCGATCGTGTCTGTCCAAACAAATAATAAATATATCAGCCTAATATTACGGAATCATAATATTCAGATATCTGACAACGAAATACCAAAAAATTATCCCAATCGGTGAACATGAAAAATTGAATTTCGGACACTCTTCAACCTATGTGCACCGTCCTGTTGAAACCACATATTGTCAACAACCATATCTTCCAATTCGGGCAATAAAAAGTTAAAATCATCTCACGATAGCGAACACCACTCACAGTAACTGCCTGACTGATCTCATTTCGAATAAGTATGGCCCGATGACGTCGCCAGCCCATAAGCCGCACTAAACGAACTGGGCGAGCTGAAATTTTAATACTGCCAAATTCGGAGAAACTTGGTTTAGATTTAGATATAACACCCATATATATGTTACCCCCGATTTGACCTGTAAGCGTTATAGAAATTGTATTTTATATCCGAAGAGTGCAAAATTCGGCAGAAAGAGGTTTCTTATTACTCGAAAGAATACTGCCAAATTCGGTGAAAATCGGTTCAGATTTAGATATAACTCCCATATATATGTTACCCCCGATTTTACATGTAAGCGCTGTAAAAACTGTTTTTATATCCGATCAGTGCGAAATTCGGCAGGAAGAGGTTTCTTATTACATGAAGGAATACTGCCAAATTCGGAGAAAATCGGATCATATTTAGAGAGCTTCCATATATATGTTGCCCCCGATTTGACATGTAAGCGCTGTAGAGACTGTATTTTATATCCGATCAGTACGAAATTCGACAGAGGGAGGTATTTTTACATGAATTAGTTTCAGGGAAGATCGGTTCAGATTTATATTAAAGCTCCATATATATGTTCCTCCTGATTTGGTATCAAACCGCTATAGAAGTTGTATTTTACTTTCGATCATTCACATTTTCCAGAAAGATGTTTCTCAATTTAGGAGCGAATATTGCTTAATTTTGCGATTATCGTTTCAGAATTAGATAACATGTTTCTACCCATTTACCAATTATTCCAAATTATTATGGCAATGACCCTTATCGCATTGTTAGGGAGGTGTAGGGTATTATATGGTCGGCCCCGCCCGACTTTCTGCCTTTCCTTACTGGTTTTGTATAAATCCACGAACGCGTTTTTGAAATATAACAAATGCAATATTCGCATCTCAGGAATTGTATAATAAATTGACTTGAGATTGCTCTTACTTGATAGTAATTCCTATATGTAAATTTGGAATAAATTTCATATAAGTAGAAGTAATGACAAGTGGACCGCAGACCCAAAATAACATTACTGCATCCGAAGAGTTGAATAACCTCCAACGAAACGGGTCATGCATTGGTTGATGTTGGATTCCAAGATCGTTTTCTTTTTATCCCCTCACCTTAGAGAGGAGGGTATATATCATTTGCTACGAACCAAAAGTGTAACACATCGAAGGAGTGTCCTAAGACGTTTTGGGCCATTTTAAGTCGAATGAGCAATGTCCGTCCGTCCGTCTGTCTGTCTGCTGGCTGGTGCGCACGATAACTCTCGAAAGGTGTAACCGATTGACTTCAAATTTGGTATGTGGTAATATCTTCTTCTGTCTCCGACTAAGTTCGAAGATGGGCCATATTGGTCCATTCCTTCTAGTACCTCCCTCACAAAGGGTTGACATTTACTGAAATATTGATTATTTAATAACTTCTATACTACTTACTTGAATCCTCTGAAATTATACACATAGTATTAGTTTATTAGTCACTATTACCACGAGAAATATGGGCGAAGTGTCCACGCCCCTTTTGGTACCTCCCACACAAATGGACAATTTTGAACCAAAGTTAATAGCTTATAACTTTAATACCAGTGCATACGAAGACATGAAATTTTGTACAGTGTAATGGCTTAATAGTACCTACAATATAGTGAACCAGTAAGGAAAGACAAAAAGTCGGGCGGAGCCGACTATATAATACCCTACACCTACCTACCAAAGCGAAAATGGGCATTGCGATAGATTTGGCAGTGCTCATATATGTAATAAGTAAACTCTCTCTGCCGATTTTCGTACTGAAACTCTCTCTGTTAAATTTCGTACTTATCGGATATAAAACACGATTTCTACAGCGCTTAAATGATAAATCGGGTGGAACATATATATGGAGGCTATATCTAAATCTGAACCGATTTTCCCCGAATTGCGCAGTGTTTTTTCATGTAATAAGAGAACTTTCTCTGCCGAATTTCGTACAGGTCGGATGTAAAATACGGTTTCTACAGCGCTTCCATGTCAAATCGGGTGAAACATATATATGGGGACTATATCTAAATCTGAACCGATTTTAACCAATTTCAATAGGGATCGTCCTTGGGCCAAAAAAGAGCACTATGCTAAATGTCATCACAATCGGATCATAAATACGACCTGCACTTTGATTACAAGAATACATGGACAGACAGACGGACAGACAGACGGACAGACGGACATGGCTAAATCGACTCAGAAACTGATTCTGAGTCGATCGGTATAATAAACAATGCGTCTATCTCTTCTCCATTTAGATGTTACAAACAAATGCACAAAGTCATAATACCCTGTACCACAGTGTGGTGTAGGGTATACAAATGGGCATTATTGGCACGCACCTATTGGTACCTCCCACACATATTGACCATTTTGTACCAAAAGTTACCAGCTTATAACTTTAATGCCAGTGAATACAAATGCTTGCAATTGTGTACAATGTAATGCTTTTATAGTACCTAGAGTCCAGAGAAAAGTGACCGCTATTGGGAGCCTTTTGGTACCTCTCACACAAATGGACCATTTAGTACCAAAAGTAAACAGCTTTATCTTTAATACCAGTACATGCTTTAAAGTTATTAAATGCAATTTAAATTGATAGTAATTTTAATAAAACAAAAAAATAAATTAATTTGCTAATATTTTTTTGAGACTCAAGGTGAGGGGATTCATTAGTCAGTTTACCCATTAGTCAGAACATATATATGGGAGCTATATCAATTTCATTAGGGTTCTTTCCAGGTGCGACTGACTCCTAACTGTTTTTAGTTGCGGATTCCTGACTTCAGCACGATCGGACATACATTTTTAAATCGACTTAGCTAGGGATTCTGAATGCGATAGTTTTCTGCAAATACGTGATGATAGTTCTAGAACTAATTCCAGTGAGGAATCGCTGAGGCTCCTGAATACACATTTCCTGGGCAACTCAGAAGAGTAATTTAATACCTCAGTTGCGGATTTCCTTGAAATGCAGCCATCAGATGTCGCCAACTAAAATTTAACCGCATATAAAATATTTTGGAATATGAAAAGCTTTAAGCCATTTAAGTCGCCAGCACCAGACCATGCCTCGGAGTTGCTGACACAATTGCTCCCTATCTACGGAGCTCTATACCTGTTATATGAACCAAACCTAAAATATAAAAATAAAATGGAGAGAAACGAGGCTCCCTTTATCCCGAAAGCGTGAAACCCGTCCTATGAAGGAGCTAACGATTTCCGCATTTTTCCTTAAAACCTTGGAGCATACGTACAGTAACAGCAAATCCACTGAAATCGCCACCATAATTACTGCTCTAGCTGGAGCTGACAACAGTATACGAAGGCTCATTCATAACCTTCTGACTAAGACGCGCATAAATATGCTAGCTTAGGGTTAACTGCCCTCCAAAGATTTTTCAGCAGGGAAAAGCCTTAAGTTCTTCTGCCACATCTGCTATGGAATCTCTCCTATAATTGGGTACAAACGCCTTTGTTTAGGTAGGATTAAACAGATGACGTGGAAATATCAGTTATAGGGAGTTTCCAGAGAACTTTTGGGACATCGTACAGCAGGCCCTTCATACAACAGCAAGTTGGACTTCCGATAATTGCCTTGGCGTGAACCCGTCATTTTAGACACAAAATAAATGACATTTCAGACATTCCCAGCACAAAGTATGGAAGCTAAGGAATCACATTTGGAGTACTTCCAAAATCGCTGTTATCGAATTGTTTCCTCTTCCAAATATGTTCTTTTTCAACAGTCATGAACATATTTATATTTAACTAGCTTTAACCCGGTGCGCTTCGCAGCCCCCATCTTTTATTTATTTTCTGTTTAGGGTACTGTAAAATATTTATACATCGTTCTTTCAAAATGACATGATTATTACATATGGTGCAAAATGAAGAAGATTTGATTACTTTTATATATAAAATACGAACCCTCGTTTCATTTCTAGTTTATGTTCCAAGAGTTACCCTGACATCATGGTACAATATTTATCCCTTTTCCCACAGTACCTCTGGACGTTGAAAAACTATTTTTTTGGTTTCATACGTTACCAACTTTCCCCTTGTTTATGTTCCAATACCTACATTCACACCCTGGTACAATATAAAACCATGTTTGTCCCACATTTTCTGCCCACTGTACTAAATGTACGCTTTTTAACCCACTGTGCTATATTTAACCTTTTATGTCCACTGAATCAAATTTAACACCTTTTTGTCCTACTATATTTTGTCCACTATATTTAACCATTTTTGCCCCACGGTACCATAGTTAACACATTTTTTCCCCACTGTTCCATAGATAAAGCTTTTTGCCCCACTGTACCATATTTAACCCATTTTGTCCCACGTTACCATATTCAACTAATTGTGCCCCACTGTACTATAGTTAACCCTTTTTGCCCCACTGTGTCATATTAAACCCTTTGTTCCACTGTACCATGTTTAACAGTTTTTGCCCCACAGTACGATATTTAACCCTCTTTGCTCCACTGTACAATATTTAACACAGTTATGCCCCACTGTACTGTAACCCATTTAACCATTTTCGTCACACTGTATCATAGTAAATAAATGTTTGCCCCACTGTTCCATAGTTAACGCTTTTTGCCCCACTGTACCATTTTTAACACATTTTCTTACACGTTACCATATTTTACTTTTTGTGCCCACTGTAACCATTTTTGTCATACTGTACCATATTTAACCATTTGTGTCCCACTGTACCATAGCTAACACATTTTTTCCCGCTGTTCCATTGTTAAAGCTTTTTGCCCCACTGTACCATATTTAACCCATTTTGTCCCACGTTACCATATTCAACTAAATGTTTGCCCCACTGCTCCATAGTTAACGCTTTTTGCCCCACTGTACCATAGTTAACCCTTTTTGCCCCACTGTGTCATATTAAACGCTTTGTCTCACTGTACAATATTTAACAGTTTTTGCCCCACTGTACCATATTTAACCCTCTGTGCTCTACTGTATCATAGTAAATACATTTTTCCCCCACTGTTCAATAGTGAACGCTTTTTGCCCCACTGTACCATTTTTAACCCATATGTCCCACTTTACCATATACATAAATCCCGCCTTATTGCTCATCTACGTCCCAAGGACTACCCTCCCACCAAATTTCATGATTCTAGCTTCAGCCGTTTGGCCTGGGCGATGATCAGTCAGTCAATCAGTCAGTCAGCCAGTCAGTCAGTCAGCCAGTCACGCAACAATTTTATATATATAGATGAATAACTAGCTGACCGCAGCAGACGTTGTCTTGCCCGTTCTGTTTCGGATGAGTTGGTCATTCAAAAATGCCGTGATTCAGGACATAAGTCCACTACAAGGTCATCTACCGGTTGTCATACATATAAATTATTATCAATACGAACTACACATACATATATTTTCAGTTTCAGTCAAATCGGCTCCTTCAGGCAAATGATAACGGATGGGCCAATTAAAATATTAAATTTGAATCAAGGGCTCAAATCACAAGTCAAAGTAATGGTTCAAATTTTAACTAGCCCGCCCTTATATACCCTCCTCTCTAAGGTGAGGGGATAATAAAATCAGATCACACATAAACGACAATGTTACTCGTATGCTATTTTCAGAATACCCTATTATTCAATTGTCACATATATATGTAATTTATGACCCATTACATACAATCTTGTTTAAGGTCAAACATTAGTTTTTCGGCAATAAATTGCCCTTGTGTAAGGAACATAACAATACCACAACAACATACGAAGCAACAACTAACGAAACTAGCTATCTCAGTCCGAGCATTGTCACCCTTCAGGCACAGATTTGAAAAGGGTGAAAGCTGTTAAATAACTTTCGTAGACACTGGGACATGGTGGTAATTAAAAACTTCACTATGACCTTTGGCATATGTCGGAGAAATATGTGAAAATTTACACTGTCGATGGGATGCGAAGTGTTAAATAGTCTTTAAATTTCAAGGCTACTTTCTGATTTAATTGTAATGCTTTATTTAGGCTATATTTCTAAGACAAAATTCTGAGAAAAATAGTTTAAAAAATCAATAATATTAATTAAAAATAATATTCTTTTACACAGATTTTATAGAAGCATAACAGCGATTTTCCACATTAATTCATATACATATGTATTTGCTTCTGTTTTACCCAAAGTGAAGTGAAATTTTAAAGGATTTGCATTATAAAAACCTTCACCTTTAGGTTAACTTAACAGTCAGACACTGCATAAAATATATATTTTTTCTATTTTAAAGCCTAAAAATATTAAACATAATTTTATATATCGATGGCTTATATCCATTTGTAGCTATATTCAAAACCTTTTGTTGAAAATAAAAAGTGTTGAACACAATTCAAATTAAAAGATATTTTGAAACTAAATGCTAAACTGTCTATGGATAAATGGTAAATACATAAATGGCTTTTGGTAGGGCAATATTCGCAGAAATTTTGCAATACTAAGTGTGGGTAGCCAAATGAAAGACGATTTTGTCGCGATTCTGTATAAAAGCCTTACATACAATGAAAAGAACGCGAATGTTCCGAGATACAATGTGATTTTTGTATATTTGCAAATAGTACACGTAATGCAATTGTTTATATATAGGGTGTCTTAAAAATAATTTCGGGCAAGTGGCCGCCGCCGCGGCTGCCTCGAATAAATTCCAGCCGAGAGACCCAATTTTCGACAACTTTTTGCAGCATTTGGGGCTGTATGTCAGCAATAACGCGCCGAATATTCTCTTCCAAGGCGTAAATCGTGTCGGGTTTAGCTGCGTAGACAAGCGACTTCACATAACCCCACAAAAAAAGTCCAGAGGTGTTAAATCGCACGATCTTGGAGGTGTTAAATCGCACGATCGCACGCCACAGGCCCACGATGCGAGATAATGTGCTCACCAAAAGTTTTCTTCAATAAATTGTTTTTGATTGTTTCGTTGGTTGTATGGCATGTAGCGCCACCGTGTTGGAACCATATGTCGTCCACAGCAACATGGTAACCTAAGCGACATTGACTACGCAGACGATAGTCAAGACAAATCTTCGGCCGATTGAAATCCGTTTGGAGCTCCCCAGCCCTATCACTTCTAGTAAATCTAAAGGTTTTCGACACAAACGTAAAATCAGTCCTATTATATGGCTGCGAAACTTGGAACGCTGCACAACGAGCAATCCACAAATTGCAGGTGTTTACTAATCAGTGCCTCCGAAAAATAACAACGGTTTATGGGCCGATACAAGCCAACTTCCGATTGTCAAAGAAATGAAGAAACGAAAGTGGAACTGGATCGGCCACATTCTACGAAGGCCAGTAAACGACATAACCCGAAATGCCATCGACTGGAATCCGCAAGGCAACCGTAGACGAGGGAGACCAGCACATACATGGAGGCGACAAACCGATATAGAAGCTGCAACCATGAACAGAAGCTGGGGCGAGATAAAATTCCTTGCCCAAGATAAATCACGTTGGAACGTGTTTGTTGAGGCCCTATGCTCCTTATAGGAACAACGGGAACATCTTTATATATAAAATCCTTTGTACGTTTGGTAGTAACGCATGACCTCCGAAACCATAAAAGCGAATGGGCTGAAAATTTAACAATGTATTCGGTTTGGGGTCATTTGTGTTTTAGAATTATTTTCACCGCGATAATTTGCAGAGTGGTCAAGTTATTTGCAAAATTCGCATTTCCAGAGCGATTTGACTGAAATTTAATGTGTATGTGTGGTTTGTCTTGATAATAGTTTGTATGTATGTCTCCGGTAGATGGCGCTGTAGTAGACATAGGGTCAATATATTTTTTTGAAGATTTTTTCCTGAAACTCGGGATGTATGATTTTTTAATGAAATATCAATGAATAACAAACCAATACATCCCAAACAGGACGGGCAGGACAACGTCTGATGGAGTCAGCTAGATATAGCTACCAATAAACTAAAACTGTGTGCGGAATTTTAGAAGATTGGAAAGAAGTTATTAAAGGATTAATTTTTTCATCCTTTAATAACTTGTGGGGGAGGTACTAGCAGGAGTGGATCATGATGGCCCAAGATAGGGAAAAATATTACCGCATACAAAATTTGTAGTCAATCGGTTACTTCTTTCTGGAGTTATCGTGCGCACCAGCCAGTAGACAGACGGACGGACATTGCTCAAGTGACTTAAAATGCCCCAAAACGGATTTCCGCCAAACATACTTATGTTTTAGGTCACTCCTTCGATATGTTACACTTTTGGGACGTAGCAAATGATATATACCCTTCTCCCTAAAGCGAGGGGATAATTACAAGCAGTTAGCTTTTGACGTAAAAGGAGCGGGTCAATAACGCCCACTTTTTACTGGACTGTAGCTACTATAAAACCACTACACTGCACAAAATAAGAAGTATTCATATGCATTTTTGTACAAAATGGTCCCTTTTTCTTAAGGTGATAGCGACGGATAAACTATTACTGTTTGAAAAATTACAGATGATTCGGATAAGTAGTATAGAAGTTATTAGCGAATTAATATTTCACTAAATTGTAACCCTTTGTGAAGGAGGTACTAAAACGAGTGGACTAATATGGCCCATCTTCAAACTTACCCGGAGATAGAGACAAATATTACCACATACCAAATTTGAAGTCAATCGGTTGCTCGTTTCGAGAGTTATCGTGCGCACCAGCCAGCAGACAGACAGACGGACGGACATTGCTCAAATTACTTAAAATGACCGAACACGAATATCCGCCGAACATACTTAGGGTCTTAGATCACTCCTTCGATGTGTAACACTTTTGGGCCGTTCAGATGCAGACAAATTTGTAATAACGCCATAAAATATTTTAAAATAAATATACTTCAATGTAATATTTTGTAGTTTGTAGGTCTTGACCTGGGAAATCGAAAGAAATTCACAAATCATTTTATTCGCAAATCATTTCCAAAAGGAATTCAAAAATCCCAGAAATGGTATTTTATATTAAAAGCCGGGCTCCAATTAAATTGGAGAAGCTTAGCAACAATACCTAGGAATATTTTTTACCTGTTCTTTCTACGAAAATATTTTCTATTTTCTATAAATATGTTATACTTTTTATATACTCGTACTTTTTATACCCTACACCACACTGTGGTACAGGGTATTATGACTTTGTGCATTTGTGTGTAACACCCAAAAGGAGAAGAGATAGATCCATTGAGATAGATCCGATCGACTTGTAATCACTTTCTGAGTCGATTTAGCAATGTCCGTCTGTCCGTCTGTAGATGTATTCTTGTAATCAAAGTACAGGTCGCAATTATGGCCCGATCTTGACATATCTTTTTTTGGCCCAAGGACGATCCCTATTTAATTTGGGTAAAATCGGTTCAGATTTAGATATAGCCCCAATATATACGTTATCCGCGATTTCACATGTAAGCGCCGTAAAAAATTTATTTTATAACCGATCAGTGTGAAATTCGGCAGAGAGAGGTTTATTATTACATGAAGGAATACTGCCAAATTCGGAGAAAATCTGTTCAGATTTAGATATAGCCCCCATATATATGTTACCCCCAATTTTACATGTAAGCGCAGTAAAAAGTTTATTTTTAATCCGATCAGTACGAAATTCGGCAGAAAGAGGTTTCTTATTACATGAATTAATACTGCCACATTTGAGGGAAATCGGTAGAAATCGGTAGAGATTTGGATATAGCCCCCATATATATGTAACACCCGATTTGAATTGTAAACGCTGTAGAAACTGTATTTTATATCAGATCAGTGCGAAATTCGGCAAAAGGGGTTTTCTTATGACATGAAGGAATACTGCCAAATTCGGAGAAAATCGGTTCAGATTTAGATATAGCCCCATGTATATGTTACCCCCGATTTGACATGTAAGTGCTGTAAAAACTGTATTTTATATCCGATCAGTATGATGTTTAGCTAAAAGAGGTTTCCTATTATATGAATGAACACTTTTAAATTTGGAAGAAATCGGTTCAGATTTAGATATAGCCCCCATATATATGTTACCCCCGATTTGACATGTAAGCGCTGTAAAAATGTTATTTTATATCCGATCAGTGCGAAATTCGGCAAAAAGAGGTTTCTTTCTACATGAAGGAATACTGCCAAATTCGGAGAAAATGGGTTCAGATTTAGATATAGCCCCCACATATATGTTACCCCCGATTTGACATGTAAATGCTGCAGAAACTGTATTTTATATCCGATCAGTACGAAATTCTACAGAAATATTCAGGGAAAATCGGTTCAGATTTATATATAACCTCCATATATATATTCCTCCTGATTTGGCATCAAAGCGCTATAGCAGCTGTACTTTACTTCCGATCATTAATATTTTCCGGAAAGATGTTTCTCAATTAAGGAAATAATATTGCTTAATTTAGCGATTATCGGCTCAGAATTAATATGTTCCTGCCTACTTACCAATTATTTCAAATTATTATCGCAATGACTTTTATCGCATTGTTAGGGAGGTGTAGGGTATTATATAGTCGGCCCCGCCCGACTTTCTGCCTTTCCTTACTGTTTTTTTCTCAAAAATTACAAAAAAATAATTTTTTTTGAAAGAAATCGGTGCAAATTCTCGGAAAAAATAAATTTTCAATTCCAAATAAATATACAAGATAACTCTTAGGTGTAGAAAGTCTTCTGTAGACCTCAGTGAGCAGAACGTGCTCAAAAAAAGATTTGATGAATCAGGCGAAAAAATGTGTGGCCCTATAGCTCCGTGCCCTTTATACCATAGAGAGCCAAATTCAAAACTTAATTTATATATATATAACTAGCTTTAACCCGGTGCGCTTCGCAGCCCCAATCATTTATTAATTTTCTGTTTAGGGTACTATAGAATATGTAAAAACAAATTACAATTCCATATGGGGAACAATTAATGTGTACAATAGAATACGAAAATCTCCGATAAATTTCTTGTTTATATTCCTGGCATCAAGGTACGATATTTATCTCTTTTCCCTTCTGTGCCTCTAAATGTCAAAAACTATTATCCAATGGCAATTGTAAGTCTTGCAACTTAAACTAGGCACTCATTTTACCTTCTTTTTAAATGAAAGCTTTTAACGACACCGTGGGGCAAACATTGATTTATATTTTACCAGGGTGTGAGTGTAGCTATTGGAATATAAACTAGGGGAAAAAGGCAAAATATTATCCAAATGCCATTGGATAATATTTTGCCTTTTTCCCCTAGTTTATATTCCAATAGCTACACTCACACCCTGGTAAAATATAAATCAATGTTTGCCCCACGGTGTCGTTAAAAGCTTTCATTTAAAAAGAAGGTAAAATGAGTGCCTAGTTTAAGTTGCAAGACTTACAATTGCCATTGGGATCATATTTAATCATTTTATCTCCATTGTACTACATTTAACCCAAAGTTTCATAATTAACCATTTTTGCACCACTGTACAACATTTAATAGTTTGTGCCCCAACAGTGGCACTAAAAGTGTGCATTTAGAGAACATCAAAGTTTATATTCTAAGATCCATATTCCCATCCTTAGGCCGTATTTTACACTTTGTGTCCCATATCTGTGACACGTTTAACTTTTTATGGTTAACATAGATCATTCGCACTCTGGCCATGAATCATTTTACTACTTAACTTAATTCAGTATTTAATTATTCCACTGTTCTTCTGCAGTACGAAATTGTATACATATCTGGAACATATAACACATTTTTTCCAACTTACCACATTTAATCATTTTGCCACCAATAGTCAATAATATTTTCACATTGTACCATATTTAATCATTTTTGTCCCACTGTACCATAGTTAACACATTTTTGCCTCACTGTTTCCGAGGTAACGCTTTTTGGCCCCCTATACCATATTTAACACTTCTTGTCCCACTTTACCATTATTAACTATTTTTCCCCGCTGTACTATGGTTAACCCTTTTTTGACCCATTGTGCAATATTAATCCCTTGCCTCACTGTAACATATTTAACGATTTTTGCTACACTGTATCATATTTAACACATTTTTGTCCCTTTTTGACCCACATTGTACCATAGTTAACCATTTTTGTTACACTGTGCCATATTTAATCATATTTGCCCCACTGTATCGTAGTGAATACATTTTTGCCTGTACAATGTTTAATCCATTTTATCTCACTTTACAATATTTAACTATTTTTGCCCCACTGTATCATAGTTAACCCTTTTTACCACACTGTGCCATATTTAACACTTTTTGTCTCACTGTACCATATTTAACACTTTTTGTCTCACTGTACCATATTTAACACTTTTTCTCACTGTACCATATTTAAAAAATTTCAGCACTCTACCATACTTACCCCCCTTTCTGACCCACTGTACTATATTTAAATCTAAAATGATTCGGAATGTAATTATAATCCAATTTGTATAATAAACAATGGGTCTATCACTTCTACTTTTGTATATTTATCCGTTAAACATAAGTAAACAGCGCATCGCATACACTTCCAAACCAACCCTCGTACTCTCCAATCGCGTGTACACCACAGGGAAACACTTAAACAATGTTGCTAGTTTCTCCGGCAAACTTTTTAATTGAATTGATAAAGAAATATAGTTCTTTAGAAATGTCATATCTATGAGTATTCACAAGGGTTTCATTGCTCTTGGAATTGGGGCACTAACATGGGATGGCGAAAAACAAAACTGCAGAACTTTTGATATTATTCATGCAAATGTGACAGCTACAGCTATGAATTAAAAAAAGCCTCACAAATAAATTTTGTTAGATTATTATTATTATTTATTGCCTTTATGTAATATTGTTGCCGTATAGTGTCAATATATAGATTAATAATCCCTAAAAAAAAATTATATAAAATAAATTATATTTTACAGTTTTGGCTTGTTTTATTCTTATTGATTCAAATATTTTTTTTTCTCATTTTAATATATCTCTTGTATGACAAATTCTCTTCCGCCCACCCTATGGTGCAGATATACATACATATTACAAATAAAATAAATTCTATTAAATCTGTTTTCTTCGAGAATATTCATTCATTTCGATTCCGATTCGCCCACCAAAAAGCTAACACTAGAAACGAGCAAATTTTCACACACTCTTAACAGATTTTTAAGAGTTAAAAGTTAGCACAAAAATATAATAAATATTTTTAATTGGCTTTTATTGAATTGTGGAGAATTATTTCAAAAATGAATGTTGTGCATAAACTTTTCCAAAACAAATAAAAATATCAATTTAAATGGCAAATATACAATTGAGTTATTTGCATGTGTGGACAAAAACAGAAACACTTGCAAAGAGATGCTAAGCTGAAACAATACAAACAATTTCTTGGATAAACAAATTGTTATAAATTGAATAAAGGAATAGAATGCAGTAGCTTGTGAAATTAATTAAATAAACGTGTCTTAATGAAGAAATCAGTCCGGAGATATGGGGAAATCCTAAATATGTTGTAGGAATTCTTAGTTAATTGAAGTTATTATACCTCACAATATTGAAGGAGGGTATACGAGTATACTCGTATCAATTTCTACGGCTCAAAAGTGTAAAAGATCGAGTGAGTGACCTAAGACCCCAAGTATGTATGTTTGGCGGAAATACGCTTTAAGTCAGGAGTGTTTTATGAACCACTGGCTACGCGTGTAGTCATCTTTTGCCAGTGGTCAGTTATGACGCTATCTAAAACATGAGTATTGTTTTTGTTGTTTCAAGAGCATGTTTCTTATAAGATAAAAAGGCAACATTTTCTAAATATGAGATACTATATGCGCAAATATCTGTGAGAAAAATAGTTTTCAATAATCTGACTATGGTCAGTGTAGCAGTGACGACAACAATTTGTCATTATATCACTGATAAAAATATTCTTAGCTCTTAAGTTATTAAGAGCTAAGAATATAAACATTTAGTGTACATATTGACCTCAAAGGAAATGCGAAAACAACAATTCGATGTCCAGCTTGGGATCAAACCGGACATAAAATCGCGTTTTAAAATTTCTAAAGCATTTTCAAAATATATCGCTCACCACTTACTGTAATACCCTACACCTCCCTAACAATGCGATAAGGGTGATTGCGATAATAATTTGTAATAATTGGTAAATCGGTAAGAACATATATACGAGTATGTGGATATATCTAATTCTGAACCGATAATCGCTAAATTTAGCAATATTCGTTCCTAAATTGAGAAACATCTTTCTGGAGAATTTTGTAATGATCGGAAGTAAAGTACAACTTCTATAGCGCTTTGTAACCAAATCAGGAGGAACATATATATGGTGGTTATATATAAATCTGAATCGATTTTCCCTGAATACTCATTCATGTAAAATAGAAACCTCTTTCTGTCGAATTTCGTACTGATCGGATAAACAATATGTACAGTCTCTACTGTGCTTAGATGTCAAAACGGGGCAAACATATATATGGGGGCTATATCTAAATCTGAACCGATTTCCCCCCAATTGGTTCAAAAATGTTGCTTATACAGTGCATATATGCCAAATCGGAGGTACATATATATGGAGGGATCGTCATTGGGCCTAAATAAAGATATGTGCTAATTTTCGTGGAGATCGGACAATAATTGCGACCTGTACTTTGATTACAAGAATACATCTACAGACGGACAGACAGGCGGACATAGCTAAATCGTCTCAGAAACTGATTACAAGACGATCGGTATAATAAACAATGGATCTATCTCTTCTCATTTTGGGTGTTACAAACAAATGCACAAAGTCATAATACCCTGTACCACATTGTTGTGTAGGGTATACATAAATACGGTTTCTTTAGCGCTTACATGTCTATATCTAAAACAGAACCGATTTTCCTCAAATACCAAGAGACGTCATTGTGTCCATTTTTATTCAGTTCGGTTAAAAAATGTTGCTTATACAGTGCATATATGCCTAATCGTAGGTACATATATATGGGAGCTATATGTAAATCTAAACCGATTTTGACCACTTTCAATAGAGATCGTCCTTGGTCCAATAAGCACTGTGCTAAATTTCATTTTATTTGGTCCATAAATACGACCTGCACTTTGAATAAACGAAGGTCTATCTCTTTGCCTTTAGTGTGTTACAAACAAATACACAAACTTATTATATCCTCGACCACAACGTGGTTTACACAGAAAAACAAAATGTTTGATTTAACAACAAAACTCAAATACAAAACTTTTCTTCCTTTCCTTTCCTTTTCCTGTTTTACTCAACAAATATATTTTCATTTCAACGACAATATTTGTAGTTTGTTTATTCACCATATTTTTGCTCATTTGCTCAACAAATATATTTATACCCTACACCACACTGTGGTACAGGGTATTATAAGTTTGTTTCATGGCAGATGTTTGTAACACCTGAAAATACTATAGCTAGACCCACCTTAAAGTATACCGATCGACTCAGAATCACTAGCTGAGTCGATTTAACGATGTCTGTCCGTCCGTCCGTCCGTCCGTCCGTCTGTCCATGTAAAGTTGTTCGTCGACTACAGGTCGCAATTTCACTCCGATCGTTCTGAAATTTTGCAGTTTACAGTATTTCGCGGCTGTTAAGATCGTTATTGAATTTGGTTGAAATCGGTTCAGATTTAGATATAGCTCCCATATATATCTTTCGTGCGATTTGGTCCTTTAGTCCTATAGAAGCTGTATTTTACATCCGATCGTTTTGAAATTTAGAATGGTAGAGTTTCTTGATCCATGAACCAACATTGCCGAATTTTAAAAAAATCGGTTAAGATTTAGCTATAGGTCCCATATATATGTTTCGTCCGATTTTGCTCTTTAGTCCTGTAGAAGCTGTATTTTACATCCAATCATTTTGAAATTTAGAATGGTACAGTTTCTTGACCCATGAACCAACACTACCGAATTTGAAGAAAATCGGTTAAGATTTAGCTATGGCTCCCATATATATGTTTCGTCCGATTTGGCCCTTTAGGCATATAGAAGCTGTATTTTACATCCGATCGTTTTGAAATTTAGAATGGTAGAGTTTCTTGATCCATGAACCAACATTGCCGAATTTGAAGAAAATCGGTTAAGATTTAGCTATAGCTCCCATATATAAATTTCGTCCGATTTTGCTCTTTAGTCCTGTAGAAGCTGTATTTTACATCCAATCATTTTGAAATTTAGAATGGTAAAGTTTCTTGATCCATGAACCAACACTACCGAATTTGAAGAAAATCGGTTAAGATTTAGCTGTAGCTCCCATATATATGTTTCGTCCGATTTGGCCATTTAGTCCTATAAAAGCTGTATTTTACATCCAATCGTTTTGAAATTTAGAATGGTAGAGTTTCTTGATCCATGAACCAACACTACCGAATTTGAAGAAAATCGGTTAAGATTTAGCTATAGCTCCCATATATATGTTTCATCCGATTTGGCTCTTTAGATCCAATCGTTTTTTATACCCTACACCACACTGTGGTACAGGGTATTACTTAAGTATAAAATGTCCCAAATGTAAATTTATGTAAACAATGTATACATGAATTACAAAATTTATATATCAGAGTTATTCAAAATTACGAGAGTGGTGTAGGGTATTAAATAGTCGGCACCGCCCGACTTTAGCCTTTCCTTACTGGTTTCAAATAATTTATTGAAAATATGTCGCCTTTAAATTCAACAAATATATTGTCATATTAACAAACAAATTTGTTATTTGCCCTTGAAATTAATGGACTTTACACAATGCAGTTATTGAATACAATATTATATTATTATCGACATTTATATGGTTTTCTAATATGGATATAACAATTTTGTATCTTTATGTCAACTCACCCTCAAAAATTTTTTATGATCTTTCAGTGTCAAAACGTTAGACGAAGTCAACATTTTCATCATGGTAAAGTTCACTAACAGACAACGTTTGGAAATCATAAACAAATAATTTCTGAGTCGGTGGTCGCAACATTAAGAGCGCTTTTTCCAATTTTCGACCGTAATAATCGTCCCACCCGACAGGCTTTGCGTGCTACAGTGGATAATAAAAATTGCCACTTTTGGATGTTCCCGCGCCAAAGAGAAGCCGCGCGCCGTACCGCTCGAAAATATTGCAGCCGTAAGTGTATCCGTTCAAAATGACCCAATCAGTCGATTCCACGTCGTTCTCAGGAATTTGGCATCTCTCAAACCAAACTGTGGCGTATTTCGAAAAAATATTGGCCTTCATCCTTATAAGATCAAGCTGACTAAAGAACTAAAGCCACTTGATCATTTGAAACGCCGAAACTTCTCCGATTTGGATCTGGCAAAGTTAATGTTATGTCCTTAATGAAAAACCCGGTATTTAAGGATATTTGTAATAGTGTAGTGGGAGAATGCTTTTTATATGCACATTAGGGCTAGTCATTTTTTCAACTTTTTTGGAATATCAAATTGCCCCTGAGATTACCATGTAGGGCATGTAAAAATATGAAGAACTGCGCTTTTACTTTATTTTCCTGATTTTCAAATTTGTGAAAAAAAATTTGAATAATAAGTCTGCTAAGTAGCGGATCTTAATTCACTTTGATATCGTGATGCCGAATCAGCTTTTTGATCTAAAATTGGACATACAGTTTTTGAGATATTGCGGTTTTAATATTGCAGTATATATATATTTATTTTTTTAAATGAGTAAAACCCCTATATCTCCAACACTATACGACAGATTCTAGATCAAACAGCAGATTCTTGATCACCACATAACAAATGGCGATATTTTGAAGAATGGCGATATTTTGAAGAATGTTTATGGCAATTTTTTCTGTCAACTTTTTAAATCAGAACATTTTACACAGCGTGACTCAAGCGGTAGAATGGTGGCCTAGATTGACGCTAAAACGGCTGATGAGGTTTTGTTCAGAATCATTCCCTTCTATTCGACTATGAAGAGATCAAAATCGGATCTTCTTCCTTTCGGAGAGTAGTCGCAAAATGAGTATTTTTACCCAAAGAGACAAACTTAATTACTTTGTTTTGTAAAGAAAATCGCAGAAATTTGGAACAGTAACATAATTTCCTTTAAATTTGTATGATGAGCATTTGTAAGATGTTTTGTTGTGTTCGTGATATTTGCAATATTATTACACTACATGCTTCTTCGACGACTTTTTCCTAGGGCTGACCTTAAGCATGATAATTGCATTATATTGTAAAATAATTCTGAAATTACATGTTTTTGTTCTAAAATTATTTATAGCGGGATGTTTATCGCGTAAATATTGATAATGATATATTTCTCAGAGATCATAGAATGCAAATATTGTTGTAAACATTTGGAAAGTCGGATTTATGGATTACAAAAAATTCGCAATGTAATAATTTCGCAAATATCGCGGACACAACACAATATCTTACAAATGCTCTTATTTAAAGGAAATTATGTTACAGTAGTAAATTTCAGCAAAACAATGTAATGTACTAATTAAATTTGTCTCTTTGGGTAAGAATACTGTTTTCAGAGAGGACAAGTCAAACAAAACTTCATTTAACGTTTTTGGCGTCAATCAAGACCAATTTTCAATTGAGGCACGCTGTACGAGTATATAATGTTCTGATATAGAAATTTAACAACAAAAATTGTCATAGAAAGTTTTCCAAATACCGTCATTTAATAATTTATTATGTAATGATTACGAATCTGGCACATAGTTCTGGAGACATAGGGGTTTACCACATTTAAAAAAAATATATATATTTGGAAATTTTAAAACCGCCGTATCTCAAAAACTATATGACCAATATTAGATCGAAAAGCAGATTCCTGATCACGACATCTTATAAAACCATATAATACCCTACACCTCCCTAACAATACGATAAGGGTGATTGCGATAATAATTTGGAATAATCGGTAAATGGGTAAGAACATATTCATATATGTGTATATACCTAATTCTGAACCGATAATCGCTAAATTAAGCAATATTCGTTCCTAAATTGAGAAACGTCTTTCTGGAGACTTTTGTAATGCTCGGAAGTAAAGTACAACTTCTACAGAAACCTCTTTCTGTCGAATTTCGTACTGATCGGATATAAAATACAGTTTTTACAGCGCTTACATGTCAAATCGGGGGTAACAGATATATTAGGGATATATCTAAATCTGAACCGATTTTCTCCGAATTTAGCAGTATTTCTTCATGTAATAAGAAACCTCTCTTTGCCGAATTTCGCACTGATCGGATATAAAATAACATTTTTACATCGCTTACACGTCAAATCGTGGGTAACGTATGTATGGGGGCTATATCTAAATCTGAACCGATTTTAATCAAATTCAATAGGGATCGTGCTTGGACCAAAAAAAGATAAGTGTAAAGTCGAGATCGGACCATAATTGCGACCTGTACATTGATTACAAGAATACATGCACAGACAGATGGACAGACGGACAGACAGACAGACGGACAGACGGACATAGCTAAATCAACTCAGAAAGTGATTCTAAGTCGATCGGTATAATAAACGATGGGTCTATTTCTCCTCCTTTTGGGTGTTACAAACAAATGCACAAAGTTATAATACCCTGTACCACAGTGTGATGTAGGGTATAATTATTGAATGTGAAATACAGCTTGCATAGCGTTACAAGGCCAAATCCAAAGAAACATTTATATCTGGGGGCAATATCGACATGAACCGATTTTCACCAATTCCAATAGGTTTCCTCCCTAGTGTGAAAGAGTTCTTACTGGTACAATTTAATATGGTACAAATACTTAACGAACAACCTAAGATGGATAGACGGACAGCTAGTGATTCTGAGTAGAACGGTATATTTAAAGGTGTGTTTAGCTGTAGTATTTTTTTACAAATCTGTCAAAAAACAAATGTATAACCTCCTGTACCATAGTGTGGTATAGAGTATAATAACTAATGAAGAAACTGGTTGCCTGAAGCGAACATAATTTCCAAAAATTGCGGTATATTAAAACAGATGCAGTGATTGATGACCATTTTATCATGATTCCATGTTGAAATAATTGTCATATTAAATGCAACTTGCAGGTAAAGCGTCGATAAATAAATAATACAATTTTATTTAATTACTGGTATTGAAAACTTACGTATACTCGTATGTGTTTTTTAACAAAGCTATATATTATTTTCAATAACATGAACTCACGTTTAGTAGAAATATAATTTCAAAAATTTATGTTATTTAGCTGCCAGAGTCGGAGCTGGAGTCGAATGATTTTAAAATTCGACTCCGGGAGTCGGAGTCGACTAGTTTTGGCTAGACTCCACAGCCCTGGATAAACTATTTGGTAATCTTGATATGGATATTTTGTTTTTCGCGTTTTTCTAATTCTGAACGCATGTCGAATAAATAGGAGCCGGGTTGATAATAATTAATGTGCAAAATTAAATTTAAAAAAAATTAAAAGTGTTTTTCGCGTTTTTCCAAATCTATATATAATTTGTTATGGGCATTTGAATGCAAGCACTCGTATATATAGGGCCTTATTCATAAAAAGTTAAAGAAGGTTTGAGTAAAGCGTTCTTCAAACCTTCATTAAATTTTTATGAATAACTTTTGCAATGAATGCATGCCGAACAAACACGAGCCGGGTTGATAATACATTTCTAAGAATTGATGTGCAAAATTAAAAATAAAAATTCGGAAAACTGACAAATTTTTTGGGAAATCAAAACATTTATTCTTAACCTATTCATCACAATCTCTTTATATAGTAAATTTTCCACGAACAGTTTGGGGCAGCACTGCATATGACAGATATCGGTTTATATCAAAACATACTATTTAAAAGAGAAAACTAAAAATAATTGCAGAGACTATTTTCTTCTTTTATATCATACTACCAGGGCGGGCGAACTTCGTTCCGCCCAAATTCGTTAATGTAATGGAAATAAAGCAGCTTTAAATTAACGCATTGGCACATTGCCAAAATACTTAAATACAAATTAATCTTTGTTTCGTAAATATTAGTTACAAATAAAAAATATTAGGATGAGAACACAATTTTGTTTAGAACAATATCCTCCCAAACATATACTATTTGTATATGTCAACGATTATTTATTTGGAGAGTTCCCTAAACATATGTATATTTCAAGCAGAATGTGGTTGGGACAATATACTACAGAAACGATTTTTTTCAGCGTGTATAAGTTACCTACCTATGGGCAAATTTGGATCTCTGTACCACAAAAACTACAATGATTTATGAAAAACTAAAAACGCCATAAAATCCGTTCATATTTGTATAATCATTGTGCCAAATTTCATTGAAATCAAAACTGTTTTTTTTTTCATTAATTTGCTTTGAATTTACACTGCTGCTTCCTGTAATCCACACACAGTGGGAAGAACCGACGTTTATTAAAATGTCGATGTTCATCTACAGTCACCCGTACGTCGCACTGATCAGTTTTTTAGTTACAATGCCATCAAAAGTATAAACTAAATACTTCAAGACGATTGATGCAATGGTTTTCCAAATTTCGTATTCACACGCTGAAAAAAAATCGCTTCTGTAGTATATTGTCCCAAACATATTCGGCTTGAAACATACATATGTTTAGGGTAGACTCTAAGCATGTAATATTTGGTACATACAAAAATTGTGTATTTGGGAAGATTTTGTTCTAAACAAATATTTGTTTACATCTTAATGTGACTGCTATTTGTGAAACAAATATTTATTTGCATTTAAATATTCATAAAATACATAAATTGTGTCAAATTTTTAAGTAATTCAAAGTTAAATTTTTAGAAATTTTTAATGTTCGTAAAAAAATAATAATTGAAATCATATAATCTTGGGTCAATATAAAGTACTTAGAGAATTGACAACTAATGATGGCTTGACATACTCAGAAATTCTAAATGATTGATTTAAAACAGAAGGTAATGCTGCATATGGTATCATAAATGGGAGGTACAATTCGAAACCAAGGAAAAATTTAAACTGAAATTTGAAAAACTCAGCAAAAGTTTTGGAAATCTTTTTTAAATAAAATATATTTGGAAAAATTCCTAAATAATAATTTTATTTGTATTTAAACACATATTTTATTTGAGAAATTTAGTTTGCAAATATAATTTGTTGTAATATATTAATATATGCGATCCAAATATATTTTATTGATTTTCAAATAAAATTTATTTGCTAAGAAATATAAAATATTTAAAAATTTGTGTTCCAAATATATTTTCTTTCGATTCAAACATATCAAAAAAGGCGATTTTGCCCCGTGCAGTATTGGATTAATATGGGTTACGCGCTTACTAATTAGATATATGTACATACCTCGAAATATTATATTTATCCCCTCACCTTAGAGAGGAGGGTATATATTATTTGCTTGTCCGTCCGTCCGTCTGTCTGTCTGCTGGCTGGTGCGCACGATAACTCTCGAAAAGAGTAACCAATTGACTTCAAATATGGTCTGTGGTAATATTTTCTTCTATCTCCGGCTAAGTTCGAAGATGAGCCATATTGGTCCACTCCTTCTAGTACCTCCCTAACAAACGGTTAACATTTAGTGAAATATTGATTATTTAATAACTTCTATACTACTAATTTGAATCCTCTGAAATTCTACACATAGTATTAGTTTATTAGTCACTATTACCTCGAGAAAAATGGGCGAAGATGCCACGCCCCTTTTGGTACCACCCACACAAATGGACAATTTTGAACAACAAGTTAATAGCTTATAACTTTATTAGCAGTGCATACAAAGACCTGAAATTTTATACTGTGTAATGGTTTAATAATACCTACAATGCAGTGAAAATATGCATTATTGCCACGCCCCTTTTGGTACCTCCCACACAAATGGACCATTTTGTACCAAAAATTACCAGCTGTTAACTTTAATATCAGTGTATAAGTTAACACATCCGGCCAGGCATAATTCACCGACTCGGCGATCATGCAATTCACAGTCAGCAGTGCATGTTCAGCTACTTTCGCAACGTTGGCACAATTATGCTGCCGCCAACATTCCATGCGCCGACATCCGAAACCCAATCCGCTTTAAAATAAGTGCCGCCTCAGCGATTATAAGTCAATGCTAGCTTCATGATAGGAATATTTTGTATTTTAGTTTTTAGACTGTTTTGAGCAATAAACTTGAATGGTTTACCCATAAAATGAGTACTTAATTTTCGTGACATCGCACAAGATAAGTACAAAAACATTAACTGGCGCCCATCGGTGGAAAACAAAACTCACTCACCCAAAACAAATCAACATTGTTGCAGTCACACGCAACTACAAAGACAACAGCAGCAGCAACAACGGCTACGTGCTACGTGGAAAAACAACAAATAATCTTTCTAAGAAAACCTTGATAAATGTAAGTAGAGTGCTTGTTTAAAAAAAAAGAAGAGGAAGAAAATAAAATTGTAAATTCAGTGCGAGTTGTAATTGATTTTTGCGAGTTCTTACTACGGCTAGTTAAACGTGAATTCACTTCATGAGTGATAGTGATATTGAGATTGATAGATTAGTGGCAGATTTGAAAACTATACTTGTACCGAGCGAAATTCATCCGAAAATGACATTTACTCAGTCCGATATGAAAACTCTGTTAGAGGTCGCAGTGAATTCTGCACTTGAAAATCAAGCGAGAATATTCGAGCAAAAGCTTCTAGAAATGGAAAATAAATTCCGTAGGACATTAGTATCCGAGCCAGAGGTGGAAGTTTTTACTGACGCCATAATAACACCCGACGTAAAGTGTGACGAGACACTAGACATCGTTAAATCTTTGCCTGATTTTGAGGGCAAAATCGAAACATATGTTTCATGGCGGAGGGCTGCGCATACCGCGTATAAAATATTTGAAAATTATGTGGGAAGTTCCAAACATTACCAAGCCTTGGGTATAATTAGGAATAAAATCAAAGGCCCCGCCGATATGGTACTGTCTTCGTATGACACACCATTAAATTTTAAAGCGATTATTAATAGACTTGATTTTACTTACGCTGATAAACGGCCAGTTTACTTGATAGAGCAGGAGCTGTCTATTCTTCGTCAAGGAAACTTGACAATAATTCAGTACTATGAGGAAATAGAAAAGAAATTAACGCTCTTAATAAATAAGACAATAATGACATATGACTCTGCCATAGCTTCCTCTCTTAATGAGAAATACAGAGCAGATGCACTGCGAGTGTTCATCTCGGGAACAAAAAAGGCTCTTAGCGACGTTCTTTTCTCGGCACGACCAAAGGATCTGTCATCAGTTTTGGCCTTGGCCCAAGAGGTTGAGTCAAATCACGAGCGTTTTCAATTCGCGAATAATTTTGCAAGAAGTATCGAGGAAAAGGCTCACCGCAACGAGCATAGACAGCAAAAACATTTGCCCTCCGTGCTTCCCAACCGTGGAAAAACCCATATTTTAAGCAGAAGACACGGGATTATAGTCAAAACGTGACACAGGAACAACCCCAACCGATGGACATTGACAATTCATCCCGGTTCAGACAACCGACCCAAAGCGGCAATGATACATATCCTTTATATCCCAATCAGGCTTCAAAAAGGGCGTATAGTGGTACAGCTAGATATACCGGTCTTAAACAACAAAGAGTAAATCATATCTCACAGTCAAACAATTTCGGAAATCAAGAGGAAGAAGAATACCAGGGTATTGCTGGGCCAGAGGTAACAGATGTAGACGATGAAATGCAGCTTCAAGAGGTTAATTTTTTAGACGAAGCTCCCTGCTGCCGTTTATAGAGCGAACGATAGCAGGTAGAACAATTAAATTGCCCATAGACACAGGCGCTTCGAAAAATTACATAAAATCTATCGCAGAATTAAAGAACGTAACCTCGGTAAAAGAAAAGTTTTTGGTTAAGTCAATTCATGGCTTTAACCCCGTTCAGGAAAAATGCCTTCTGCATCTTTTCGATGTCACAACAGAATTCTTTTTGCTTCCAAATTTGTCAAGTTTTGATGGAATAATTGGGCTTGATCTATTAAATAGAGTAAATGCCACCTTGGACTTTAAGAATAAAACTTTAAGGGCCTGTTTTTGTAACTTATTTTTTGTCACTTCGCTCGTCTATTGGCAAGCGAATGAAATTTTTGGTTTTTGCACACTTTGTGTTGGATATAAACAAAGAAGCTTTCAATTATCGCCAACATTTTGGTTCTTATAAGACAACAACGAACGAAATGAAACGTCAAATCAGACGATCAGAAAAATTCATTCGTGTCGGTTATGTTTGCCGTCCTTTTGAAAGATAACGTGAAAATTGTTGGGAAAATGAATAAAAAATGGATAAATGAACCAAACAACATTAACATGTATCTTTTGCTGAAGTATCCTGTATAATAATTTCAAAAGACCTCTGTTTATTTGTGTGCATAAAATGTATAGAAATCCTACAACTACACTGTTGCTTTTTAAATTGTTTCATAATACCTTAGAAACAATCGTTTATTATACCTATCGACCTAGAATCTCTTTCTGAATTGGTCTGGTTTTGTCCGTCCGTCTGTTTCTAAATGTATTCTTGTTACCAAATACAGGTCACAATTATGCTCAGATCACTATCAAATTTAGCAAGAACTTTCTTTTTAACTCTATGACTTACTGAAATTGGTACAGAAGGTTTCCGATTTAGATATAGCCCCTATATATATGTACATATATGACCAATCAAGCAAACAATTGTATTTATTTTCGGTTGCTTGATTATTTCTCATTATCTAGAATCAGCTGTTGCTACTTTTTCAGCTGTTGGATAGGGTTGCCCCCGTTCTGATATTTTCGTGTGGAAAAAGCTTTAAGAAATGTCAATAACAACATGTAGGTAATATTGGTATTTGATAGGAAGACGATGAAGAAAAGAGCTTTCTTACCCGAACGATAAGTGACAATGAACCAAATTAAAAACATGATCGCTTGGGTGAGAATAAGAAGAAGAAAATTATTGCTTGGGTAGCTATCGCACGTCTGCGTTTTGTTACATTTAGCTGAACAGGCTGTAAATACTCGATCTGGATCCGAAATAATTAAATTCAAAAAATGCGCAAGTGTAAATTTTACGGAAATCGAGAACATAGAAGTCCCCCTAGAAATAGATAAAACTTTCAAAGAAATGTTGAAGGAAATAATATCCGTATTTGCTGACCCAAATGAAGCACTTTCGTATAACACAAATATTGTCGCCACAATTCGAACGAAAGACGAGGACCCCATTTATTCAAAATTGTATCCCTACCCATTAGGAGTCTCAGACTTTGTAAATAGTGAAGTAAATAGTATGCTCAGAGATAATATTATTAGGCCTTCAAGATCACCGTACAATAATCCGGTGTGGGTAGTGGACAAGAAGGGAACGGACGAACACGGAAACAGAAAGAAACGCCTCGTTATGGACTTTCGTAAATTGAATTCGAAAACGGTGGATGATAAGTATCCTATACCGAACATATGTAGTTGCTATTCTCTCGAATCTTGGGAAAGCGAAATACTTCACTACACTCGATCTGAAATCAGGATTTCATCAAATCCTCCTGGCGGAAAAGGACAGGGAAAAGACAGCGTTTTCCGTAGGAAATGGGAAGTATGAGTTCCCTTTGGCCTTAAAAACGCTCCAGGGATTTTTCAGCGGGCTATTGACGATGTGCTACGGGAACAGATCGGAAAATCATGCTACGTCTACGTAGATGATGTGATCATATTCTCGGAGAATATGGAAGATCATGTAAGGCACATCGCAGGGGTTTTGGACAGACTGTATAATGCGAACATGAGGGTATCACGGGAAAAGTCTATCTTTTTTAAAGAAAAAGTTGAGTATCTTGGATTCGTGGTATCTCGAGGGGGTATCACAACCAGCCCCAGCAAAGTAGAGGCAATCACAAAGTTCGAGCAACCTACAACGCTGTTCCATTTAAGATCATTCCTTGGCCTAGCGGGCTACTATAGATGTTTCATAAGAGATTTCGCGTCCATAGCTAAACCACTAACGGACGAGCTGAAGGGGGACAACGGAAAAATAAGTGCGGGACAATCGAGAGAAATATCTGTTCATTTGGACGAGAGACAATGTTCAGCTTTTCAGAAGTTGAAGGATATCCTAGTTTCAGAGGACGTCATGCTCCTATATCCCGACTATCAGAAATCGTTTGACTTGACGACAGACGCTTCATCGTCTGGCCTGGGTGCGGTCTTATCTCAAGACAGGAGGCCAATTACAATGATTTCGAGAACGTTAAGGGATGACGAGTTGGACTTCGCGACAAACGAGCGTGAACTACTTGCCGTAGTATGGGCTCTAAAATCTCTAAGAAGTTATTTGTATGGGGTAAAGGACTTGAACATTTACACCGATCACCAGCCGCTGACATTCGCGGTTTCGGATAGAAATACGAACGCGAAAATAAAGAGATGGAAAGCATTTGTCGACGAGCATAACGCAAACATTTTCTGCAAGCCAGGGAAGGAAAATTTTGTTGCCGATGCGTTATCGAGACAAGATGTTCACGTTTTGGAAGAGAATGCTCCCTCTGATCAGGCCACTGTACACAGTGAACTTTCGCTAACGTACACTATTGAGTCGAATGACAAACCGGTAAATTGTTACCGAAATCAGATAATTATTGACGAGGGCATGGTGGATTCACGGAATATCAGAATTATGTTCGGACAAAAAACCAGACACATCATATACTTTACTGACAGGGAAAACCTGATAGGAAGGGTGTGCGATGCAGTTAATAAGGACGTTGTCAACGCAATCAAGTGCGACTTACCAACATTGGCATTTATCCAAAATAAGTTGGTCGAAACCTTCCCATCAACTAAATTTTGGCATTCGAACAAACTGGTTATTGATGTTCATGATAAAAATTAGCAAAGAGAGATAATAGTCGCCGAACATGGCAGGGCTCATAGAGCAGTTCAGGAGAACGTCAAACAAATTCTGCAGGATTATTTCTTCCCAAAAATGACTCGTTTGACAAGGGAAATTGTCGCAAACTGTAGAATCTGTAACAAGGCCAAATATGATCGACATCCACAAAAACAGTGTATTGGCAAAACGCCCGTCCCTAACCGAGCTGGAGAGATTCTCCATATTGATATTTATTCAACTCAGAGCAAATATTTCTTGATATGTGTCGATATGTTTTCGATATTTGCAATTGTTCAACCTATTGCTTCTAGGACCATAGTTGACATCGAGCCATGCATTTTACAACTCATGAATTTCTACCCCCGCACAAGGATCGTATATTGCGATAATGAACCATCTTTAAATTCAGGGTCAATTAAATCACTTTTGAAAAATCGTTTTGACGTAGAAATTATTAATTCTCCGCCTCTCCATAGCAGTTCAAACGGACAGGTAGAAAGATTCCATAGTACACTATCGGAAATTGCTACTTGTCTAATATTGGAAAAACACTTGAGCGACACAGTTGAGATAATACTACAGGCAACAATAGAATACAACAAATCAGTCCACTCCGTTGTGGACAGGAGACCAATTGATATAATACATTCGTCTTCACCGGAATTTGAAGCAGAGATAAGGGACAAAATTGCTAAGGCTCAATTACTTTCGTTGGAAAGACATAACACCGACAGAAGAGACAGAACCTTTCAAGTAGGCGACAAGGTATTTTTGAAATTAAATAAAAGACTTGGTAATAAATTAACGCCTTTGTTTGAAGAAGTCACGGTAGAAGCCGACCTGGGATCAACGGTCCTAATTAGGGGAGGGAGGTCCATAAGGACAATTTAAGATTAAAGAAGCGTTCAATACTCACCCTATTCTGTATCTTTCTCTAGGGCTCGGATCTTACCGGTTTTACTTTTTGTAACAGCAGCGATTTCAAAGATTGTGGACTACTCGAATTCGGACTACATTCCCTTAGTGGATGGAAATACAGTTATTTGGAAGGAATTTAAGTTCCTAAGACATTCATCAGACTTAGCCATGTACTCGGAGATTGTCGAGGAGACAAAATCACTCATGAATCAATTCCCTCTGTCCCATATGAAAAAAATTCTTGAATCCGATATAGGCCATATTACATCATTGCTAGAAACTGTAACCATTCACCATAGACAGACACGGAGTCTTAATTTTTTGGGAACAGCTCTTAAAGTTGTTGCCGGGACTCCTGATTTTGCTGACTTTGAAGCACCAAAATTTCGGCAACAAGAGATTAATGAAGCAATTAACCGACAGGCGGTTATTAACACAAGAGTTCAGGAAAAGATTAATAATATAACAGAATCTATAAACATTATCATGAAATTTGCAAAGGAGAAACAAATAGAAACAGGACACCTTTATGAAAATTTACTAGCAAGGAATAGAATGGTAATCTCAGAACTTGAAATGTTAATGTTATCAATAACACTCGCAAAAATCCAAATTATAAACCCGGCAATGCTTGATTCAGAAGATTTAAATCAAATTTTAAAGGAGCACTCTACCAGTATAACAATAGCAGACTTAATGGAAGTTTCATTTGTCACTGTTCTGTTAGATTATAAGTTTATACACTTTATTATTAAGTATCCTGATCCTAGCATTGTTTGTAAAAAGATAACCCTGTTTCCTGTTCAGCGAAATGGTACCATACTGCATTTTGCTGGATATGATAATGTGGCGGACTGTGAAAATAAAATCGTGCCAATTGGAAATTGTACTGCTACACTTACCGCTACGTTTTGCAAAGAGCTACCTTTCACAACTTGTGCGCAACAACTACATTCTGGAGGCATTGCACAATGCAATACCCGTCCCAGTCACCTAGTGCCATTAGAGGTGGTAGACGATGGTATCATCATAATAAATGAAGACACAGCTACAGTAAAGATAGGCAATGAAACAGACAAGCTTATTCATGGCACCTTCCTGCTGACATTTGCTGACGAAGTTCACATAAACGGGTCTCAGTTCAGAAACGCAAAAAACATCATACGACGACACCCAGGTTCTGCAGCATCGACTATGTTGAATATAACCGGACACCAGGAGATTTTGAGTTTGCCCTATCTACAGAGGTTGAACTTCGATAACCTACATTACATTAACAACGTCGAAAAGAAGCTAATGGTATGGCCTACGGTGTTCAGCGTACTCGCCATCATCGCTCTGGTTATCGGATTTTCAATTCGCAAGAAGTATCAAAATTCAAACAAAAGTAAACAGATTTCGTCCCTGAAAATTGTACTGGACACTTTAAGGAAAACCGAGGACGGCCTTCAATCTAGCGAAGGAGGAGTTAACACATCCGGCCAGGCATAATTCACCGACTCGGCGATCATGCAATTCACAGTCAGCAGTGCATGTTCAGCTACTTTCGCAACGTTGGCACAATTATGCTGCCGCCAACATTCCATGCGCCTACATCCGAAACCCAATCCGCTTTAAAATAAGTGCCGCCTCAGCGATTATAAGTCAATGCTAGCTTCATGATAGGAATATTTTGTATTTTAGTTTTTAGACTGTTTTGAGCAATAAACTTGAATGGTTTACCCATAAAATGAGTACTTAATTTTCGTGACATCGCACAAGATAAGTACAAAAACATTAACTTATACAAATACTTGAAATTTCGTACAGTACAATGCTTTTATAGTACCTAGAGTCTAGAGAAAAGTGGTCGTTATTGGCACAACCCTTTTGGTACCCTCCACACATATGGACCATTTTACACCAAAAGTTAACAGCTTTTACTTTAATACCAGTGCATTCGAATACTTGAAATTTCGTGCAGTACTTGAAATTTTGTTACACTGTACAAAAGTGGCCGTTATTGAACTAATATTTTTTGGGACTCAAGGTTAGGGGATTCATAAGTCGGTTTACCCGACTGAACTTACTTACTTGTCTTTTTGTCTTTCGATCATGAAAATCGAAAGACCTGTTTTCGAGTTATGAGGTAGTGTTTACTATACCACAAATCTGAATTTTCCTAAGTAGTACCCTTCCTTGGGCCAATATGAATTCGTTAAGCCAAAAATCATGAAAAATGAAAGATCCGTTCTCGATTTATGCGGTTGCGATGTCCGTGTCGCGTTTTTTTAATAATCCTGCTTTTTTTTCTCCAAGGTGTCCCCCTATGGGTCCAATACGAATCCAACATGCTCAACATCGCGAAAATCGATCGATCCATTCTTGAGCTAAGAGGTTTTTATTGCCGTGTTGCGCCGCTTTGAAAAATCTTAAATTGTTCTCCTTGGTGTTTAAACATTGGAAAAAGTTTAAACATTGGAAGTTTTTGCGAATTGCGAAAATTATTCAAAAGTTTTAGTTACCGGCTGTTACCAGAAATAATGAGTATTATTACTATATTCATACCTGCTGCCAATACGAATCCATAAATACCAAAATCGCAATTGAATTGAACGATCCATTCATGAGTTGTGTTGGCCGCGCCACGCCCTTTTGACCAATTCTAAATTTTCCAACATTGAATCCTTCCTTGGGCCAATACGAATAAACCAAGCCCAAAATTGTGAAAATTCGAACGATCCATACTCGATATATGAAGTTATGTGGGCTCCGCAACGCCCGTTTGACCAATCCTAAATTTTTCTCCTCAGATTCCTTCCGTGGGTTACTACAAATACATCAAGTTTAATACCGTAAAACTCGCAAAATCCGTTCTGGATTTTTACCAATCCGAAAATTTCCTCCATAGTCCAATAGGAATCCATCAATCCCAAAATCGTGAAAATCGAACGATCCGGTCTCGAATTATGAGGTTATGTTGGCCGCGACACACCCATTTGACCAAACCAAAATTTCCTCCATAGTATCGAGAGGGAAAATTTTCGAGGTTTGTTTCATATAAAAGGCTTCTGATCACGTTTTTGATAGCTCGAGAAATGACCACAGGCTCAAACCCGATTCTGTGAAAACTTTGGCGTTTGTAAACACCTGAGTCTATCCATATGCAAAATTTCAGCTTTGTAGCTCAGCGGCCAACTGGTCAAAATCACTTGGATTCACGCCCAGCAGATCCGTCGGAGATCTGTATATATGCACATCGGTTTGTAGACGCACATTCAGTCCTTAAAAGACTTTTTAAGTACTGAAAGAGTGACAATTACTTTGGTCACTGCAGATGGATCTCAGGCTGGACATTGAATATTTTTTCGAATCCACACGGGGTGAAATTGCCTTATTTGATATGTTTGAATCGAAAGAAAATATACTTGGAACACAAATTTTTGTACTCTACACAACACTGTGGTACAGGTACTTATAACTTTGTGCATTTGTTTGTAACACACAAAAGGAGAGGAAATAGACCCATCGTTTATTATACCGATCGACTTAGAATCACTTTCTGAGTTGATTTAGCTATGTCCGTCTGTCCGTCTGTATGTCCGTCCGTCTGTGCATGTATTTTTGTAATTAAAGTACAGGTCGCAATTATGGTCCGATCTCGACGAAACTTTACAAATATATTTTTTCTTACCCAAGGACGATCCCTATTGAATTTGGCTAAACTCACATTTAGATATAGCCCCCATATATATGTTAGCCCCGAATTGACATGTATGCGCTGTAAAAACGTTACCTTGTATCCGATCAGTACAAAATTCGGCAGAAAGAGATTTCCTATTAAATTTTGAAGAAATCGATTCAGATTTAGATACAGCCCTATATATACGTTACCCCCGATTTGACATGTAAGCGCTGTAAATTTTTTTTTTTTTATATCCGAAATGTGCGAAATTCGGCAAAAAGAGGTTTCTTATTGCATGAAGGAATACTGCTAAAATCGGAGAAAATCGGTTCAGATTTAGATATAGGCCCCATATATATGCAACAAATATTGCTTAATTTAGCTATTATCGATTCAGAATTAGATACCCATTTACCAATTGTTCCAAATTATTATCGCAATGACCCTTATCGCATTGTTAGGGAGGTGTAGGTTATTATATAGTCGGCCCCGCCCGACTTTCTGCATTTCCTTACTGGTTAAATATTATATATTTCTGAGCAAATACATTTTATTTGAAAATCAATAAAATTTATTTAAAACGTATATATTAATATATTCAACAAAATATATTTGCCAACCAATTTTCTCAAATAAAATGTGTGTTTGTATACAAATAAAATTATTTTTAGGAATTTCTTCAAATACACTTCATTTAAAAAGGTTTTCAAAACATTGCTTATTTTTTCTAATTTCAATTTTAATTTTTCCTTTGTTTCAAATTATTCCGCCCAGTTAAAAATAACATATGCAGCATTAAATAATTTTTAATTTTTTTTACTTTAAATTTCTGAGTAATCCAAGTCAAAATTTTTTCTCAATACTAATTTATCAGTGATTATACGATTTTAATTATGAAGTATTTTTACAAACATTAAACATTTTTAAAATAGAACATTGAATTGCTGAAAAACTTAACACAATTCCCAAATAAAAAGGATTAGGATGGAGACAATGATTTGTTTAGAACAACATCTTCCCAAATATATATTTTTTGTGTGTACCAAATATTATAAAAGGTGGTTAAATTGTAAAGGCCGATGTTGAATGTGAACCACACCTAAACGTCAAGTTTTTTTCTGTATTTCATTTGACATTTCTCAATTTCAGACTAACTCAATTTGAACCAACCATACACAATCGAGCAACGCGTTAAAGTTTTTTAAGCCTTTTACGAAAATGGGCGTTCAAATCAAAATGCATTTCGTGCCCTTTCTGATGTTTTTTTGATCAGCATAATCGACCAAATGTGTCCACAATCGGGAGAATTGTGCGCAAATTTCAGCAAACCGCGTCTGTAGGAAATGTGAAAACAACTGTGCATGCTCGCCAAGTTCGTTTGTTGCGGCTAATGGGCTGGCGACGTCATCGGGCCATACTGCTTCGAAATGAGGCCTGTCAGGCAGTTACTGTGAATGGTGTTCGCTAATCTGAGAAGATAACAAGCTTTTATGGTTTCAACAGGACGTGCTACTTGCCACACAGCTAACGAAACAATTGCTCTTTTGCGCAACAAATTCAATGGCCGTGTTATCTCACGTCCTGGCGATGTCAATTGGCCGCCAAGATCATGTGATTTGACACCGTTGGACTTCTTTCTTTGGGGTTATTTGAAAGAAAAGGCTTACCTCGATAAGCCAGCATCATTTCAAGAGCTAAAGGATGAGATAATTCGATATATTAACGGCACAGAACCTCAAATATGCCTCAGCGTCATCGAAAATTTGGAGGTGTGCCGCCGAGGTTGCGGTGGCCATTTGGCCGATATTTTGTTCCATACATAATTGAACCATACCAATATTATCATAATAAAAAGAAATGACAATAATTTCTTAAATAATTTGTGTTTCAATCAAAATCAACATCGGCCCTTAAAATTTAACCACCCTTTATATTTAGAGTGTACACTAAACAAACTCGTACATATATTTCAAGGCGAATATGTTTGGGACAATATACTACAGAAGCGATTTTTTTCAGCGTGCATAATTCATACCTTTCAGGATATTCAAGGATTAAGGCTAAACCCATATTCACTTCTTAAAAGTCTTGTTAAGTACTGAAAGAGTGACAATTACTTTGGTCACTGTAGATGGATCTCAGGCTGGATACTGATCAGTTTTTTTCGAGTCCCCATTGAGGTATGTAAGTACATTTACATTTTTAGATTCTTAGCTCGTAAAAAAACTACTGAAATAATGACCAAAAATGTGGTTACTGCTACACTGACCACAGTCAGACAATCCCAAATAATTTTTCGCGTTTATATTTGCCGTATGTAGTACTCTATATTCACAAAATTTCTAGCTTTTGATCTTATAAGATGCTTCTGAAAGGATAAACGTACCAATTTTCAGTCCAATTCGTTGAAATTTGAGGATTTTGTGGCGTTACAAAGACAAATCTACAGGGACATTTGTATGGGCTATATGAAAACATGGACCTATGACTACCGTTGTTCGCGTGAAAAATAGCGGATATAGTATGTGGTTGTGTAAAATTTCAGCTTTCTAGCCTCAGCGGTCAAGTGGTCAGCGCCACCTGCTGATTTTGCGACTTTTATTTTTTTAAACCTTAAAAACAAATCCGCAAAAGGAAGTATCCAATTTAATCCAGTAGTTTTCAAGTTTGAAGCACTCGAACAAACCAAGATCCATTTGTATACCCTCCACCTCTAAATATTGATCTGAGACCCCATAAATTATATATATTCTTTATTCTAAGACGATTTAGCCATGTCCGTTTGTCCGTCCGTCCGTCTGTATGTTGTAATCACGCTATAGTGCGTAATAATAAAGCTAGGTTGATCAAATATGGTAGAAACATTTCTTATAGTTGCAGGTTATTTAGGATTGCATATAAGCCATATCGGTCATTGTTTTGATATAGCTCCCCTATATATGTCGCTCCAAAATACGGTTTTTGAGAAATATATACCACATTTTTAAAGCAATTTAGCAGAAACGCCGCAGTTTGTACTCTATTTTGACAAGAATTGATCACAGTAAAAATTTTACAAATCGGTTCATATTTTGTTGTAGTCACCCTATAGATGTCACTCCAAAATATACGAATTTAAGCCATAAATAAAACATTTTCTGAGCATTTTAACTGAATCTTTGCAGTTTGTAGTTAATTAAGACAAGAGTTCATCGCTGTAATTTTTATTTAAAATCAGTTCATATTTTGTTACAGTTAACATATATATCGCTGCATCTCTTCAATAAACACGTAAGTGACATTTTGACGAAATTGATGTTCTTATATTTTTTAACAAAAAAACACGTTTGCAACTTAGTTATGAAGAGATCTGTATGACTTTGTGAGAAAAATTTTTTTTTAAGGACAATTCAAGAACCTCGTATCTCCAACTAATTTTATATGTTAATGCGCAAAGCTCGTAAGTACAATAAAAATTTTTTAGCTAGAGTGAATACATTTTTTAAATAAATATTTTCTGAGTATATGAACAAAGTTTACAATATTTAATTTAAAGTCTCACATTTTTAATTGATATTTATAATCAAAAATTGAAATATTATTGAATTTACTTATCTTATTTTTTATTTAATTTAATTATTTTAGAATTTTAATAACAGGGTCCTATTAGTTTAAATGATATGAAAAATATTGTTCGTAAAGAGGGGAATGGTGAAATCTATTTTTCAATAGAACAAAATATTTAAGGGGGTGTTCTGGTCTGGAGGGCCTTTTTTAAATGTTTTTAAAACACTCACAGAAAAAAGTAAAGAAGCTTTTTTATTTTTAGTTCCGTTTTTTGTCTTTAAATGTTTAAAGGATTTAGAAAAAGGATTTAGTTTTTTTTTTCAAAGCTACGCTCTTAAGCCTGAGCGCCTGCACAGCTTTGCCACTCCTAGATCCGACACAGTGATTAAGATTACATCTCTCTTTCTCTCTTTTCACTGCCAGTACAGCATTTTACTGTACCTTCATTTTTCAAGCAACTTGAGCAAAGAAAGAGAATTATTATCAGTTATTCTTAGTTTTTTGCTTCTGTTATATTTACGTCTTGCGCTGATTAAATTCTTTCTACCTAAACGTTTTTGCTAATTTGATCAGTTGTAAGTGGACATTGATCTAGTGACATCGTTTAAAAATTAAAAACCAGTTATATATATAAAAATAAAATTTTGTTCATAAATCTCTTCATTGATCGAATAAGGTAAGTTGTTAAGACTTTTGTTATCTGATTACATTGCGGACCTGAAACCAGTATTTTTGTTCCTTTGTTTTCATACAGTTCATAATGGATGGCAAAGTTCTTGATGAAATAAGTGGAATTTTTATAAACAATTCAACAGTGCTTGAATATGACGAAAAGTCAGATTTTGCGGACGATAAAAATTATATTTTAGATGAAAAAACTGGACGGTTTGTGGCGATAAACAACGAATGTCCACAACAAGACTATGATGTTGATTTCGATGATTTTTCAACTTCCAACGACCTTTATTTTAGTGACAGTGACAGACTGGATACATCCACAGGGATTGTAACCAAAACCAATAGAAAAAAAGGTCAGAGTGAACCAAATAAATGGGAAAGAAACAGAATTAAAAAAGCTAGAATGACAGGAAAGGAATATTGCAGCAAACAAGTTGTAAAGGGTAAAGAAGCAGGCAAAAAAATAAGAGAAAAAAAAAAACAGTTACAACCATTATGTGACCTTAAAAAGTGCAAGAAAGCGAAGCATTTAAAATGCAACGAACTTAAGAGTTTTCAACGGCAGGAAATATTTAATAACTTTTGGACGAGAACGACATGGTCCCAAAGAAAAGTGCTGATAAGCAGTTTGGTTAAAAAGGTGCCGGTAAAGCGGCGTAAACAAAAAGAAGATATCTCTCGCCGACGTTTTACTTTTCAATATAGTCTTAAAATTGACGGTGAAGTTGTTCCTGTTTGCAAAAAAACGTTCCTAAACACTTTCTGCTTAAAAGAATGGTCGGTCAGAAACTGGGTTTTAAATAATGACAATTACAATATTCCAACAAAAAATCCAAAGGCAAGGCTAAACATGTCTTAAGTAAGCGCGATAGCGCAAAAAAATTCATTTGTCTTTACCTAAAATTGAGAGCCACTATTGTCGCAAAGATTCAAACAAAGAATATTTTGACATAACATACCAGTCAATTAGAGAAATTTACTTTTTCAAAAATACTTGACGGTTGGCCATACCCAAATGGAATGCGACGCAGTCCATGCTCTCATTGAAAAAAAAAAAGAAATGTAAAGAACTTTTTGTTCCAATGGACTTTGTTAATGTTATTAAAAAAGCAAGATCTGTACCAGAACCTTATAATGTTCATTACATTGATCACAATTTTTTTAAGAATTATAGTCAAATAAAGTTTTATAAATCGATAAGACCTGGACTCAAAACTGGGGATCCTCAAGTAATCGATATCAAGTGCCTCAAATACGACAACTCTGGTATGTATTTCAAACTAAATTATAAAGAGGAATGGATTTTATCGCCACAGAGAAAACTAAAATATGACATTAAAAAAACAATACTCCCATTATATGAAAACCCACTGGAAATAAAGAAAAAAAAATACAATGATTTGCAAACCTTAAAAAAAGTCATCCCTCAAGAGTACTGGGACTTTTTTGATAACTTAAAGTTTATTGAAGATAGCTAAGCATATTTTGAAGTTTTTTTTATAAAGCCAGATTTTTTGAAATGAACACAAAAAACACAAAAAAATCATTTTGTTTTGTTAAAGTTTTCCTTCATAATTAAGATTTTGTTTTTAAATTTTTTAATGGAGAATGATGTTTAGTTGTAAATTTGATAATAATATGTATGAAAAACAATCAAAATTGCGTTGAAATAAAAAAAAATTATCATGCTAAAAACTCGTAAGTACCAAAAAAATGCAACATTTTTTTAGAACCAAAAACACGTAAGTACAAAAACCCATCGTAATATGATATAAAGAACAAAATATATAAGAAAATTATTTAAATTTATTTAACAAACGTATAAGCTACAAAATTAATAAAGAAAAAGTGCGAAGTCTATTGCAAAATCAAAAGATATTCAGTTTTTTATGTCCTTTGAAAAATGATGATTTGTGACATACGTGTTTATTGAAGAGATGCAGCGATATGTCGTTCTTCAAAAGGCTTATTTAAGCCATAAACAACACATTTTCTATTAAATTTAGCAGAAACTTTGCAGTTTATATTCTATTTTAGCCAGAATTCGCTTAAATAAAATTTATACAAATTAAATTTTATTTTGTTGTAGTCCCCGTGTCGATTTAGCCCTCAAGAATGACATTTTAAGCCATAAATACCACATTTTTCAGGTGAAGAGTTTGGCTAAAGAATTCGCGGCCTAAAATGTGGCTAAAAATTGCAGCGTTCCTTTTTAAAATAATTTACTTAAACAAAAACATGATTTGTTCCTCATCCAAAGATTTTTCCAGTATTAAAATCAAATGCAATCCATGGTGGAGGGTATTTAAGATCAGGTATGGCCGAACTTAGCGCTTTTACTTGTTATATATGTAAATTTCAAATATTTTCAGATTGTTCCTTAAATCTATCAGAGTTTAAAAGACAAAAATTTTCAACAAGGAAATGTAAAATTTACTGCATAAACTATTCTTAAACATCCGTTTTAAGCGTATAGCGAAGCATTATTCAAAACATTGTATAGAGGATCAGAAAATGAGTAAAACATTCATTCATAAATAACTATACATTTCATATAAAATTAATAATAAAAAGTGTATGTTTTACTCCACTTTCTGATCATCAATATAATTCTTTAAAGAAAGTTTTTTGATAGGTCCAAAGATATTGAAGGAGTTATCATGTGCACAAGCCAGAGAGAGGGACATAACTGAGATGACTTAAACTTTCGTGAAACGCATTTCTCAAAAATTGAATAGCGAAATTCTATACGAGAAAAAAAAAACAATTTTCCCCGCAGAAAAATGTTACGTTTTTACTTTTTCTTGACCTAAGCCTTAAGAAAATGATATTTTAGTGTGTTATATTAAAGGCCTAAACTAAAAGTACCCTCACATAAGGGCAATATATATTTAAAAACGGTTTTTTGAAAAATGTTATCACAGGAATGTGAGTCACGCAATGGTAAACTGGTAAGGAAGGTATGCACGAAGATGTGTATATTTCTCTGAAATAAACAATATGTGTCCTAATTGTATGTGAATATATCAAATATTGAAATATTTGTATCAGACATCATGACCTACAATTTAATAGCATAACCTTGAGTCTTACATATCGTTGGCTTAATATAGAAAGGGCGTATCTTGATGTTTGTCATAATTATGTTTTCCGTTTATACTGGTACAACAGTCAAAAGCACCTTAGTTTTTTCTAAATTTTCGGCGGCTATAGTTGCCTATAAAGGATTTATAGGTATTGTAAAAATCCCATAAGTCTAGTCAAAGAACTTGTTTGGTTTTTATTCGGTTTTCAGTGCCCCTGTTAAGGAAAAACAAAATCGAGATACGCCCTTTCTATATTAAACCATCGATATGTTCTTGAGTCGCACATACGTCCTTGAGTTTCACATATGTCCTAGAGTAGACAATATCTTTTGTAATGAATATAATACACATTAGACCGTTTATAGCACATGATGCAAAAAGTGAAAGTTGCTGCAATCTTTGATTTCCGGACCGAAAAAGTTTCCATTTGGCCTACAAGACTTCCATAAACATTTTTGTGCCGATCTGATAACCCAAAGTTCATTCAAAATTTAGAACACACTTTATAGGGGAAATATTTTTTTATTCAAAAGTCGTATGTTTAGATAAGTAAAATTACATTTCTTTGTATTATTAATTAATAAATACTTTTTAAATATTAAGATCGGTGAAAAAACAAAAAAAATCAATTAATCCAATATTATATTAGATCTGACTTGTTATGTGAGGGACATTTTCTACGATATTCTTCAATGCACTGTAATATAAATTGATTTTGTTCTTCGTCTTTCACAAGTATTCTGTTGTAATCATTCATAAATTGTACTCCGCGTTCAGCAGTGTCGTTAACAACAAACAGATTACGACAAACATCGAGAGTATCTTGATAATCTTTCCAAATGGATGGCTTTAAAAATTCAGTACTCAATCCAAAAGCACCGAAAAAATGTTTGGTTTTGTATGAGACGAAATCGCTCAAATTATTACACAGCAATAGTTTCGGGTCGGAGAATTTTCGATCGTTTTCCAGATTTACGACGGGCTCTGTTGATTGCAGATGCATAACCATTTTTCGTTTCTCTTCGAGTGAAACATCCGAATCGAAAAATGCCAAAGCCATTGATTCTAAGGCCAAATATCACAAATGATTTTTCCATTTCTTCATAACCGCTTCAGACACATCTCGGTCGATTTCTGCGTATGCGATGGAGTCTTTCAACAAGTGTATATTTTGATTTGGTGCTCGTATGGCATTTTCCATGTAAACCACACTTTGACATAAATGACTTAAAAATATACCTACCGAACAACTGGGATGTTGGACCAGTTGTTCGGAAGTTATCGCCGACACCACTAATAAACATTATTGTTAATTGTAATAGTTCCTTGTAGTCAGCTCGGATTTGTGTTTCATTTAGCTGTTTAATGCAGAATTTCTTAATGACTTCGCAGTCAGCATTACTTATTTTTGAGCGTACAGTTGGATCTTCGAGTCCGTTTTTAAACGATTTGTGGTCGAGACTTACCCAAACGGCAGCAAAACGATTAAAAATAGGCACTTCAGGACCACAAGTCGCCGAAGTTTAACCTCAAACACATGTTTTAATACTATCTCCATCATGTGATGAGAACATGGGAACTTGATTAATTTTCGATCTAATTTGTTCTGCAACAAAATGCACGATCCAGTGTTTTGACCTGTATTTGATGAGTGTATCATGAACGACTTTGGCCATAATTTCTCCAGTTCCAGCCGGGATTTTGGGAGCGCCCAAAAATTTTGATGTGTAGAACGATTAATCACAAGCTCACCAACAGAGGTCAGAGGCGTCGCAGCATTATACATTAAAGTTATCACATCATGAAATATCTGTTAGACGCAGTTTTGCTCCAGATATTGTATGGTATACAATACATGTCCAACTGATTCTACGGTGCGAAATTTATTACTGGATTTAGTAACCATTTTGGATGTGGTCTGTCTGGAGACAAATAAGAATATGACTAAAATTAAATTTTGTGCGAAGCTGTCCCTTTCTCAATTCACTTAGGCTGGAGACAGAGCTATAAACGACCCTGTTGCATGGCCGTATAGCGCGCTGCAAAGTTCTGCTTATGTTTTCTTATTTGACCAGTAGAAAAATGTCAGACTGATGCGAAAAATCAACTATCATGCAAATCCGTTGTTTTTTTTTTATGCATGCACAAGCATGATCTATTTTTTATTGTGATTGCTCTTACGTCTGCATATGTACATAGAGGCCATGTCGGTGTGCATGCATGTCCTGTCATGACGTAAAATTCAAATGAAAACTGCTGTAACTTTTTCGTTTTTCGGTCGATTTTGATTGTTTACGACTTGTAAGGAAGAAAATTTTATTCAAAGATCATTTAAAAACTTTTCATGCTAATAAAATATTTTTTAGTTACTTGAACATGTGACATTTGATAAAAACACAAATTTTGTTCATGTAAAGTGATTTTTGTGTTTTCAAACAACTTTGGGCAGACCTTAGGGTTATCCAATCGGCACCATATTTTTTATTGGAGGTTTGTAGGTCAAATGGAAACTTTTTCGGTCCGGAAATCAGTACCGAAAAAATAATAAATGGTCTAATACACATACTAATTGGATTGTTAATAATAGAATTGCAGCACCAAATTTAAAATTATCATTTGGCAATCCGAAAAAAATCTTGTGAAATTAAACCATTTCTTTTTATAGCCCTTGATTAGCACTATAATTGGTGTTAAGGTTGATTTTGCCCAGTTGTTCGTTTTCAAGATAATTACAAAAAACCAAGCCATTCGCACGCGACAAAAACAGAAGTCGCTTTCAATGCAAACCAATCAAACACTGATTTCAGGAGACCTGAAAGAATATTTGAATGCGACTAATTTTCAAATGTCATGAATTCATGCATCTTAATATTGTTTTTTATTTTATTTAAAAATATTAAGTAGTTTACTTTTTGTTTAATTTGATTGATTTAGCTATGTCCGTCTGTCTGTCTGTCTGTCTGTCTGTACATGTATTCTTGTAATCAAAGTACAGGTCGCAATTATGGTCCGATGTCGACGAAACTTCACACATATATTTTTTTGGCCCAAGGACGATCCCTATTGAATTTGGTTAAAATCGGTTCAGATTTGGATATAGCCCCCATATATATGTTAGTCCCGATTTGACGTGTAAGCGCTGTAAAAACTTTATTTTATATCCGATCAGTATGAAATTCGGCAGAAAGAGGTTTCTTATTATATGAATGAACACTGTTACATTTGGAAGAAATCGGTTCAGATTTAGATATAGCCCCCATATATAGTTACCCCTGATTTGACATGTAAGTGCTGTAAAAATATTATTTTATATCCGATCAGTGCGAAATTCGGCAAAAAGAGGTATCTTATTACATCAAGGAATACTGCTAAATTTGGAGAAAATCGGTTCAGATTTGGATATAACCCCCATATATATGTAACCCCCGATTTGACCTGTAAGAGCTGTAGAAACTGTATTTTATATCCGATCAGCGCGAAAGTCGGCAAAAAGAAGTTGCTTATTACATGAAGGAATACTGCCAAATTCGGAGAAAATCGGTTCAGATTTAGATATAGCCCCCATAAATATGTTACCAACACCTAGAAATACTATAGTTAGACCCACCTTAAAGTAAACCGATCGACACAGAATCACTAACTGAGTCGATATAACCATGACTGTCCGTTCGTCTGTCCATCTAAACTTGTCCGTCGAGTACAGGCCGAAATTTCAGTCTTTCGTACCTGGAAAGAAGCCTATTGAATTTGAAGAAAATCAGTTCAAATTTAGATATAGCTGCCGTATATAAGTTTCGTCCGATTTGGCCCTTTAGCCCTATAGAAACTGTAGTTTACAGCCAATCATTTTGAAATTTAACATGGTGGAGTTTCTTGAGCCATGGACTAACATTGTCAAATTTAAGAATATCGGTAGACATAGCCACATATATATGTTTCGTTCGATTTGTCCCATTAGCCTTATAGAAGCTGTAGCTTACATCCAATAGTTTTGAAATTTAACATGGTGGAGTTTCTTGATCCATGGACTAACATTGCCAAATCAGAAGAAGATATCACATTTAGATATAGCTCCTATATATATTTCGTCCGATTTGACTACAGAGGTAGAGACGTACCAAATGTAAATTGTCTAAACAAATTTTAGTTGAAGTATACATTGGATATTTCATTGTTATCCAATCTTACAAGAGTGGCGTAGGGTATCATTTAGTCGACACCACCCGACTTTAGCCTTTCCTTACTGGTTGTTCAATATTTTACTGACAGATATTTTATGACCTAATGAACATTTTTGCGATTTTTGTTCCGATTTTTTTTTCTCCTATTCAATATCTACAACTTTGCTTCAGACACAAAAGAGATATTCCATACGGTATACCGAGATATAACAGTCTTAAAATATAATAAAAGACTGTACATTCAGTTAAACTCTATTTGATATCCATGAATAAATGTGTTGAAGTTACAACAGCTGACATTAAATTTTTTCGCCCCGGACACCATATTTGGAGCCGTTCTTTTAACTGCAACGTTCTTTTAACTCATATTGTTATCGCTTCTGTGAAAAATACGCAATGTCGTCACTGGTTTTGTTAGTTCAGAAAATTAAAATAAAATATTACAAAAAATTAAATTAAATATTGTGTTTAATTTATTTAACTCCGCCAGAGTGGCGCGGAGTTTAACAAAATGTATGCCATAATTTGCCAAGTGAATACGCACTATCGGTTGGTGTTATATTTCTCTGAACTATATCATATTTCTCTTACACATTTGCCTCAGTTGCAAAAGTCGATGTGAACATATCAAATGTATGCATTAGTTTTGTTTTCTATTATGACCTTAAGTCTCCCACATGTCCTTGAGAAGACAATAACTGTTACAATGTAAGCAATATAAATACGATTCGGATTGTTAGTAAAAGTCAAAGAATTGTGGCGCAAAGTTGAAAATTCATATTTTCAAATCTGACAAAATTCTTGCGAAATTGAACATATTCATCGCAATGGAAACGGTTGCATTTTTGCTCTAAAGTTTTTCATGGAAAAGCTTGTGTGCTACTGTGTATGATAAACATCTGTAAACGAGTCTTCTGACTCACCACAAACTACACTTAGTGCAGTCAAAAACCATAAAAGCTTTTCTGCATTGTCTGGTAATTTTCCATTTGATGGAGCAAAATTTGCTTCTCATTGGACATGGCTTGTGTTTTGTATTAACTTTGGTTAACAATTGTTTTTGGAAGATATTGGAGAAGTGTGGTTTCACAAAGATTTCTCATTCGCTTGCGTGTTGAAGTCAACCATATAGAGCTCCGTATCTCCCATACAATTGCAGCAGAACTGTTGATAACGAGTGTCACGGCTCAGAAATCATGATCCAGTATGTGTGCTGCCAATTTTTAATACATACAGGCTGGCTGATATGTATTGCAACCAACTTCAGGTTGGTATCATTTCTAAACCGCTAGTCTGATAGCTGACAGATTTATTTCAGTGACAGTTCATTTTATTGTTTACAAGCTTACAAAAGCATTTTGATCTATTGCATTCAGAAAAAAAGTTATTCGTAATGGAATTCAAGCGTGATAGTGTGATTGCTTTATATTTGGGTGGAAAAACACAAGTGGCTATCGTTAGAGCCCTCCAGCATTTACATGTCAATAAATCTTTTGTTTCTCGTACCATTGCTCGTTACCGTGATACTGGCAGTGTTGCATCGCGTCCAAAAAGTGGACGAAAAAAAAACGCTAACAACACCAGAAATGATCCAAAAAGTGGACGAAAAAAAACGCTAACAACACCAGAAATGATCCGAAAAGTGAAGGACAGATTTGATCGAAATCCGCTCCGCAGTGGTAGAAAAATTGCTCGTGAGCTGAACATATCGCGAGAACGGATACAACACATAATAAAAAATGAGCTTGGACTAAAGCCATTGAAGTTCCAAAAAGTGCAAGAGCTCACCGATGCACAAAAAAGTTAGACTGGAAAGAGCCAAGGAGTTGCTTCGCTTGCACGAAAGTGACCAGTTACCGAATTTGGTTTTCTCCGATGAGAAGCCATTCCAAATTAAGCAGTTTGTGAACAAACAAAATTATAGGGTTTACTTGCCAAAGAGGTCAGCTGAAAATGTAGACCTTCGATTGGCTACCATATCTCAAGCGCTGCCGATGATAATGGTGTGGCCCGCTCGTATTCATCGACCATGTGGTCAGAATAAATGCCGAATATTATCGGGAAAATGTCCTAAAGACAGTATTGAAGCCCTGGGCAGACAAACATTTCGGCCGCAGACCATGGACATTCCAACAGGACTCAGCACCATCGCACTCAGCACGTGTCAACCAAGAATGGCCTAAAAAGGAGGTTCCTCGCTTCATTTCTACCGCACAATGGCCACCAAGATCTCAGGACCTCAATCCGTTGGACTTTTGCGCCTGGGGCATTTTAGAGAGTAAAGTTCGCACTAAAAAATACCAAAGAATCGATCATATCAAGACGGCGCTTCGCCGGGAATGGGCCAAAATACCGCAGAGCCACTTTCGTGCAGCGTGTGATGGCTTCGTCGGCCGTTTGAAGGCCATAATTCGTGCCAAAGGTGGCCAATTCGAACAAATCTAAACTGTTTCTAAAATTTTATGTTATTTCCGACATTTTTGCTTTTGAACAATAAAATTTAAAAAAAATTAAAAAAATATAGCGCTTTACTTTGTTGCATTACATATCAGCCACCCTGTATTTATACACCGCCATGTATAAAATACTTGTTTCTATAATAATATAGAAACAAAATGGTCTTGAAGCCGGGAGAGTTAGAATCACAATGATTTGCAGACCGAATAAAAGCAAGCAACATTATTTTATAACTTTGAGTCTCATAAACGTCCTAGAATATAACTGTTACAATGCATGCAATACAAGTACAAATTGCATTGTTAATAAATGTCTAAGGATTGCTGTGCAAAATCAAACTGATAAAATTCTTGCGAAATTCCAACTTTTATATTTAATCTCTTATCATTGGAATGGAAACGCTTGCGTCTCTCTATTTGGTAAATTTCCTACGAAAATGTTGTGCCCCACTGCGTACAATAAACATCTGCAAAAGATGTATAGCAATAAATTTTACTCATACGCTGCGATATTCTTCGGTTTCTGTTTCCATTTAATGCTCTTTATTGAATATGAGTGTGGAATTCCATGAAAGCTAATATCTAGGATAAAATCAAGTTTCGTGAACTGAAGGTATTTTGTTTTTAATCCATAGAAATTAGAATGAAAATGTTTCGATGGTTCTAAAAATCTTTCAGTTTCTTAAAAGTGTAAAAATTGAACTAGCAGATGTAGGATTATAGCAACTAAAGAAACATAGTGATAGTTTTATTCATAAACGATAATTTTTTCACATCATATTTCATGATTCCTTAAATCTCCCACAGTTTTAGGGTGTCCAAATTTTAATAGGAATTGTAAAAAGTCAGACAATAAAAAAATAGCTTTTGTAATAATTACCAAAATTATTTAATCAGTATTCAATTAATATATATTTAATCAATTATCTTGACCCTCAACAAAATTTTTCCGAATAATGTTTATTGATAGTTTCACGAGAATTTAAGGATAACATTTTAGTGAAACTCTTATCTATGTCCTATTGCACAGCAGTGACACAATTGAAATATTCATAAAATTGTTTAAATATTTTCTTTCACTCGATAACAAAGTACATATCGAGGGTTATTTTTATTCAAAAATGGCTATGCACAACAACATAATTTCTCAGTAGAGCGAAAAAAATGCTCTTTTCCTTAGTTTTAAGAGTATTTATTAATCATTCGTCTACAGTGTAATCTAAGAATGATTTCACTGTGCTAGTCCAAAAATGTAACTGAACATAGACTCTATGGATAGACCAATTTCGGTCACTATGAATCCAGTGGTATTTAGCCGTTTTCTGAGCTAGCTTTTGTTTTCGCGATATTCGACCACAAATATTGCTAGGAAATCTGAGAGGTTGGTTAACTTTGTGTTGTTTTTCAATTTCAAGTATAAGACTTCCTAATAGACTCTTTAGCTCAAAGATCGATATAAAAAGCACATTTGAGGAGTTATTTTTCTCTAAACAGCCGTCCCTACAAAACACCCCTTACCATTAAAAAAATTGCATCATCTGTCAAAAGTCATAAATATAGTCGGTATATTAAGCTGGCGTCTTTGAGAAAAATGTTCCTAAGGAAAGGCAGAAAGTCGGGCGGGGCCGACTATATAATACCCTACACCTCCCTAACAATACGATAAGGGTGATTGCCATAATAATTTGGAATATTTGATAAATGGATAGGAACATATTATCTAATTCTGAACCGATAATCGCTAAATTAAGCAATATTCGTTCCTAAATTGAGAAACATCTTTCTGGAAAATTTTAATGATCGGAAGTAAAGTACAACTTCTTTGGCGCTTTGATACCAAATCAGGAGCAACATATATATGGAGGTTATATATAAATCTGAACCGATTTTCCCTGAATACACATTCATGTAAAAAGACCTCTTTCTGTCGAATTTCGTACTGATCGGATATAAAATATAGTCTCTACAGCGCTTACATGTAAAATCGGGGGTAACAAATATATGCGGGCTATATCTAAAACTGAACCGATTTTCTCCGAATTTGGCAGTATTCCTTCGAGTAATAAGAAATCACTTTCTTCCGAATTTAGCACTGATCGGATATAAAATACTGTCTCTACAGCGCTTACATGTAAAATCGGGGGTAACATATATATGAGGGCTATATCTAAATGTGAACCGATTTCTTCCAAATTTAAAAGTGTGCATTCATATAAAAGGAAACCTCTTTCTGCCGAAATTCATACTGATCGGATATAAAATATAGTTTCTACAGCGCTTACATGTTAAATCGGGGGTTACATATATATGGGGGCTATATCTAACTCTGAACCGATTTTCTCCGAATTTGGCATTATTCCTTCGAGTAATAAGAAACCTCTTTTTGGCGAATTTCGCACTGATCGGATATAAAATAACAATTTTACAGCGCTTACATGTCAAATCGGTGGTAACGTATATATGGTGGCTATATCTAAATCTGAACCGATTTCTTCCAAATTTAATAGTGTTCATCCATATAATAAGAAACCTCTTTCTGCCGAATTTTATACGGATCGGGTATGAAATAAAGTTTTTACAGCGCTTACATGTCAAATCGGGGCTAACATATATATGGGGGCTATATCTAAATCTGAATCGATTTTAACCAAATTCGTCCTTTAACCAAATTCGTCCTTGGGCCAAAAAAAGATATGTGTAAAGTTTCGTCGAGAGCGGACCGTAATTGCGACCTATACTTTGATTACAAGAACACATGCATAGACGGACAGACAGACAGACGGACATAGCTAAATCAACTCAGAAAGTGATTTTAAGTCGATCGGTATGATAAACGATGGGTCTATTTCTTCTCCTTTTGGGTGTTACAAACAAATGCACAAAGTTATAATACCCTGTACCACAGTGTGGTGTAGGGTACGATAAGTAGATTTCAAGTATATTTGTGTATTTTTCTACTCATAGCTGATAATATTTATTGATATTAGTTTTTATACCCTACACCACACTGTGGTACAGGGTATTATAACTTTGTGCATTTGTTTGTAACACCCAAAAGGAGAAGAAATAGACCCATCGTTTATCATACCGATCGACTTAAAATCACTTTCCGAGTTGATTTAGCTATGTCCGTCTGTCCGTCTGTCCGTCTGTGCATGTATTCTTGTAATCAAAGTACAGGTCGCAATTACGGTCCGATCTCGACGAAACTTTACACATATCTTTTTTTTGGCCCAAGGACGATCCCTATTGAATTTGGTTAAAATCGGTTCAGATTTAGATATAGCCCCCATATATATGTTAGCCCCGATTTGACATGTAAGCGCTGTAAAAACTTTATTTCATACCCGATCCGTATAAAATTCGGCAGAAAGAGGTTTCTTATTATATGGATGAACACTATTAAATTTGGAAGAAATCGGTTCAGATTTAGATATAGCCACCATATATACGTTATTTGACATGTAAGCGCTGTAAAATTTTCATTTTATATCCGATCAGTGCGAAATTCGGCAAAAAGAGGTTTCTTATTACTCGAAGGAATACTGTCAAATTCGGAGAAAATCGGTTCAGAGTTAGATATAGCCCCCATATATATGTAACCCCCGATTTGACATGTAAGCGCTGTAGAAACTTTTTTTATATCTGATCAGTATGAATTTCGGCACAAAGATGTTTCCTTTTATATGAATGCACACCTTTAAATTTAGAAGAAATCGGTTCACATTCAGATATAGCCCCCATATATATGTACGCTACCTCTGATTTGATATATAAGCGCTGTAAAATTTTTATTTTATATCCGATCAGTGCGAAATTCGGCAAAAGGAAGTTTCTTTCTACATGAAGGAATACTGCCAAATTCGGAGAAAATCGGTTCAGATTTAGATATAGCCCGCATATATATGTTACCCCCGATTTTACATGTAAGCGCTGTAGAGACAGTATGTTATATCCGATCAGTGCTAAATTCGGAAGAAAGTGGTTTCTTATTACTCGAAGGAATACTGCCAAATTCGGAGAAAATCGGTTCAGATTTAGATATAGCCCGCATATATATGTTACCCCCGATTTTACATGTAAGCGCTGTAGAGACTGTATTTTATATCCGATCAGTACGAAATTCGACAGAAATGAGTATTCAGGGAAAATCGGTTCAGATTTATATATAACCTCCATATATATGTTGCTCCTGATTTGGTATCAAACCGCTATAGAAGTTGTACTTTTTTCCGATCATTAAAATTTTCCAGAAAGATGTTTCTCAATTTAGGAACGAATATTGCTTACTTTAGCGATTATCGGTTCAGAATTAGATAATATGTTCCTACCCATTTATCAAATATTCCAAATTATTATGGCAATGACCCTTATCGCATTGTTAGGAAGGTGTAGGGTATTATATTGTCGGCCCCGCCCGACTTTCTGCCTTTCCTTACTGGTTTTAAATAACCTTTTAAGCCTACATTATTCGCACATATTACATAGAGGTTAAGAAAATGGAGTAATACTCCCATTCTTAAATAATAATAAATTTCATAACAAACTAACAATAGAAAGATTATATTTGGCATGTGTTACTCACTTTTGTGACCCCTCAACATTGTTTTTTCCAAGTATGTTTTTAATAAGTCCAAAGATACTGAAGGATAAAGTTGTAGTGAAACTCGTATCTATGTCCTATTGCACTTCAGTGACAAGTTAAATTTGTTTTCAGTTTATGCAAGTACATTGGATAGCCTCACCTAAGTGTATCAAGGAAAAGCTGTAATATTTTTATTTCTCATGTACGGGAAGTAACAAGGCAGAGCGGGGCGACCGAAATCCTTGAAAATGTTTTATAATTAAATTATTTATTAAATAAACTACAATAACTTTATTTCGCCATTATTATGAAAAATAATACATTTTATGACATACATATTTGTTGCACTGAAGGTGGAATAAAGTTTGCAGAACTCAGTCTATATAAATATATGTCAGTCTATGTAAATATATGAAATATTTAGATAGCTGTGTCAGAAATCTTTACCCATAGTTTAATATTATAACACTGACATTGAGCGTAGCGTACTCGCCTATGAGTTTGGGGGTCATGGGTTCGATTACCTAATAAATGTTACTCATACGCTGTGATGTTTTTTCGGTTTATGTCAAAACATGTCATAAGAAATAGCAAACGGAAAACAAGTAATGACGGATTAAGTTCGTCCGTGCCGAATCTTATATACCCTCCAACACGGATCGCATGCGAATGGTTTCGGACACAAATAAACTCATTATTTCAAATGTCAGCCCAATTCGTTTTGAATTTGAGGTTTTTGTGGCGTTACGGAGTCAAATCTATAGGGACCTATATATGGGGGATATATCAAAACATTAAATTAAGACTGCCGTTGTTCCTGTGAAAGATTCTGAGTATAAATAAACCCCAGCTACAAATTTTCAGCCCGAACAGTTGAAATTTTTGGTCTCTGTGGTGTTTATAAGTCAAATCGGAGAGATGCTGTATATCAACAAATGTACCGATCCATTGCCCATTTTCAATCCCAACATACCTGCAGATATAAGAAGTATGTGTACCAAATTTGAGCCACCTAGCTCGAGTATTTTAGATTGTAGCGTGATTACAACAGATGGACAGACGGACATGGCTAAATCGTTTTCAAATTTTACGAAGATTAATAATATATATGTATACTTTATGGGGTCTCAGACCAATATTTATTGGTTTTACAAACGGAGTGACAAAATAATTCCAAACCATATTTTTGAATGGACATGAATGTGACATTCTAAATATAAAATCTTATATGTAGGATAAAATCTAGTTTTTAAATAAATATATTTTTCAATTTTTAATCCATACAAATTGAGATGAAAGTGTTTAGATGACTCTAAAATTTAGTACCTATATAAAATATTGTTAAACATCATATTTCATGAATAATGTGATTCCTTAAAGATTATTCTTTGGAAATTATGATCCTCATTATAATTATTTTTATCCCCAACAAAATTTTCCCAAATAATGTTTTTGATAATTTCAAAAATATTAAAATACTAGCATTTAAATACTCGGCGATGCCCGGGTTTCCTTTGAAAACAGTGATCCAAACATTAGTATTATTTTTGATTTTGAATTAAAAATAAGGACCCAAAAACTAAAAAAAAATGTTGGCTATAGCATGTAAAATACGCATTTAAAATCTTTGGTTTACAAATACCTTCGAATATTTGATCAAACGCCGATCATTAAAAATTTGTTTAACATCCAGGATCAGTCTACTTGAAAGTCTATCAAACGCCAGATGCTCTCAATTTTTAATTTTAGCGCGAGAGTTGACCACTGGCCAAAAAGTGATTATGTTAATAGTCCGTAGGCTATACCACACTGGAGTTTCTAGCTTTCTACCTGTTATATGAGCCGTAACGGTCAAGCGGTCAAAAGTCGCTTGAATTAGTATTAACATTGCCATTTTGGGCCCTTTAAAGTACAGAAAGAGTGGAAATTGTATTGGTCAATGCTACACTAGCCACAGTCTGAGATTTGACCGAATTGACAACGTTATATATGTATATCTTACCACATTAAGTGGTGAGAAATATATTTTGAACAGGGGTTAGAAGTTTTACAATCTGTAAAATAGTGAACATTGTTTTGCCCACTTCTTCACTGACCACAGTCAGAGAATTCAAAATTATTATATTTACAAAGTTTTACCTTTGTGTCCTATAAGAGGCTTCAGAAAGGACAAAAACAATTGATAGCGCTACAACTGACCACTGGCCGAAAAATGTCTACGTGAGTAGCCCGTGGTTTATACAACACTCATGTCTATGAGAGTGCAATTAATGGGATTTTTAATGTATTGAAAGAATGAAAAACTCTTAAAGAATCTTGAAATCCAGTAAAGATTGAACATGGTTTTGTTCATTGCTTAACTGACCACAATCGTAGAATTCAAAATTGCATTTCTCGGGTATAGTACTACATATTATTTTATCTGTGTATCATTTTAGGCGCTTCTGAAATACCAGAAAATATTTAAAATTTTGATAGCGCGACAACCGACTACGTGTCAACAACGACTGTGTGAATAGTCCGAAGGGTATACAACACTCAAGACTATACCAAAGCAAAATTTAAAGCTTCCTACTTCTTAAAGGTACCGTAATGGTCAAGCGGTCAAAAATCGCATCCCTTGGAGATCAGTATACAAAAATAAATTATTAGGATTATAGCTCTTAAAGGACTATTAAAGTACAGAAAGTGTGGGAATTGATTTGGTCACTGCTAAACTGACCACAGTCGGAGAAATGACCGAATTGACAATGTTAGATAGGTTACCACAGTAAGTGGTGAGCGATATATTTTGAAAAGGCTTTAACAATTTTAAGACGCGGTTTTATGTCCGGTTTGACCTAAGACTGGACATCGAATTGTTGTTTTCGCATGTCCATTGAGATCAGTCTGTATGTACATATAAATTTGTAAATCATTGGCTCTTAAGGAACTTTTAAAATCAGAGAAATAATGAAAATTGTTCGGGTCACAGTTAAACTGACCACATTCAGATAATTCAAAATAATTTTTCGCGCACATATATTTGCGGTTTATAGTACTTCATATATACAAAGTTTTAACTTTGTATCTTATAAGAGGATTCCGAAACGACAAAAACAAAACGCAAGTTTTTGATAGCGCTACAACTGACCACTGGCGGAAATATGATTAAGCGAGTAGTCCGTAGTTTATACAACACTCCAGTCTATGTGTGTGCAAAATGTCAGCTCTCTAGCTTTAACAGGAGCATCTGTGGTCAAGTGGTCTAAAATCACTTGGCGGAAAATCGAAAATCAAAGTAGCCTATGACACTTCCCAGGCATTGGTCTATCTGTCCACCAAGTTTCAAAAAAATCGGTTCAGGCGATTAGGCGTGATGATGGAACAAACAAACAAACAAACGAACAGACAAACAAACGATTTTATAATATTAATAGGATGTCATTTAAGTGAAACTCTTATCTATGTCCTATTGCACAGCAGTTACAAAATTAAAATATTCTTAAATTGTTTAAATTTGTCTTGTTGCAAAAGTATATATCTTTCGGGTAGAAGTGAAGAAGCTAAAAAAGATTCCAACATTCACAACGTTTTAACGCTTTGTGAAAAAAAAATAATAGAAGGCGTAGATCAATATAAATAAATGCAAAATCGGTCATTCCTTTAAGAGTTATAGTAGGCGCCAGCCGCACTGACGGACATAGCTCCTACGACTTAATATCTCACAGCTGATTTCTCGAAAAGATATTCGGACACTTGTACGATGAAGCAAATTGTACAGTAAAATGAGGATATACTTAATAATAAATTGATTTACCGAGAAAACGAATACCCCATTGTAGCAATAGCTTCATTCTTATTCATTTTAATCCAAAACCATCTTCCTAATGAGGATTGCAAATTTTTCGTACACTCAAAATGTAAAGTTCTTAATGTAGCTTTGCAAATAACGCTTAGATTAAATAACATTTTAGTATATGTTAATCCATATTAAAGACCTAAGCATATGTCACTCGATGAATGTTAATTTTGAATAAAACACTAATTATTTAGGTAATTATTGTCATTTCTCTTTATCATGATAATATTGGTATGGATCAATACAAAATATCGGCCAAATGGCCGCCGCGACCTCTCCGGCACACTTCCATCCAAGGGTCCAAATTTTCGATGACGCTGAGGCATAATTAAGTTCGATGCCGTTAATGTGGCGAATTATCTTATCCTTTAGCTCTTAAATTGTTGCTGGCTTATCGACGTTCACCTTTTCTTTGAAACAACCCCAAAGAAAGAAGTCCAACGGTGTCAAATAACATGATCTTGGCGGCCAATTGACATTGCCACGACGTGAGATAACACGGCCATTAAATTTGTTGCACAAAAGAGTCATTGTTTCGTTAGCTGTGTGGTAAATGGCACCGCACCGTCCTGTTGAAACCACATATTGTCCACATCCATATCTTCCAATTCGGGCCATAAAAAATTCGTTATCGTCTCACGATAGCGAAGAAGTATGGCCCGATGACGTCGCCAGCCCATAAACCGCACCAAACGAACTGGGCGAGCATGCACAGGTGTTTTCACATCTTCTGCAGACCCGGTGTGCTAAATTTGCTCACAATTCTACCGATTGTGGACACATTTGGTCGATTATGCTGATCAAAGAAACATCAGGAAGTGCACGAAATGCATTTTGATCTGTCTGTCTGTCTGTCTGTCTGTCTGTATGTCTGCTGGCTGGTGAGCACGATAACTCTCGAAAGGAGTAACCGACTCCTTCTGGCACCTCTCCCACAAAGGGTTAAAATGTTGTAAAATATTGATTCTTTAATAAATGCAATACTACTTACTCGATTCTCTCGAAATTCCACACATAGTATAAGTTTATTAGTCGATATCAACTCGAGAAAAATGGGAGAAGTTGCCACGCCCCTTTTGGTATCTCCAACATTTTGATTTGTAGTATTAATACCAGTGCATAAAAATACATCAAATTTTGTATTGTGTAATGCTTTTATAGTGCCTACAGTAGAGTGAAAAAGGGCGTTATTGCCTACTTAATAAATTTTCCCTTGAAAATATTTATCCGCCTTTTTTATAACAATTTAAAAATTCAAAAAAAAAAATATGGCCACCACTGCGTATGATAAACATTTGCAAACGACGTCTGTCCAATACATGTTATTCATACGCTACAATGTCAGTAAGATTTATGGCAAATTATAGCAAACGAAAAATAAAACTATGCAACAACATTTTTGTCGAAAGGCTGCTTACAACATTTTCAGATGTAATATGGTGACCTAAACGAGAAAAATATATATTAAAAAATGTTTAATGGTATATTTTTTTAAATTTTTTTAGGTTCCGTTTTCCTTGCATTTTACCTTTAGTAATTGGAGCATATTTTTTAAGTATAAGTTCGATAAAGCCGGGTTACCATCTAAATGCCAAGAAGTTACACTGTGCAACCGTGAAAAAAATACACGGTATTGACAGTATAGGTTCGATTATATTGCCAAAGGGTAGCATGACCCTATACTCGGTTTGGCGAAATTGGTGACCAATTTTTTAGGGGCTCTCAAAGTTGTTGGCAATAATGTAGCTGACAATATAATGAACAAAATTTCTTCACATTTTATGCGAAAAATATTTTTTTTTGTCCTTTTTTTTGGAAAAATTTAACGAAAAAAATATTTTTTTCACTTTTTTCAGCCTTACTTTCAGGGACTCGTATTTTTTCACTAACAATGTTTGGCAAAATTGTAGCCAACGTAAGTCTGCACAACTTTTGTGAACATATCAATACAATCTGAACGTGTCTAGGCACCCAGAATAGCTCATAAAACCACATTGTACCTCAAAAATTTTAGTTTTTCACCAAAATTTGGTGTTGGGAAGTTCAGCAACTTTATGGAAAATATTAAGCAGAAACGCTCTTTACTGGTATCGTTATTGCTTCGAACAAAAGGTTGTATGACTAACATTGCTGCACAAACAGGCCAAGGACGGTTTTTGACTGCAATTTTGCCTTTTTTGGTGTTTGGTGTTTGTGTTAAGTTTTGGGATTTTGTGTGTTCTGACACATACTCGTATAGGAAAATTGTATGGCCAACATTTTTGCAGAACATTTCATCCACGTCCTCCCTATTTTAAGTGTGTTTTTTACGATTTGTTAAAACAATACTGTTATATGGAGCTCTTAGTATGTTCCACACAAAATCATATAAGCGTGATCCATTTCGAAGATTATGTCTATCAAATGTTGGCCGCGGCTACGTCTCAGATGGTCCATGCGTTGAGTTCAATTTTCGATAACTCGTTCGAGCATTTCGACTGGTAACTGGCGAATGACACGCATGATGTTTTTCTCCAAGGCCTGAATCGAAGCGGGTTTGTCCGCATAAACTTTACATATCCCCACAGGAAAAAGTCTAACGGTGTGATATCACACGATCTTGGTGGCCAATCGACCGGCACAAAACGTGGAATTATCTGCTCACCGAAGTGTTCTCTCAATAAATCCATTGATTGATGCGACGTGTGGGAAGTGGCGCCGTCTTGTTGAAACCAAATGTCGCCGGGATTACGAGCTTCAATTTCAGCCATCAAATATTCGGTTATCATGGCACGGTAACGGTCGCCATTGATGGTTACGTTATCACCGGCATCATTTTTGAAGAAATATGGACCAATGATTCCACGGCCCACAAACCACACCAAACCGTTGTTCTTTCTGGATGAAGTGGCAGCTGTTGAATCTCTTCAGGTTGCTCTTCGTCCCAAATGCGGCACTTTTGCTTGTTTACATACCCATTGAGCCAGAAATGGGTCTCATCGCTGAACAAAATTTGACTCGAAAACGTCGGAACTTCTTGGAACTTTTCAAGAGCCCATAGAGCGAAGCGATGTTGCAAGCTGTATTTTGTATGCTTTCAATTTAAGATCTCGACGTAAAATGCGCCAAGTCGTTCCATACGTCAGTCCGAGTTGCTGAGAGCGGCGACGAATCAACTCCACGGTCTTCGTGTACACTCTCAGCTACGGCCGCTACATTTTCTTCAGTGCGTGTCGAATATTATCCAATAACGAATGCTGGGTCTCAAGATGGGCGATAATGTTGCGAATAGTACGCTCAGTAGGCCGATTATGTTGACCATAATTTGAGCGAAGTACATGAAACACATTCCTCACAGAACTAGAATTTTCGTAATAAAGTTGAAGGATTTGTAAACGTTGTTCAGGCGTAAGTCTTTCCATGATGAAATGCCAAACAATACTTAACAAAAATAACATGACAGCATGACACGATTCACACATGATCTGTCAAAAAAGGCTATTGAAAAAAGGATCTCTACTTGGATCACCCGTTAAAAAGTTGCTGAACATACCCCCATTCAAAAAAAAATATTTTTGTACATAATAGTAACATTTTTGTGGTACAACGTGCTCTTTTTGAGCTATTTAGGGTGCCTAGACACGTTTAGATTGAATTGATATGTTCACAAAAGTTGTTTAGATTTGCCTTAGCTACAATTTTGCCAATTTTTGTAGTAAGAAATTACGAGTCTCTGAAAGTTATGCTGAAAAAAGTGGAAAAAATTTATTTTTTTCCTTCACTTATTCCAAAATAAGTGTGGCAAATTTTTTTTTCGCATAAAATGTCAAGCACCTTTGTTCAGCATATTTGTAGGTACATTATTGCCAAATATAGTTAAGCGGAATCACCAAGTCTGAATTTGTTGTTGGACAAAAGCTGATGGCACCTTTTTCGATTTCGATTCAATTTCGCCAAACTGTGTTATAAGGTTATACTAACCTTGGGTATTAGAATCGAACCTATACTGTCAGTTCCGTATATTTTTCAAAAAGAGTTCATTTGTTGCATAGTGTTATCATGGCCACATATGCTGAAACATCACTTTCATGTAGAAACGGAAGTAAAAATTTTTTAGTAAAAATTTTTTGTTTTAGCCAACAGACAGACAGACGGACGTACACTCCTCAATTGACTTAAAATTACCCATATAGAATATCCACCAAACTTACTTAAGGTCTCAGGTCACTCTTTCGTTGTGTTATACTTTTGGCTCCTAGCAAATAATGTATCATTTAACTAAAATGAGGATATATAAGTAATAATTGTATTCATAAATAATAATTTATTTAGTAGGACCTAAGCATATTTTACTCCAAGAATACTTTGCGAAAGATTTAAAAGACACCCTTTAATTTTCGTGAACTTTTATTTAACTTGCAACCACTATTTTGTAAATTTTACACTTAAAAGAAATATATATATATATATATTAAGTCTAAGTAAATGTAGGCATTATTTATGTTCTATCACAATCTGTGCTCATAGTTTCATACCGTGATCTGAGACTCTTATACGTCCTTGAGTGGACAATAACTGTTTCAATGCAAATACAAAATCGGATTTCTAAGAACTGCACATTTTTAAATCTAACCAAAATTCGTGCGAAATCATACGTTCTCTCTTTAACCTATTCATCACAATGAAAATTATGACATCTCTCTACTATGTAAATTTTCCACGAAAAAGTTAGTGCACTACTGCGTACGACAAATATTTGCAAACGATTTCTGCTTAGCAAATGTTACTTGTACTCTGCAATGTCCGTCCTATCTACGACAAAACATGTCATGTGGAACAGAAAACGAAAAATAATTTAAAGTTATGGTTTTTCTGACATTCCATTAAAAAAGTAAAGGAACAAATCTTTATATTTGTTTTTTTTACTTAAAAGCAATTCTTTGATTTGATTACAAATATTCTTATAATTGAGTATATATGAACTACTATTGAGTACACATATCTTACAGTTAAGAAAAATCAAACATAAATAGGGTGAAAATTATTTGACTACATTTTTCATTATAACAAATAAATTTTATAGTTCCTTTAATGGTTATCACATAATGCCAGTAAGGAAATTATTATTCACCCTAGGGAAAATATTTCTCAAAAATTTTGAATGATTTTTAACTGCGATTTATTCAAATGTATTACAACATGTAATTAAATTTACTGACTTTTTTCTTCATTTTGAATAAATCCATAATAAAAATAATTCTAGTATTGAAATGGAAGACGTACATTGGTATATACATTAGAGTGGTTTAATTTGTTTGAATAAAAAGGTGGTGGATGTTAAAGCATGTATAAACATTTGGTATGTTTTCCAAAAAAAAAAATAAAAATATAATTGAAACCATTATATTTGGAGGTAATTTGAATGAGAATCAATCGCAATTGAACAACCGCAGAAACAGAATATTTAGGAATATGTAAAACATAAACAAATGTATATAAGCATTGAACATCAACAAGTTTTTAAAGCCTCTCTTATATACATGTACATATGTACATACAGGGTGGCTGATGAAAGCTGCTACCAAAAAAAATGTAATAACTTTTTTTCTATTTAATGAATCTGGTTAATTTTTTTTATTTTGCAGATTAAATTTTTGGATTTAACAAAAATGGATAACTGGGACACTGAAACAAGAATTTGGATTGTCCGCCGCTATTACGGACCCTTCAGTTTGGACGGAGGAAACAATCGCTGCTGTAGCTGATACAATACAAAACAATCCAAGAGTTTCGACAAGAATCTTATCTGCTCAAAAGGGTATAAGCAGACAGTCATTGCAGTCAATTATGCACAAAGATTTGGAGTTATTCCCATATAAAATTCAAATGGCCAACAAAGTGAACTCAGCAGACTTCCCGATTCGCTTCGAATTTTGTCAGAAGATGCTTCAAATGGTGAAATTGCAGCGAAAATTTCCCAATAAGCTTATATCCAGAAACTCCACATTCCGTTTGAAAACAAAAATATATTTCTTTAGTAGTAGTTAAAACAGTAGATATTTCAATAATACTCTTCTTGGAATAAAACTAAATTTGCAACATTTAATAGATCATGTTATAACCGAAGAAAGCATACGTTACATGAGGTACCGCCAAACCTATTTGGTCCGAGAAAAACCTAAAAGAGTGGCAGATGCAACAGGTAATATATTTAAATATAGTATTAATATGTGCATATAAATAAAATGTAATCTAACACTTAATGTTACAGAATTCGAAGGATAGTGCCCGCATTAAAGAACATGTATCAGGAATTTCGCCGAATGTGGCAACCGGAGATATAACCGTAAGTATTTTGGTGTCATGTTTAAATCAAATAGAGATACAAACGAAAAAACAAGTACGAGTAGAGCATGTATGCAAAATTGTATTCATTCGCGGGCAAAATCGCAGTTTTTGATATGTTTGAATAGAAAAAAATTTATTTATGAATAAATAAATTTTATTTTAAAACCATTAAAAATTATTTGGAGCACATATCGCTCACTCACTTCAAGAGTGGCATAACTCAAAATTGAAAATTGTCAGGATGTGTAACTTTAAGTCCGTATAAAAAAATAAATAATATGAAATAAGACTGTCAAAAATTTTCAATTTTGAGCTATGACAGTCTTGAAGTGAGTGAGCGATATGTAAATATATTACAAATATTCAATCATAACTTGCGACTGGTCTCCTTCTGAAAGTGGAATTTTTATATTAGTTTCTAGAATTTTTTTTCGAACTGAGTCGAGTGATTGGTTCAATATTTCAGCAGAGAAGAAATTTCTTATATACATTTGGAAATAACGTCTATGCTTATAAGCCAGGAAAAAATTAAAAGATAATTGCATGTTTTTCATTCTTCAAAAAAGTGCACAATACGCCATATGTTGTAAAATTGTAAAGTCTGAGCTTCTTGTAATATATGTATTTTCATCCTTAAAATGATTCAATTTAGCTGTAAGTCGGAATTTTGTATTCGGGCATTGAGCGAGTGGCGCGCGAGGTTATTAGCATGCGGTACAAAGCTACATACGCTGTTTTAACCCTCCCCTATTTTTCTCAATGTACTAAAAGTTATATATAAATGACAAAATATGGTAGCATTACAATTGATCATTAAAGGATACGGCATAGTCTCAGTATATTACACCGAAGGGTATATCACTAGAGTACATCTTTTAATTCATATAACATGTCGGTGAATTGTGTTGCACTTTAAATTTTATTAAAATTTTCTAAGTGAACGTAACGACGTTTCATTTAATTACATTCAAAAGTAACTTTATAGAAGTTTTCTTGATAAAAATAACACCTAATTAATCGCAAATCCGTTTTGTTAGAACTCCATTGAAACAATATTGCAATAATCTTATAATGGGTTAAGTATTTTGAACTTTTACAAAAATAACAAGAAGCTTGATCCAAAGTACAGTAGGTTAATCGCTTCTTGTGTGACTAAGTATCTGCATTAAAATGAAATTGCAGCAACTCCTAAGGATTTTGCAAAAATTTTAGAAAATATTGTGACATATTTTACCAAATAATGTAAAGTAAGTTATATTTAAATTAATAACAGTATATGTAATATAGCACCGCCTTTTTATCTTATATGGATCAGGAAATATATTTCATTCACCAGAAAGGTAAAAGTCAAATTAAAAATATGAATAATGTTAGTTTAAGATTACTTCTTTTTTTTTACACTGTATCCCGTAAAGATAACCTTTTATACGTTAAATAGAATCGTTTTGCAACATTGTTTCTAAAGTAGTGATTGATACTGAAAGATTTAAGTACTAATGATCTCATGCAGGGGATCAAAGATTGACGTTATAATAATGGTATGGGGGTATATATTTGTTAACCACATTCTTATGTTTTATTAATTATCTTGTTAAAACAAACCAAAATATGTTATACTTTGAAGTTTTGGCAAATATAACTGTCCTTTTCATTGCAAAAGAGATAGAATACACATTTAACATATTCTATTTTTTCTGAAAATAAAAATTGTGTTATTTTAGAACTATTAAATTTACTACTGATCCAAATAGTATGACTGGTGTAATAGATGCGCAGCGAAAACGGAAGTTCAAAAAGCAACAATACTAAAATATGTTAATATATAATATTATATTGTGTCTATAGAATATGAGCATGTAGTATTAATATTTAACATTTTAAGAATAACATTTAGCCTAATTACCTATTAATTGTAATTTTTAAAAATTAAAAACAAATAAAATCAAAATTCTGAAGTCAGTGTACTTGTTTTATTTTTTAATTTTAATAGAATCAATTGTATTTTACCATATAATATACAAATAAAAGATTTACTTCCATGAAGTAAATGTTCGTTGACAATTTTTTCATAAACTACGTATTTAGCATTTAAAAAAGTAGTTCATATAACAAAATTGACTACGTGATGTATTTATTCGGAGTAGGAATTTCTTTGATTTAACAACAAGTCGTGGTCATTCTTAAGAAAAATTTAATCAATTTGATTGAAAGTATTCTTATAAGAAGTAAAAATTGTAATGGAAAAAGGTTAAATTGTGATGCGAACAACGGATATTTATTTCATATTTAATTATTTTTATTATTTCATATATTCCCATTAATGGAAAATTTATTCAGTTTGAAGAATGTATTTTTTTAGAAAAATGTTAAGTAAAATTTTCCTCATTATACCCTACACCACACTGTGGTACAGGGTATTAGAAGTTTGTTTCACGGCAGATGTTTGTAACACCTGAAAATAACACAGCTAGACCCACCTTAAAGTATACCGATCAACTCAGAATCACTAGCTGAGTCGATTTAAGCATGTCTGTCTGTCCGTCCGTCTGTCCATGTAAAATTGTTCGTCGACTACAGGTCGCAATTTCACTCCGATCGTTCTGAAATTTTGCAGTTTAGAGTATTTCGCAGCTGTTAAGATCGCTATTCAATTTGGTTGAAATCGGTTCAGATTTAGATACAGCTCCCATATATATCTTTCGTCCGATTTGGACCTTTAGTCCTATAGAAGCTGTATTTTACATCCAATCGTTTTGAAATTTAGAATGGTAGAGTTTCTTGATCCATGAACCAACATTGCCGAATGTGAAGAAAATCGGTTAAGATTTAGCTAAATCTCCTATATATATGTTTCGTCCGATTTTGCTCTTTAGTCCTGTAGAAGCTGTATTTTACATCCAATCATTTTGAAATTTAGAATGGTAGAGTTTCTTGATCCATGAACCAACACTACCGAATTTGAAGAAAATCGGTTAAGATTTAGCTATAGCTCCCATATATATGTTTCGTCCGATTTGGCCCTTTAGTCCTATAGAAGCTGTATTTTACATCCAATCGTTTTGAAATTTAGAATGGTAGAGTTTCTTGATCCATGAACCAACATTGCAGAATTTGAAGAAAATCGGTTAAGATTTAGCTATAGCTCCCATATATATGTTTCGTCCGATTTGGCCCTTTAGATCCAATCGTTTTTATACCCTACACCACACTGTGGTACAGGGTATTATTTAAGTATAAAATGTCCCAAAAGTAAATGTATGTAAACAATTTATACATGAATTACAAAATGTATATATCAGAGTTATTCAATATTACGAGAGTGGTGTAGGGTATTATATAGTCGGCACCGCCCGACTTTAGCCTTTCCTTACTGGTTTTCAATTTAAATTGCATTTTAAACTGCATTTTTTAAATGTCATGCATGTATGCACTGGTATTAAAGTTATAAGCAGTTAACTTTTGGTGCAGAATGCTCCACTTTTGTGGGAGGTACCAAAAGTGGCGTGGAAAACAATTTCATCTTTAGGACTAAAAAAAACATTACACTGCAAAAATTTCATGCATTTATATGCACTGGTATTAAATATATAAGCAGTTAACTTTTTGTACCAAATGGTCCCATTGTATGGGAGGCACCAAAAGGGGTGGCGAAACGTCGTCAATTTTTCTCAAGGTGGCAGCAACGGATAAACTATTACCGTGTGAGTACTAGGTACTAGAAGAAGTGAACCAATATGCCCCATTTTCGAACTTAGCCTCAGAAAGAAGAAAATATTATTACATACAAAATTTGGGTAAATTCGTAACTCCTTTCCAATGTTATCACGGGCTTCAGCCTGTTAGACTTACAGAAATACATGCAGACGGACGGATACTGCTCAAATGACTCAAAATTTCCTAAAACAGATTTTCGCCGAACATACTTAGGGGCTTAGCTCACTTCTTAGATGTGTTACACTTTTGACACATAGCAAATGATTTCGCCCATTTTTCTTTATTAATAAAATAGTACTATTTGTGAAATTGCGGTAAATTCTGGTAAGTAGTATACAAGATGAACAAATATTTCACTAAATGTTAACCCTTTATATTTTGCAACAATCCTTCATCCTCATTTGTTAGAAGCCTGAAATGAGGAGCGCTTACCCAGGCTCTTGACAAGAGCAGAAATATTGAGATGTGAAAGAAATGTGATCGGTTGGACTGCGACAACTTTCGAGGCATAACGCTCCTCAATATAATCTACAAGATATTAGCCATCATCATCAACACAAGGTTGCAACCCATTGAACGCTCAATGCGCGACGAACAAGTTGGCTTACGACCTCATGGGAACTGCATCGACCAAGCCAATATTCTAATACTTATAACACTGTGCGACACCAATTTTTGGTCATGAAGATCTCTACATAATTTTGAAAGCTGACATGAAACAAAACAAAACTGTATACCCATTTTTTTTATTTTTTGGTCGAGTTCGCGTTTAAAAGCACATGTGATTTTTTTAAGATATAATTAATCTGTAATATTTCTGAAAGTCCTAATATGTATGACGGGATATCTAAATACTTTTGTTGTTTTTAGAAAGTGGAACTAAAAAGTTGCAAAAATGGCCTTTAAAATATCAGCCCTTCATTATTCTTTAAGATCCACGGTAGAAAAATTCGAAAAAAGTATATTTTACGGATCTTACTGTTCTGCTATTCATATCCAAATTTTAGCATTCTTTAGAATTATTAGAATTTCCGAAAAATTAAACATTTTTTTGAATAATTACATCCTTAAAATATGTCATGTGATTTTCAACGCGAACTCGACCAAAAAATAAAAAAATAGTACACAGTTTTGTTTTGTTTCTAGTCAGCATTCCGAATTTTATAGGCATTAGTTATACCCTACACCACACTGTGGTACAGGGTATTATAATTGCTTCACGGCAGATGTTTGTAACACCTGAAAATAACACAGCTAGACCCACCTTAAAGTGTACCGATCGACTCAGAATCACTAGCTGAGTCGATTTAAGCATGTCTGTCCGTCCATGTAAAATTGTTCGTCGACTACATGTAAAATTGTTCGTCGAGTACAGGTCGCAATTTCACTCCGATCGTTCTGAAATTTTGCAGTTTAGAGTATTTCGCAGCTGATAAGATCGCTATTCAATTTGGTTGAAATCGGTTCAGATTTAGATATAGCTCCCATATATATCTTTCGTCCGATTTGGACCTTTAGTCCTATAGAAGCTGTATTTTACATCCAATCGATTTGAAATTTATAATGGTAGAGTTTCTTGATCCATGAACCAACATTGCCGAATGTGAAGAAAATCGGTTAAGATTTAGCTAAATCTCCCATATATATGTTTCGTCCGATTTTGCTCTTTAGTCCTGTAGAAGCTGTATTTTACATCCAATCATTTTGAAATTTAGAATGGTAGAGTTTCTTGATCCATGAACCAACACTACCGAATTTGAAGAAAATCGGTTAAGATTTAGCTATAGTTCACATATATATGTTTCGTCCGATTTGGCCTTTTAGTCCTATAGAAGCTGTATTTTACATCCGATCGTTTTGAAATTTAGAATGGTAGAGTTTCTTGATCCATGAACCAACATTGCCGAATTTGAAGAAAATCGGTTAAGATTTAGCTATAGCTCCCATATATATGTTTCGTCCGATTTTGCTCTTTAGTCCTGAAGAAGCTGTTTTTTACATCCAATCATTTTGAAATTTAGAATGGTAGAGTTTCTTGATCCATGAACCAACACTGCCGAATTTGAAGAAAATCGGTTAAGATTTAGCTGTAGCTCCCATATATATGTTTCGTCCGATTTAGCCCTTTAGTCCTATAAAAGCTGTATTTTACATCCAATCGTTTTGAAATTTAGAATGGTAGAGTTTCTTGATCCATGAACCAACACTACCGAATTTGAAGAAAATCGGTTAAGATTTAGCTATATCTCCCATATATATGTTTCGTCCGATTTGGCCCTTTAGTTCTATGGAAGCTATATTTTACATCCAATCGTTTTGAAATTTAGAATGGTAGAGTTTCTTGATTCATGATCCAACATTGCCGAATTTGAAGAAAATCGGTAAAGATTTAGCTATAGCTCCCATATATATGTTTCATCCGATTTGGCTCTTTAGATCCAATCGTTTTTATACCCTACACCACACTGTGGTACAGGGTATTATTTAAGTATAAAATGTCCCAAAAGTAAATGTATGTAAACAATTTATACATGAATTACAAAATTTATATATCAGAGTTATTAAATATTACGAGAGTGGTGTAGGGTATTATATAGTCGGCACCGCCCGACTTTAGCCTTTCCTTACTTGTTTTGTTTAATTTTTGTCGCACGGGAAAAAAAGCCATTTGCATTAACAACACAAAACACCTACATGTGAATGGATACAAGCTGCGCAAAGCCAGATGGGCTCGTCTAAGTAGAATATGGGGATCACCTCAAATCTCGGTGATCCCAAATCAACGCATATTCAATGCACACCAAAAAGCAACAGTGCTATACGATAGCGAAACCTGGAGCATTTCAAAAACGATAATAAACAAAGTCCAAATACAAATTAACAAATTTCTCCGCCAGACACTGCAAATCTTTTGGGCAAACAAAGTACCAAATGGTGAGCTGTGGTACAGATCCGGTAAAGCAGAAATTGAAGCACAATTCAAGACCAGAAAATAGAAAAGGATAGGGCACATTCTTCGAAAATCAGCGGAGAGCATCACGAGGAGCGCCGAAGAAGATGATGACCTAAAAATACATTGCGAAGGAACCTAACCGTTGAATTGGACAAAATAAATCTTTTTTTTAATGAAATAGTACCTCTATGTAACGAAACAATTAGATGGAAAGAAATTATGGTAACCCTATGTTCCCAGGCTATACCAGTGTGGTATAGCCTACGGAACTAGGCTATACCACACTACTACGGAACTAGGCTATACCACACTACTATTAACATAGTCGTTTTTTGGCCAGTGGTCAACTCTCGCGCTTAAATTATACAAAGATAAAATAATATGTAGTATACACAGGAAAAAACAATTTTGAATTCTAAGATTGTTGTCAGTAGTGACCAAAGCAATTTTCTATCTTCCACTACATTTCAAAATTCTTTAAGATTTTTTCATTCTTCCAATAGAAATCCCATAAAGATCTGTGGAGCTGTACATATATGTGCATAAAACGATCTTCAAGGAAATGCGTCGTCCGGCCTGAGGACAAGAGGTACACAAAAACGGAGACAAATGTTTAAAAGTCTTTTCGAAATATATCGCTCGCTATATACACCGGTAATATTTAAACAAAAATGTATACGAGAATATCGAAATTTGAAACATACATGACGTATTATGCATTTGTTTCTCAGCCACTTATTTGGTGACCTCTTGACTGACCCCATAAAAGTATTAATTTGAAAGTTTGCACACATATCGTACATTTAAGGTTGTGCTTTCATATTTACAGAATTTTTTACTGTTGTCAGTGAATTTGTTTGAGTTTTTGAGAGCATCTGGAGTTTGATAGACTTTCAAGTAGACTGATCCTGGATTTTAAACAAATTTGTAATGATCGGCGTATGATCAAATTTTCGAAGGTATTTGTAAACCAAAGATTTTAAATACGTATTTATACCCTCACTTTAGTGTGACGAGGGTATATATCATTTGCTACGAAAAAAAGTGTAACACATCGAAGGAGTGATCTAAGACCCTAAGTATGTTCGGCGGATATTCGTTTTGGGTCATTTTAAGACGAATGAGCAATGTCCGTCCGTCTGTCTGTCTGTCTGTCTGTCTGTCTATCTGTCTGTCTGTCTGTCTGTCTGTGTGTCTGTCTGTCTGCTGGCTGGTGCGCACGATAACTCTCGAAAGGAGTAACCGATTGACTTCAAATTTGGTACGTGGTAATATTTTTTTCTATCTCCGGCTAAGTTCGAAGATGGGCATATTGGTCCACTCCTTCTAGTACCTCCCCCACAAAGTGTTAAAATGTTTTGAACTATTGAATCTTTAATAACTGCTATACTACTTATTCGAATCTTCTGAAATTCCACACATAGCATTAGTTTATTAGTCTCTATCAACTCGAGAAAAATGGGCCATGTTGCTACGCCCCTTTTGGTACCTCCCACACAAATGCACCATTTTGCACCAAAAGTTAACAGCTTATAACATTAATACCAGTGCATAAAAATACTTGAAATTTTGTACAGTGTAATGCTTTCATAGTGCCTACAGTCCAGTGAAAAATGGGTGTCATATTCACGCCCCTTTGATACCTCTTACACAAAGGTATCATTTTGCACCAAAAGATAACAGCTTATAACATTAATACCAGTGTATAAAAATACTTGAAATTTTTTACAGTGTAATGCTTTTATAGTGTCTTTTGCACTGTGAAAAATTGACGCTATTTCCACGCCCCTTTTTGTACCTCCCACACAAAGGTACCATTTTGCACAAAAAGTTAAGAGCTCACAGCATGAGTACCAATGCACGTAAATGCAACAACATTTTGCACAGTGTAACGCTATAGCCCTGTAAAAAATGGCCGTTATCACCACGCCCCTTTTTGTACCTCCCACACAAAATGGCCAAATCATACCAAAATTTAATATTTCATAACGTTAATATACCAGTGCAAAAAACGTTTATAATTCGGCGCAGTGTAATGTGTTTAAAGAATCTACTATTCAGCGAAAAATAGGTGTATTTGTTAAAAACATTCTGGTACCTCCCATACAAATTGACAGAGTGATTCGTTTAATATTCCATATTACATTACTCACAAAGTGAGGGTATACCTTAGTCGGTTTACCCGACTGAAATTTTCTTACTTGTTTTTCATTAATTTTGCTACAGCCAACATTTTTTTTTTTAGTTTTTGGGTCCTTATTTTTTATTCAAAATTAAAAATAATACTAATGTTTGGATCACTGTTTTCAAAGGCAACCTGGGCATCGCCGGGTATTTAAATGCTAGTAATAAATAGATTTAAATAATTGTTAAATGTAAATACGAACGTCTTATTACTACATCGGCAACTGTATTAGTGTCCCCGCTTTTCACGCACAATCTGAAATGGTATTTATACCCTACACCACACTGTGGTACAGGGTATTATGACTTTGTGCATTTGTTTGTAACGCCCAAAAAGAAAAGAAATAGAACCATAGTTTATTATACCGATCGTCATAGAATCAATTTTTGAGTCGATTTAGCCATGTCCGTCTGTCCGTCTGTCCATGTATTCTTGTAATCAAAGTGCAGGTCGTATTTATGGTCCGATTGTGATGAAATTTAGCACAGTGCCCTTTTTTGGACCAAGGACGATCCCTATTGAAATTGGTCAAAATCGGTTCAGATTTAGATATAGCCCCCATATATATGTTACCCCCGATTTGACATGTAAGCGCTGTAGAAACTGTAATTTATATCCGATCTGTACGAAATTCAGCAGAGAGAGTTTTATTGTTACGTGAATGAACATTACCAAATTCGGACAAAATCCGTTCAGATTTTGGTATAGCCCCCATATATATGTTTCACCCGATTTTACATGTAAGCGCTGTAGAAACCGTATTTTATATCCGATCAGTATGAAATTCGGCAGAAAGAGGTTTCTTATTATATAAATGAACACTGTTAAATTTGGAGGAAATCGGTTCAGATTTAGATATAGCCCCAATATATAAGTTATCCCCGATTTGACATGTAAGCGCTGTAAATATGTTATTTTATATCCGATCAGTATGAAATTCGGCAGAAAGAGGTTCCTTATTATATGAATGAACACTGTTAAATTTGGAAGAAATCGGTACAGATTTAGATTTATCCCCCATATATACGTTACCCCGATTTGACATGTAAGCGCTGTAAAATGTTATTTTATAGCCGATCAGTGCGAAATTCGGCAAAAAGAGGTTTCTTTCTACATGAAGGAGTACTGTCAAATTCGGAGAAAATCGGTTCAGATTTAGATATAGCCCCCATATATATGTTATCCCCGACCGGAGACCGTATTTTATATCCGATCAGTACGAAATTGGACAGAAAGAGGTCTTTTTACGTGAATGAGTATTCAGGGAAAATCGGTTCAGGTTTATATATAACTTCCATATATGTATATGTTCCTCCTGATTTGGTTTCAAAGCGCTATAGAAGTTGTACCTTACTTCCGACCATTAAAATTTTCCCAGAAAGATGTTTATCAATTTAGGTACGAATATTGCTTAATTTAGAGATTATCGGTTCAGAATTAGATAATATGTTCACCAATTATTATAAATTATTATCGCAATGACCTTTTGGCATTGTTAGGGAGGTGTAGGGTATTATATAGTCGGCCCCGCCCGACTTTCTTGTTTTTATATTGCTACAACAACTTCTTGGAAGCAGAGCAGTGAAAAAACTTTTGATAGCAGAGCAGCAGCAGCACTTTTAAAATTTTCAACGTTTTTTCATGCATCATTTTGCCGAGTTAGCCTACATTTTTGCTTATGCATTCCAAACGATACAACTTGAGGCAACGAGAACACTTTAATTACAACGAAGATTCGCTCAGTGGTGACGACGTGGAAATTTTCTACAGTAGCAACATAAACATGTCGGAAATTGTAAATCTAATTCAGCGAATGGAGGCATTACAACGTGAAATACATTCTCTTCAAGAGTTACAAGGGAACGCAGATGATGAACATCGATCGAACTTTCATAAAGTGCATATTCCCAAATTCAACAAAGAGCATCCGGAATTGTTTTTTGCTTAGGTTGAATGCTCTTTTGCTCTCTGTGGTGTTTTAACGGATGCGGACAAATTTGATGTTATTTCTATGCACCTTGAAGACGATATACTCTTGTCGGTTGAAGACCTCATAACAAATCCGCCGAAGGACGACAAATATTCAACATAGAACGAGAGACTAATTTCGAAATTTGCTGAGTCTCCCGAGTCTAAATTGCGACGTTTATTGCAAGGTGGTGAGACAACAGGTATGAAGCCGTCGGAAATCATATCCCACATGAGACGTTTGGCAACTGGTAAAGGAAATGAAATAATTATTCGGACACTATTCCTCTGGCAAATGCCAGATTCGATTCGTCCACTATTAACTGTGTGGGAAGAGAATGATTTAGGCAAACTATAGAAAAACGCAGAAAAAATATTGTATGCTATAGGAAATACTGTGTGTGTTTTCTCCGAGGCACCACCACGTTCTGATATCAACATTTCGATTGACGCAACTATTTCGCATGTGTTTTTAGATGATATTTGCAAGACTTTGACCGATCTCTCCGCTAAAGCGAGCAATAAAAGCAGATACGTTCATCATCGATCCAGATCTCACAGTCATTCAGGTTCAAATGATAGACCTCCTAACAACAAATTGCTTTGCTGGTATCATCAAAAGTTTGGAGATTCTGCCAAACATTGTAAACCGAATTGTCCCCGCTACAACACAAGTTCGAGAAAACTAATAGGGCTGTAGTCCTTAATCAGACGGCCGTCCGGTATGAGACTTCTTGCTGCAAACAGCAGCGAAATACAAACATATGGTAATTGTGTTCTTAAATTAGACCTAGTTCTACGTCGTGAACTCAATTGGTTGTTTACCATTGCCGATGTCCAGTCGCCCATTTTGGGAGCAGACTTTTTAATTCATTATAATTTGATGATTGAATTGAAATGCCTCATCGATAATACAACAAATTTAAGAAGTCGTTGTGAAATTCGTAAGACCAAAGATTTTTGTATTTCATCATTATCGCCTTCGACAGGTCCATTCCATGAATTGCTGAAGAGGTTTATTGACATCACAACTACTACTTTAAAGCGTAAATCGACGAGTGATGCAATTATTGTTCATATCATCGAAACAATCGGAAACCCTGTTTCTGACCGTCCACGAAAATATTCTGG